>JAZDUH010000096.1:0-217500 GCA_036419115.1 Scarus forsteni | reverse complement strand
ATGGTTAATGCGCTGCAGTCGGCATCAGTAAGGGCCTTAATTTGGGTCGAGGACCGCCCTGTGTCTTGACGGACAGCCAATAGGATCCTCTGGCTCAGTGCAGGTGTAATTTTTTTGGATCTACCACTTGACTTTTTTGTTCCATAATGCTCAGGATCTTTCAAAAATGTAGAATGGCTGTCTTACTGCGTCCAACCTCAGCAGCAATGGCACGCTGCGAGAGGCCTTGCTCATGCAGCTCAACGATCCGACCACGTTCAAGAGGAGAAAGCTTCTTAGCTTTAGCCATCAGGAGGGCATGACCACGTGACTGCCTGACAGAAAATGAACATTTTGAGCAGATTTTGGCTTCAATAGCCTGAGGTCTTAAACTTTTGATCAGGTGATAAACAACATACATTTTTTTTTTCTTAATTACAAGTTCCAAATGTTTTTTGTCGCACTCCCCCTTCTTACTTTTGCATATTGTAGCTCTGTTTAAAACCTCATTAAGGTCCAAATGTGCAAAATGCATATTCTAGCAATTCCTAACTGGTCTTAAGATTTTGATAAGGTCTGTATTAGAGTTTGTGAACTTTTTTTGTTGACGACTTTTATTGGCCAGGCAGTGTATTTCCCAGCCCTAATGAAAAGTGTGATGAATAGTTTCAGAATATTGGGGTTGTGGACCATGATGTTTGGGAGCCCCTGGATTCGGGAACATATCGTACCCAAAGGCTAACTCATGTTGAGGTTTTAAGACTCTTTGCTTTATCATAACAGCCTTTATGACTCTTACCACAAAGCTTCATCCCCCTTTTTAACAACATTCTCCAAATGACCGACTCATGACATTTACCTTCACATTGATCTCCCCAGGAACGTCTGAGGAGACTGAACCACAATGTGGCCAAGGAGACGGCTCGGAGAAAGACCATGCTGGAGGCGTCTGGAGTGTTCACGAGCCGCTCCCCGAGTAAACCCTGATCCTCCTCCTCATGTTCCTCCTGATGGTTTACGGCTCATCATGAACTGTCGTCTCAGCAGGGACTCATTGATACCGAGCCTGAACTCAAGCAGGAGGACCAAGACTCTTCCTATGACGTTTACTGTGTCATTCTGCACTGCTTTGTCAAAATAAAACCTGCCTGTCGTCTGCTCAGCCTCATGCAGCCGCACACGTTACTGTTTCATCCTCTGTGAAGTTATGATGAGAGACATTTATCCTGTAGTTATGACGATAGCTCAAAAGCATCCCTTCTGGAGGGACGATCAATAATTCAGACTGTGTGTAAAATGTTAAAATCATCCCTCAGTCAGGATCGATGGCAACACTTGGGGTGAGTAATCACATCGAGCAGAATAATTGATCCTTGTTTCTGCACCATAATCCCTCCTCTGTTGTAAATGGTTGTTTACAAATGTCAGCTGAATATTTTGTATTTAGTGAACTCAAACAGTCTGTTTGTCATTTTGCAGCTGAAGTAAAAAGGCTTTAGTTTTAAAGCTGCTGTGTGAATAAAGCGGACCATCCTTCACCCTGATCCCAGAATCATCAGGCACAACTAACAGAAAAATATGAACGAGGTGCTTCTAGGGCTGAGCAATTAATTGCAAATTAGATTAAATCGCTATATGGCTTGTTGCAATTTTCAAATCGCAGAAGGTTCAACATTTTTAACACAAAATGTGTTGAACATTTTGGCATTGTGATGTAGTTTTTTGCAATTTCATGCCTATTTTTTTACCTCTATTTATACACTTTTTTCTCACTTTTGGACCATTTTACCTTTTTTAACCCCGTTTTTACAACTTTATGCCTATTTTGCCCCATTCAGTTTTTTTTGGCCACTGTCAGAACCATTTTTGGAATTTTTACGTGGCTTTTGAAATTTAATTTCAAATTTAATTCCCAATTTTGCTGCCATAATATTCCTATGCCACTTTTGGATTTTTTTTGCAAATTTTTCCCATATTTTTTTGCAATTTCATACCTATTTTGCACCTATTTATTAACCTTTTTCCGCTTTCATACCAGTTTTACCCAGTTTTTTTTTACAATTTCATACCTATTTTGCTTCTGCTCTTCACTTCTCCACTTTTTCTCAAATCTTTTATCCTTAAATTAATTTAATGTCATATTGGTTTTACTATAAAAAGATCTACTGCTTATGTTTGTTTAAGAATACATAAGATGAGGAACATTAAAACAATCGCAGAGTAAATCACATTATTTGGGGAAAAATCGCAATTAGATTATTTTCTCAAATTGATCAACCCCAGGCGCTTCATCCATTAACACCCAGAAGTCTGCATGTCGCACTGCTGCCTGTTTCACCTGCTGACCTGGTGCACACCTGCCACAGTACCAGAATCTTTAACTTCAGTATAATCCCAGCAAAAACCCAATGCTCTTAATTTCTCTTTAAATATTATAGAAAAATAAAAGTCCTCGACACCCAATGCTGGATGCTGCCTTGTTTTTAATGACTAAAATTGCAGGTAAACTTCTAAACACTCATATCACAGATGTTTTAGGATGCAGATGTTTCCAGTCTAGACTCAGTGAAAGAGACGACCAACAGTTTCTGATAGATTGATTCCTCTTGTGTCATAAATGTAGTTTTAACCACCTTTTGAATCTTTTCAACAGTCGTGTTTATTATTTTATTGTTTATTTGACATGGACACACAGTAACATTGATGCTGCGATAATTAAATCTACTCAGGTCCCAGATGCACTGCTGTGTTTATAGCACAGTGCTAATTTCCAACACCAGTCCATGGGAGGCTTTTACAGATTAAAAATATACAAAAAGATATTTAAAGAACAGAGATACCTAAGATACAGTTCATTAAAAAGTACATAAGAATTAAAATATCCAGAAAATAAATAAGTTCTAAAAAGATGAACGAGAAGGTTTCATCAGGTAAACATGTATACAAGCAATTGATTCATATGTGGGAACAGTTCTGTTGCTCTTTCAGCCATGATTTAACACCTTTGTTGAAGCTTTTAAAGTTATTCAGCATTGCCAGCTCAGTAGGGAGATTATTCCACATTGGATATCCATAGCATCATAGATCTTAGTTTCCAATTGTATGGGATCAAAACGTTTCTTAATACTGAAAATTTTTCACTCTCGAATTCAAAGTGCCCTAATTATTAGTGTGTTGTGCACGATGTTGCAAGAATTTGCCTGCGGATATTGTCAATCAGAATCAAGAAACTGTCCAATGCTTTGTGTTAAAGGGATACAGCATCTTTTCTTGGTAACTTATCTCACCCCTGAGTTCATGACAAGCAGACACCATTCTTTTATCCGTGCATCCAGTCACAGCGCTAATTAGCTCAGCTAAAACATTGGGAGTCAATGGAAAGTGTTAGCCTGCCTTTGTCTGCAGTCATCAGATAAACTTTACATCGACTATTAACGACCCTGTGAAAGATAAAGACAGCATTTGTGATGGTATGGGGGGGTTAGTGCCCATGGTATGGGTAACCTGCACATCTGTGAAGACACCATTAACACTTAAAGTGCATACAGGTTAAAAATAATTCATTTACATTTAGCATTTGTTTCAGCTCATCATTTCTTCCTGCTTTATCTTTGTTTAAATTTTACTGTTTATTACCTCCGCCAAGGAGGTTATGTTTTCAGGAGAGTTTGTTTGTCCGTCTGTCTGTGAACAAAATAACTCAAAAAGTAATGGATGGATTTTGATGAAATTTTCAGGAAATGTTCAGCATGGGAAAAGGAAGAACTGATCAACACCAACATTTTGGTGTTGATCTGGATCACCGTCTGGATCCGCCATGACGAAAAAGCGCTTTTCGTGAATAACTACTGAACTAAAATAGATATCATTGTGAATCCAATTGCTAATGGTACGTTTTCATGGTCAAGGAATTTAAATATTTAGATGAAATAAAGGTAGGACTAATATTTATAGTAAAAATCACAAAATGGGAGAGGACTGTGGTGCTGGCGGAGGTCTGCGCTCTCAGAGTGCTTTTCTAGTATGTTGTGTTTTCGTTGATTGTTTTTGTAAATGTTTTATTCTGATATTTTTTTCCATTCCTAATTTACTGTGTGAAACACTTTTGATTGTCGTGTTGAAAATTGGTAAACAAATAAGCTGGTCTTGCCTTATGTGTCGTATTTCAAATGATTTTAATCGATGAAGGAGAGTCTGATAAAAAAAAAATACTCCTCTGGTTGTAGCTGAATTTAAACTTTGATTATTAAAACTCATTCATAACTTTGACAGCACATTTTAATTAAGTTTAAGTTATAGTCCTTTCTCTAAAATATCTTTTAGTTTTAGTCATAACTGAGTCGTCTAAATTGTTTTAATTTTAGTTGATACATTTTCAACATTTAACATTTTAGTCTGAAATCTGTAAATTTAGTCAACTAAAATATGAAGTGTAAAGGGTGAGGTATTTTTATTCCTCCTTGAATTTCTGAAGTCATGTTTTACACATTTTGGATAAACTTTTATGAGAAATGGAGTCACCTTTATTCAGGCTACCTAGCAGAGCATCTCATTCACGATTGTATTCATAGTGATATAGGTGATGTGTTTTTATGTATAACGTGATATTATTAATATATATATGTATATCTATGTATGGTGATATATCATACATATGTAGAGATACAGTTGCAGCGCGTGTGTGTGTTGGGAGGGGGAGGAGGGGGGGGGGGTTAATCTCAGCGGCGCCACCTTAAAAAAACAGTCTCGCGGACCTGTCAATCTAGACGAACCAGACAGACCCTGGCTGGCGGCCTTGCCATGAGACCCGCCTTCCTATTGGCCCAGAGCCGCGGTCGCTGTGAGAGCTCCCTCCTGATTGGCTGCAGCCTGGCGAGACACCGACGCGCACGACGTCTCCCCTCTATTGTTATTGTGGCGTGCGCGACAGGATGCACGAGGAGACAGTGAGGCTGATAAACGATAAAACGGAGAAACGTCGGGATAAATGAGCGTTAGCCGTTAGATCAGCGGGATTTGAGCTAACGTTAGCGCTGCCGGGAGCACCGCCGCGCTAAAAACACAAGTAGCAGCTCTCCTGTCACCGTTACGGATCTGCCTTGAACACTTGAGACGGTCTCTCTGTCCAAGTTCTCCTCTCCTTACGGCTGATGTGTAAGTACGAACTAATTACCTTCACCGAGTGTTTAGACCCCAACTCAACGGCTGAATAACGACAGTAAGACGACGAATCACACAATTTAGCCCCAGTCTTGGTCCTAATGCAACAACACTCCTCATATTTCACCACGCATGCCTTTATTTTACGTGTTTTTAATCCTCACTCTCCCTCTAAATGTGTTAATCCGCTGGTTGAAATAGTCCCAGTCTGTGTAAATTAATGTGATATCTGGTGAGCTGCTGCTCCGTGACGCATGTTAACCCAAACGTGATGTCAGTGAATGGATGTATGGGTTGTTTAAGGTAACAGTCACATTCAATCCCCGCTATTATTCATATAAATCACCTTTAAAAGACGTTTGTGTTATTAAATGATGCCTTCAGGGGCTGTATTTAGGTGTGGACGTTTTCAGGGCCTGGAGGGATAATGATGATTAACTGTGTTTATATAGAGACATGGACGGAAGGTGTGGTGTGTGTGAGTGTGGTTTTAATTGGATGTTAGTAGGTAGCAACAGTTACCTGCAGCTGTCAGTGTATT
Organism: Scarus forsteni; assembly: GCA_036419115.1. NCBI lineage: Eukaryota > Metazoa > Chordata > Actinopteri > Labriformes > Labridae > Scarus > Scarus forsteni. Next base: position 211,820 of record JAZDUH010000096.1, on the reverse strand, counting down.
GGCCAGGGGTGTCCAACCCATGGCTGGTGGGCCAACTGTGGCCCATATTTCACTTTAAGAGGCCGTCGACTCTAAGACGTGTATCCTGTATGCACAAAAGGTTTTTATGGTAGGGATGTTACAGGAGTCCTGAAACTGTACATGTTAACTCTGATAACAGAAACACTACAATGACTACAATGGCACTTTCATGCTCCTCTACGACCACCAAGAGTAACAAGAGGAGAACAGAGTTTTGGCCCTTTTCCACTAGCACGCCTTGGCCCTACTCTACTCGGCCCTACTTGATTTACAGCGTGTTTCCACTAGCCTGGTACCTCCCAAAACAAGCTAGTTTTAGTACCTACTCCGCTCTGGTCCCAAGCGAGCTGAGTCCATACTAAAAGATGACGTCACTGACTGCCAGCTACTGATTGGTCAGAAAATGTCGTCATCAATGAGTCATGAGCGCCACGACCTAGCATGCTAGCGGTAGCTCCCATTAGCTTACCCTCATACATCTTTTATTGGCAGCTGGATTGCTCTCGTCCTCGGCTTCATTCTGTTGTATAGCTTCCAAAACTCTCCTGTGCTCCTCAGGGGGTATTTCTTCTTGCCACTTGCAGCCTTCTTCTGCTTTCCTTTGTTACTCGGTTTGTGACAAAAAGCCACAGATTGTTGTGTCGTGCTCAAAATGACGTCACCGCAGTGCCGCTCAGCTGTTTACTGCGACACTGCTACCCGTTGGGCAGGTGACTGGGGCTAATGGAAAAGCAGCACAAGGCGAGTAGAGTAGAGCCGGGTAGGGTCGAGTAGAGTAGAGTAGGGCTAATGGAAAAGGGCCATATGTTTATGTCTCTCATGTCTTAAAAACTGTTCACTCACTCACTATTCCCTATGTTGTATAAATGAAATAGTGAACTACATAGGGAATGACTGAGCAAGATTTCGGACACTACACTGAAATTTTCTAGATGTCAAAGTGTCAGGAAATGAGACGGATATTCCTGTGACGGAAGTGGATGCACCAAGAATCACGTAAACAAAACTGGGCATTCCGGAGGATAACTAGCAAATTCCACAACTATTTACAACCTTTAAATGATGTAGAAAAGCTATGCTAGAAACGTGTTAAAGGTGTAGTCAGTGATGTGGGAGAAAACGAGTGGAGAAGTTGTTTATAAACGAATTTAGACCCGCCTCTCCCTTCATACCTCACCCCTGGCTCCACCCCCGAAAGCTGATGGATGTGCATCGTCATGGAAACGGCCGTAGAAACTGCATAGCTGACCAATGTAGCTAAGGTTACCCCGACTCGTCAGACAACTCGACTGTCATTATTGATAACATCACAACAACAGAACATTTTGGCAGATTAGACAATAAGATGAATGCCCGACGGCTGTTACTGTTATGTGAAGCACCACAAAGCTAATGTTGCTAACCTATCCAGCAGAAAGACGGCGACATCCGCGTCCGTTTTCAGGTCTTTCAATTCACGGAGTTCCCTCCATCGTCGGAAAGCAACACCAATGTTGACCCGGGTCTTCACTCTTTCATGGTCATAGCCCTTTTTTTTCACTTTTCACTCCTCTGACCTTTTTCTTTTGGGCTGTTTTTCAGCCATTGCTACTGCACCTATTGTATCTCTCTCTTACGCTAACTGTGCACGCTACGCAACCTACTACTCCCCCCGTCTGATCTGCGCATGAGTATGATGTGTGGGGGTGTACTCTGTTTTGGTAACTCGGCCCGAGCCACAGTATTTACCTGCTGAAATTCAGAGCCAAGGCTGTGTATTGAAACCGGACTTTTTTTTCAATATGCTGTCAGTGGGGACATCTTGTGGATGGAGAGGAGAAATACGGGAATTTTGACAAATAGTGCATTAGATTAGAAGATTAGAAGATCGCTGACTACACCTTTAAAGATACATTCAGGGGCCGTTTACACAAGGCCTAAAACGGTCAAATCAGATAAGTTTTCATTGGGTTTCGACCTCCTGTTTGCATGAAAATGGTACCTGGATTGCTTAATTCCGCAAACCAGGCTCCAGAGTGACCGTACTCGGTTTGTTATCCAGACAAAACTATCCAGATTGATTTGTTGTCCAGAAAAGAAACTCCTGCATCCCTTTCTACTGAACCGGCATGCACACTACAACGGTTTCATTTGTCCCCAGCGTCTCCCTCCAAACGCATATTGACTTTGAATACACAAAGTAAAAATCTTTGCGTTTTAAGTCACAGAGTGACTGTGTAAATGTAGCATAATGTTTCTTACATTTATAAACGAAAGCAGCAGCAATATGTACCTTAGCAGCCTTCTTTCTCTTCTTCTTCTCTCGAAAAGCACGACTGCATTGCATTGTATACGGGAGTACAATATTGGGTACATCATATGTTAGGCCTGTGCTCAAAATATCGATGCGGCAAAATATCGTATCGTGCTCCTTTGGGATACGTGTTTTGATACAGATTCTACAGAAACGATACGGCCTAAATATTTTGACAGTTGTTGTAAATACACTTTGGGTAATGTTAACAGTGGCACAGTTCAAGGTAGAAGACGAGCTACATAATGAAGCATATGTTCTAAATTTGAACTTAGGTCTACCATCTTTGAGGATCTGAATTTATGTCTCTCAAGTTGTAGAACCACTTCAAACTCATCCTTGTTCTTTTTCTTCTTATAAGAAAAAACTAAACTTGTCAAGAATTTTGCTTAAAGCAAAGTAAATGTTCACAATTTACGTGTATCGGGATACGTATCGTATCGTGGCCTTAGTATCGGGATATATATCGTATCGTGGCCTTAGTATCGGGATATGTATCAAATCGTGAAGTTGCTGGAAATACCCAGCCCTATCATATGTACACTCACAGTTGCTGTGCATTGTGGGTATTTTGTAGTACAGTATTAACCGCCGAGAATTTCGAACAACATTACAAAATGGCAAACACTCTATCTAGTGCCATATAGGGAAAGATTTCGAACACAGCTCTGATGTTTGTGCATGCTCCATGTCTTTACTGGTTTTTGCGTTACAGTGCCACCTACAGGCCTGGCATATGTACTACAATGTTTTCATGTCTATGTTTCAAATGTTTTTATTAATTAAAAAAAAAAAAACATTCAGAGGTCTAACATACTACAGTGTACAGTTCAATATTCAAGACACAACCACTTCAAAAAAAAAGAAAAAAGAAATAAGAAAAAGAGGACATAATAAAGCAACAAAAACTACACTAAACAACCCACTTCCACCCTCACCACCCCCCTCAGCCAGTCCCACCCTGAAGTGCTAAAACCAATGCTGAGAGTCAGGAATCCCTTTACTTTCCCAGGAAGGTGAGCAGTGGTGGCCTGATCCTCTCAAATTGCTCAGCTCTGTCTTTTATCGAGTATCGGATCCTTTCCAGATGAAGGGTGTCTGTCAGGTCCATCAGCCATCTTTTCAGCGTCAGCACCTCTTTCCCTTTCCAACACATCAAAATCAGCCTTTTAGCTGTGATCAAACCATATGATAGTACAAGTTGTTGCGTCACTCTTAAAGATCTAATCACATCTGATATACCCAAAGTTATTAGGATTGGTTCAGGTTGTGTCTGTTCTTTAAATATTTTTGAGAATAGGTTGAAACTGTCAACCCAGAATTCTTTCAATTTGGAGCACAAAGCAAAACTGTGCAGCAAATCAAATTATGTGAACTCACATTTATCAAAGGGGGGTGAAATTTTGGGGAAAATGCTGTGTAGCTTCAATTTTGAGTAAGGATGCACTGAATATTTGGTGGTGGAATAAATTTGGCCAAAAATTGCAAAAAAAAAAAAAGTCATATTCGGCCTTCGGTGGAGTGAGGTAATACCAAGGCTGAATAGTACCGTGTGCCGCAATGCCGAAATCAAATACATCATTGCGTGTGACCGTGGCTAAGCAGACTTGTGTTGAAAGGACAATAATTCATTTGTTGCAGATTAATCCACTTCAATGCACGTACGTTTCTTTTTTTAATCAATCAAACCAATCAAACTTTATTTGTATTTTTTTTTTTTTTTTTCGATTTTTGGCCAAATTTATCCCACCACCAAATATTCGGTGCATCCTTACTCAAAATTGAAGCTACACAACATTTTTTCCCCCAAAATTTCACCCCTCTTTGATAAATGTGAGTTCACAGAAGCTGATGTGCTGCACAGTTTGGACAAATAAACGTAACCTATTTTAAACACACACATTTTAGTTTGCCTGCAGCATTAGTGTCCATGTTACAGCTCGTTATATTAGAACATGTCCTGTTTTTTTTTTTTTTTTTTTTAAATTGACGATAGTCCCTGAAGCAGTTAGCCCCCTTTATGACTCTCCTCTGGTCTCCCCTTTGATCCAAATTACGATTGATGAAATCCATAAAACAGGAACTTTGGCGGAAAAGATGATCAATTTCAAAATACGGGGAATACATGGCAAAAGAACAGCAAGAAAACACTCCAGAATAATACTAATACATTATTTAGACAGAGAATACTAGGGCTGGGACGATACGCTTTTCTCCTGATTTGATTTTTTTTACGATTTTTTAGGTGTTGATTAAATTTGAATTGCGATTCTACGATATTGCCAATTTTTGCAATCTTTAGTTAGCTTTTTTAACACCAGCGAAGAAGATGAACAATGGTGATGCCTACAGACTATATCAGGAAAAATACACATCACATGTGAGTGTGTTTTTAGACTTAGGGTTCTTTCTGTTGGATTCTTGCTGATATAAATTTACTTCTTTGCTGCTTGTTGGCTGGTTTTACCGCGAGAATCCACAGTGTTATGCACAGTACTTCAAAGTATTAGCCACAAAGTTGGCGATTTCTGCTCGTAAAGTTAATTTTTAATAGCCAAGCACAATCAAAAGTATTTTTTCAGTCTTACCTGAGAAAGGTTGTCCAATGAAATCTGGTTTGGACTGCAGGCAGCACTTGAATCTTCTCAGTTCACTCTTGACACATCCAGTATGGCGACAACGTCAACATATGATTCAGCGCTTAATGTGGCACCTTTAAAAACGGAAGTTTACAAAGTGCTGTAACAGACAGAACAGAGGTAGAAAAAGGCAGAATAAAATCAACAGTCAGGTTGGATTGAAACAGCTGGTAAAATGCATAATGACAAGGAGATAAAAGGACAGTAGATAGATAATAGATTTACAGATACATAGATCAATTTAAGACTGTTGAAGGTTGACGAGATAGAAAAGAAGAGGGCAGATAGAGGACTAGTAAAAAGAGAAAAAAATAAATAAAATAATACTAAAAAATACGAATAACAAATAAATCAATACATAAAATAAAGTGAAATAAAATAATGATAATAAAAACTGAGTATGTCAAAACAAGAAAAAGTAAAAACAGGAATAGAACAATGAGAAACCGTGAGAAGGATAAGAACAGTAGAGCTTAAAATAAAACAAGTAAGTTAAAAGAGTAAAAAATTTAAAAAAGGAAAAAATCAGTTAAACAAGTCTTTAAAAGTGGGTTTTAAGATGCGGTTTAAAGATGTCACTGATTCAGCTCGCCTTATCTCCTCCAAGGTCGAGGAGCTCTGACAGAAAATGCTCCATCATCTTTAGTCTTCAGCTTCGACTTTGGAAAAGCCAACAGGCCCCGCTCCGGAGGATCTAAGGCTGCGGGTTGGCTCATAGGGAGTTAATAATTCAGAGATGTAGGTTGTAGTCGCCCAGTAAGGGCTTTAAAAGTGATCAGTAAAATCTTAAAACCAATTTGAAAGTGGACAGGGAGCCAGTGGAGAGAAGCAATGACAGGGGTGATGTGATGTCGTCTGTTAAAACCAGTTAAATTTAATTATAGGACATTTCCTGACACAGTTATTCACAAAAAACACAGAAGAACTGTTAACATTATAATATTAAAGGGGTTAAATGATTTCAAGACTGTGTAAGAGTACTTTTTGAAAATTTTGAGCATAGTGTAACAATACCGTGATAATAACGATAACCGTGATATAAAATTTCCATACCGTTACATCCCTAGCTGTTAGCTAAAACTACATTTCAGTTCTTTGACCATCGTCTTACCTTTAATTATACCACCCAGGAAATCATTTACCACTTATATGTGACATGAACATCAATCCCCACCAAGTTCTCTCGGTAAACTTCCGAGGAGAGCAGATTACTCCAGGTATTGTTGGGTAACCATGACAACAAGCATCATCCGGATTTCTGCATCTCTCCCAGCAGTGATCCCCAGCTTCTCTGATTTGATCGTCCAAAACCAAAAAAGATGTTTCCCATAAGGAAAGCTTTTAAGTGACATTTTTGCTCCTCTTACAAGAGTCGATTTCTGATAAAACCACAAACATTGCCACATCCACAGTCACTTCCTGCTGTCATCACGTCTTCAGTCTCCGCCTCTCTTTCCTGATTGGGCCATGCAATGTTAACCCTTTCATGCATGGTGTCCACTTTAGTAGACAGATATTTAAATTTTATCCTCGTTGAGTTGCAGTAACACGTCCAGCTACCAGTTGGTGAACTCCTAATGGTGTGGCCACACCGGATGCGAATTCGCCAAGACACGCGTCGAGATTACATACAAAGTCAATGCAAAGACGCGTTTGGGGCGTCAAACGCCTCGGGCGGTGCGTTGGATGCGTTTGGCGCGGTGCGTCTGGGGCATTCCGGCGCGTTTGGGCGTCAAACGCCTCGACGCTCGAGTTGAAAATATTGAACTTTTGCCACAAATTCGCGTGACGCTGTGGCGCTGCAAGCCAATCAGCGATGACATTCCCCCAGCGTCATTGGTTTGATGACGTGTAATGCTCCGGCCACCGGCTCCTGCTCAAACCTCTCTGCAAGATGGAGGAGAGGTTGATCTGCGCTGTTTGCTATCATCCTGAGCTATACAATTCGACGTGAGTACTCTACAGAGACCGGAACAAAAAGGAGCAGGCTTGGGTGAAAGTCTCTGAGGAGACAGGTTTTGAAGCTAAGTTCTGTAAATATTCGTTTCCAGCTGGATTTGCCTGCACGAGTCATTGCTGAGTCCAACAAGCTCCAGCTCTCTACTGCGCATGTGCATTGACATGCGTCGCCCCTCAGCTTGTCAAAATGGTCCAGCGTCCAGCCTCGGGCGTTATGTGCAGCGCGTCACAGGCTTTACGCGTGTTTAAATTCGCCAATTCACGTCCGGTGTGGCCGTAGCATTAACCCTTCTCTCCTTCTCTCAAGTTTCATAAAAAATATTGTCTCTGCCCTTTTTTGTTTCTTGTTTTTTTTTTTACAATATCGAGATATTGCATCCAAAATCCAAAGCAGTCGAGGGCAAATTTGGTATTTTGATCTCACATATTTTTTTTTTTAATTTTAAATTTTGGTATGATTAACAAGTGCATAGTTGGATTAAACAGCCACAAAACATAATTCAAATTTAGCTTTTTCTCTTATTTACTCTTAATAAACATTTGTGAAATGTGTTTGTGTATCTTTATTAAGTTCCACGAAATTACTATTTTGATGCACGGTGAAGTGGACAGATGTAAGACTACTTCAAAATATATCTTTGAAAAAAAATGACCATGATTTTTAACTTGTTCAAAAGTAAAATGAAGCTTTAAAAAAAGTATTCCTTTGCGATTTAGTAATTCATGCATGAAAGGGTTAATATAGACATGAACAAGAGGAGAGGCCCTTCACACTCAGGATTCTGTACAGTGCTTACATTCCACAAAAACATTGGCAATATTTTGGTACAATCCACAGACAAACAGTCACCAACAAAATTTAATGTAAACTAGAAAAGCACTCAGAGAGCGCAGACCTCCACCAGCGCCACAGTCCTTAGCCATATTGTGATTTTCACCATAAATATTAGTCCTACTTTTATTTCATCTAAATATTTAGATTCCTTGACCATGAAAACATACCATTAGCAACTGGATTCATAATGATATCTATTTTAGTTCAGTAGTTATTCACAGAAATCACATTTTTCGCCATGGCGGCCAGACGCTGATCCCGATCAACACCAAAATTGAATCAGTTCTTCTTTTTCCCATGCTGAACACTTCCTGAAAATTTAATCCAAATCCATCCATAACTTTTTGAGTTGTTTTGTTCACGGCAGACAGACAAACTCTCCCGAAAACATAACCTCCTTGGCGGAGGTAACCAGGAAAATGGTCGTCCACCCCTACGTGTCTGATCACGTCAAAATGATTTTATCAGAGTGATAATCGAATAATAAAAGAACACCTATAATCATGTCCAGTGTTTGTTTGACTGGTACAAAATAACCTTTGACTAATTGAGTGTCTTCTGTGCCAACAGGGACGGATTCAGAGCTGGGCCATCATGATGCCGGTGAACTTTCTGGTCATTCATTGGCTGACCAACTCAACACCAGGTGAGCAAAACAAAGTCAACACTTCTGATATTACAACTACCGCCCTCATTTTCATTATGGAAACCGAGCAGCTGAGACTAAAAGACTTCTGACACATGACGTTTTGGACTTTTTCATATCCATTAGAATTATTAGAATCATTTTAACCCTTTAACTTCCAGCTCAGCTTTTTGGCAGAGGTCATTAAAGTCAGAAATATTTAATGTGTAAAATATTCTGAACACGTCATTGTTTGTTTCTGTCAATGTTTTATGATACTTAGCAAACAAATCAAAAGAATTGATATTTTGTATGTGGGATTAAGAGGTTTAAAAAGCTAAAAGTTACCATTATTATAACCTTCATTGTTATTTTAGATATTTAACTTAACCATTAACTGATATGGTATATACACATATAAAGTCTGTCATTCATCAAAAACATTTTTGTGTTTGTCACACTCAATGTCATCTATTTTTTAGTTTTTTTCAAACTTTTTCAGACATTTCTGCCTTTACTAATTGATTCTTTTCCCAAATATTTGTGCATTTTTGTGTCATCACACAATCAACTGTTGGCTTTAAAAACCTTTCAATCCCACACCAAAAAAAAAAAATCTGTTTTTTGGGTTCCCTGAAGTGTTACTGGAACCAAATCATGATTTGATTTGTTCTGTTTTTTAAAACATTAGATATCCCTGTATTTAATGATGAACTCTGCCAAACAGTTGAGTTGGTAGGTAAAGGGTTAAGGCATCTGTGTTTTTACTATTTTGTTTCTATGTATTGTGTCAAAAACATGAATGTGTGAGTTTTAATGCTGGTGAGTAATCCTGTCATAATCATGACCTCAGTATGTATTAAAATAATTTGAAGTAGTATGATTTTTGCTACAATAGAGCAGCCCTAATGTCAGTAAAAAGGTTTATTTGATTGGATAGAGGGGGGGGGGGCTTGGGAGGGCGATCTATGGAGTTATGAATCAAGGTCGTCTTGTTCTCATGAGAGGCAGTCAGCAGAAACGACAGTGAAGAAGTGAAAGAGACAGGAGTGTCCGAGTGGTGGTCCAGTTTCACCCTGAATGACTCAAAAAACAATGAATGACAAAAAATCGGTAGGCAGATTATGGTCGTCCTTCCTCTCACCCCATGATTACCGATATGCTGGTGCCAAGTATCAATATTTTAATTAATAAAATATGGCACTCAACATGCTGCATGTCACTGATGGTTTATGTCCCGCTCCACACTTTAATGAATGAAATGGAAATGACCAGCAGAAGAAGAGAAAGTTGACTGAGTAGGGCCCAACCAATATTAATTTGTTGAAGCCAATACCGATATTTGGCAGAAAAAATACAGATAACGATTAATTGGCGGATTCATTTAAAAAAAAAAGGTTTTATATATTAGGGCTGTAAAGTCCAAGTCGACTGGTCGACAAATTGGTCAATGCGTGCTCAGTCGACCAAAATTCTGATTGGTCGACCAAATATGTCAATTTATTTTTTTCCCCCTGCAGTTCATTTCATCAGGAGAAACGTATCAAGTGAAATGGGGGTATTTTCTGAGCACCTCCATCATGACTCAGAACACCATTTTAATGTATTTATCGTTCATTTCAATATTTTTATTTAAAGAGCATTTCAATATTCTAGTCTAATAATCGTTTATTCATTTTATAACTGCATGCGGTCTGCCTGCGCTGCAGCGGCAGGATCCCTCACGCTGGATTTTATGCCTCATATAAACACCCAAATGCAAAAACTACATCACAGAATGAATTGACAGTTTTATTTCTGAGGGTATGAGGCCCATTGGTGTCGTGGAAGGCCAAGAAAAACATTGGAACCTGGATATTCAGTGCCAGCGCGCCAGACAATTACGCACGCCCTCACGGCAAAATACGAGGGAGTAAAAAGAGAAAGTTTCTGAGTTAATAGATAAAGATAACAGATGTGTACGTCTCTTCGAATGGAGTCCTATATGAGAGTGACTGCCCATTTCATTGATGAAGACTGGAAAGCAAAGAGTCTTGTGTTGAGAGAAAAAAAAGGAGAGGCAGACACAGGAAGAACCATCACTGCGCGACTGAAGTTGGCGATGCCTTCAAAGTTCCAGCAGGAAAAGTGTCTGTTGTCATGAACAACGTGGTTAATATGAAACTCTGTGTGGGAACACTAAAAGAGTCCTATGAATTTCCAGGTTCCAGTGTTTTTCTGTATATTCAGTGCCAGCACGCCTCACAATTACACATGCACTAACAGCAAAATACGAGGGAGAAAAAAAGAAAAAGCTTCCAAGTTAATAGATAAAGATAACAGATGTGTGCGTCTCTTCAAATGTAGTCCTATATGACAGTGACTGTCCATTTCATTGATAAAGACTGGAAAGCAAAGAGTCTCGGGTTGAGAGAAAGAAAGGAGGGAAAGAGGCGCACACAGGGGAGAAACAAGCCCCCCCCCCGCAATTGGCTGATTTTGGTCGACAAATTGCTGTGTTTTAGTCGACCAACAATTTCTGTTGGTTGATTACAGCCCTAATATATATATATATATATATATATATATATAGATATATATATATATATATATATATATAGATATATGTATATAAATATATATTCTTTAAATTGGTCCCAAAACTCTTGCAACAATGGATATATGAATTACAGGAAAAACATTTCACTGATTTCCAGCACTTTGTCCCCTAGTATTTGTTTAACTTTACATCACCTAAGAATGTTCAAGTCCAAAAACATACAGAAAAGCTTTAACCTGACATGCCAGATAAACAGTTCCATATTGAAAATATTTCACTAATCCACCTGGGAGGAGCCCTGCAAGAATATTTTCAGGGGCCGACCCTTCAAATACAGCAGCAGCTTGTGATTGGACGATCGTTTGGCTCAACTCACTCATCGCAAACCAATCCATATCAAGCAGCGCTGCTATGATGTAGCATATGTAGTGGCTAAACGTAGCAGCTAACGGTTAGCCGTTGGCTGCTACAGCTAATGGCTGACAAGGGCAAACAACAGTAAATGGCCGTTAGCCATAGCGGCTAACTGTTGTTAGCGGCTATCTGTGTTAGCTGCTACGGCTAACGGCCAACTGTTGTTTGCCCTTGTTAGCTGGTAACAGTAGCAGCTAACGACCGCTAGCCGCTGGCTAAACTACCTTGAGACTATGGTTTCACATTAAATTATACCAGACAGATGAATCATTTAACACTTATATGGGACAAGAACCTCATTAAAGACGATCCCTACAAGTAAACTTATGAGGAGAGCAGATTTCGCCAAGTATAACTGAGTATTTATGATAGCTAACAGACATTAGCCTCCATTATTTGTGCAACAGGAAGTGACTTCACTTTCTGTTAAGTCACTTTCTGTTGTAATCACGCCTGCAGCTCCCGCTGCTCCCGCCTCTCTTCCCTGATTGGGCCGTTAAGCATTTAGCCGAGTGAAACCGTTGGACAACATAGGCTGGCAAGATGGAGGTGCATGATTTCAGAATCAGGCAGGTCCATCTGCTCTGCAAGGGTAGAAAAGCTTTAAACCTCTGGGAAATTAAATATGTAACCCTAAAAGAGTCACTCTTTATCTTAGGGATGGGAATCGAAAACCAATTCCAGTTGAGAATCGTTAACAGCTCCATCAAAGAATCGATATCATTAATCTTTTTGCTTATCAATTCCCTTATCAATTCCATCCACTGACAGGGTTCAGAAGCATCAGAATTGTGACTTAATCCTAACTGCACCTACTAGACAACCTTAAGTAAGTGGACACACCAGCAATTTGCAGAGGCAGTTATACATGCTGTGACATGTGTTTGACATTGTTGCCACGAAAATCAGACCAACATTTGCTCACATGGGAAATCTGCAGGAATCGATAAGGGAATCGTTAAAGAATTGGATCGATTAGCAGGATCGTTAACAACATCGATATTGATAAAATCTTATCAATTCCCATCCATACTTTATCTTGCACTTCTTGTTGATGAAAATAATTAGGAGACAGGTTACAGTACAGGTCTTTTAAAAAGTTGTAAACAGGTCATTGTGAGAGGAAAGCCACAAAAACACTAAGGTAACATTCTTTTCAGGCACCTTGTATTTTGCAGTTTTCAACAGAAAAGAACTTTCTAGTACAAAACAAAATAGTGGCTGCAGTCAATTCCTGAAAAATAAACTAAATAACCTAATTTAAAATGTAACTATAGAGATGAATTATGAACTTTATCTTGTCACATCTGCCTTTCAGTCCCAGAGTCCTCATGAGTGCATCAGAAGAAGGTTTTAGTGCAGGTAGAAACACTTTTTACAGTAAACATGAGGAAACTTGTAAAGAAATCAAAGTACGTTGTGGGACACTGCACATATTGCACAGACTTTGTTAAACAGGCCTGATTAAAGTTCCCAGCTATGATGAAGACTCCTCCCTGTTACTGAGTGATAATGTCAGACATCAGCATGAAGAAAAGTCAACTGAAGGACGAGCCAGATTCTTATAAATCCAAAGTATGGATACACTTTGCCTACAACAGGGTGGACAAACAGTGGCTTTGGAAAATGCCTTTTGTATGTGTATTTACTCACTTTTCTGAACTAACAGGACTTTAATGGTCAGTCATGCTGTCATGCACATAGCATTGTTTTATCATCAGACTGTTCACTGACTGACTCCCTCATAGAAACACATGGATGAGATGGACATCAGTGAATCGTCAGTGTGGAGAGCTGTTAAAAGACGCCTTCAGCAGGAGGTTTCTTTAATATTCCAACAGATTAATGAAACCATGAAAACTGAAATATCAGCCTGATAAATCCCATTAAAAGTGTTGGTGGGGGGCTAATGAACTAAATTTATCAGATATCATTAAGCCTGTCACAATCATCAATAAATCAATTAACCGCATGATAAATAAAAACTTCCTCAGTAAGTTTGCCGGCCTCGATAAACTGGCACGTGCATGCATGTTTTTTTTCCCCCTCTCTTTCTACCAAACAGGCTGAATGAGAAGATGTCTCACTCTGTCCATCTTTCTTAACACCTGGGTGGGTTGGTTCTATAGCGGATTTAGCAGATTTGTAGCGGAGTGAGCATCTGTCATTCATGCAATCTTTGTGGGGGAGGCGGGGCGGCTCGCGCATACACACACACACAGAGCTGAAGTGAGGGACCTCTGCTCGTTTACTCGAGGAGTTACAGCAGTTTTAATCACACACATTTTTGTCTTTCACCACAGCTTGGTGTTTTAGACAGGGTGACTGTCGTCAATCAGTTTCCCCTCCACATCCTTGTAAAATCCAATTTCGACCAGACTTTAGACTTTGTCTGTTTCGAGTAGCAAAACCCGTTAGTCTGAGCAGAGCTCCAGCTGCTGTACCGGACTTTTCAGAGGCTCAACATTACAAACTGCGCATGCGCTCCTCTGTCCATGTGAGACGGCTGCTTCACCTTGACTTTTCCAGTCAAAGAGCAGCATCATCGTGAGTTATTGACACAGTGAGGTGATCAAACTTGTATAACGGTAATTTTAATATGACACAGTAATGATTACCGTGGGAAATTTACTACGGTTTTCCATTTTACCGTTAACCGTTACATCCCTATTTGGGATATCTTAATAATTCACTAAAGTTACACATGCTTTTGGTTTAAATCCTATTTTTCTTTTTCATGCTCATTTAACTGTGTCTCTCAGTTCTTTGAAAAGCAGTTTTAAATTAAATGTATTGTTATTAGCATTTATAGTTTTTATTTTAACTGTAAGAAACATGATGATTTCAGAGGAGAGAGCAGCTGACTGAAGTGCAGGGTTAATTTAGTCGCCTGTTAGCTGCATAGAGTAAATCTTCATGTTCCTCCATCTTTGTGAAACCAAATCTCAGCCGAGTTCATCCAGGGTAAGTGGAAAGTCCCGGCTTCATCTAGATCTTGTGAAATACCCTCAGGTGAGCTTCTGTCAATGCTGACTCATCACTTTGCCTTCAGAGGTGTTGAGGGCTTCTCTCTGTTCGTTAAGTTGATGTTTCTTGTGTGAAAGGTTCTCTTAAACACGTGTTTGAGCGTCTCTAGTGACTTCAGAAAAGTTGTGATTTGGCTGGAAGCTTCTCTTCGGACACCCACAGGTGATGGTTGTTATTTTAGGAGTTAAAGCTCCTTTAGTGTTAAGTTTGTTTTCAGCAGCGGTTCACTTAACCTTTTTTAAAATCAAACTGGAGCATTTATTTGGCTTATCTCCCTCCCATTCATGTTTTATTTTCCCTTCCTTAGAAATCGTTTGTGATGTTTGTAGTTATTCCACTTTAAGAAAATGGTGTTTTATTTCCTGACCTTCTGCCAAGTCGCTGTAATTTAAGACCGAGTGCTCTGGTTTGATGTCTTACTTGAGTTTATTTCTGCAAAAACAAATGGAATATGTTTTATTGGAGCATTTGTTTGCCTTTTACCATTTAGTTCACTGAGCAGAGGCATAATTTCATGTCTTGTGGGTTTCTGTTTGGACTTTGTTGTGCTTTGTTTTCTGGAAGAAGCTGGCATTTCTGTTGAAGGTCAGAGCAGCAGAAAAACATTCACGTGGAATAAATCAGAGTTATTCTTGGCCAGGTTATCCTCCATTTTGAAAGGTTTAACTTCCATGCATCTGTCTGTGCAGGTTTGTTTATTACACTGCTACAAGATATTTTCCTACTTACAGACTGACTGAGAGTTTGTGTGATTGTTTGTTGATTTGACCTCTCCTCAGTGCATTTATTTAAATAAACATGATTAGGATTATTGGATTTACTGGAGACATGGAGTGAATCTTTGTTTTGTTAAATTGAGCAAACATGAGAATATAATTCACCAGCAGGGAAAGTTTGGCAGTGAAGAAGGACTCGCATCACAGATTTGTAGATTTTCAGAATGGACAAACTCTAAAGTTGCATTCATAGATGCTCCAACTTTCTGCACGGGCAGAACTGTTTCTGGTTTAACTCTTTATCTACCAGCTCAACTGTTTGACAGAGGTCATCGATAAATTCAGGAATATTTAATGTGTTAAAAAACAGAATCAACCAAATCAATCAATCAATCAAACTTCTATATAGCACTTTTCAAGCATGGAACCTGGGGGGACAGAGCCTTCTCTGTTGTTGCCCCCTCTCTTTGGAACTCACTCCCACAACACATCTGGGACACCACAGACCTTACCGCCTTCAAGTCTAAATTGAAAACACACCTGTTTCGCACTGCCTTTAACTTATAATTTCTCCAGTTTTATCTCATAAACAATATTTTTTTTTTTTTAACTGTTTTTCTGTCTGTTGAAGGCCCTCTTGTTGGCTCTGTATTTTCTTGTTACCTTGTTTTTTTCTGTATATTGTTTTTAATTTGTTTTTAATTTGTACTTTTATCCTTGTAAAGCGTCTCAAAGTGCTTGTTTGATTCTGTTAGGGATGTAACGGTTACCGGTAAAATAGTAAACCGCAGCAAACGTTTCCCACGGTAATCATTACCGTGTCCTATCTGCTCTTTGCTTCGAAAAGCCGGGACTCTGTGTGTCTGCTCCTCGATGAAGCAGCTGTCTCTCACAGACGGAGGAGCAGTTTGCATTATTTAGTCTCTAAAAGTTTAGCAGTTCCAGCCCCGCTCAGACTCTTAACAGGTTTTCCCACTCGAAACGGCTAAAGTCTGATCAAAGTTTGGATTCTACACGGATGTCGAGGGGAAAGTGAAAGAATAACTCACCCCGTCTAAAACACCAAGCTGTGGTGAAAGACAAAAATGTGCTTGATTAAAACTGCTGTAACTCCTCGAGTAAACAAGCAGAGAGAGAGGATTCAGAGAGCCATACCTGAGTGAATTATAGGAGGTTTATCAGGATTTTCTGTCTAAATAATGTATAAAGATTGTAAATAAAAGCATTAGTATCATTCTGGAGTGTGTTCTTGCAATTCTTCGTTATTTATTTGCCGTTTATTTGCCGGATTTTGTTGTAATAGATCGTCTTTTTCCGTCATAGTTTGTGTTTTATGGATTTAATCAATTGTAATTTGGAAATATTAAAGAAGGAGATGTGGAGGAGATCTGCCATGGAAAGGGAAGACCAGAGGAGAGTCATTAAGGGGGCTAACTGCTTCAGGGACTATTGTTAGTAAAACAAAAAATAAATTTAAAAAAGTCCTGGACATGGTCTAATATAATGAGCTGTAACATGGACACTAATGCTGCAGGCAAACTAAAATGTGTGAGTGTTTGTGAAATAGGTTAAGTTTATTTTTGGCCGTCTAAAAACTTTTAACATGTTCATTTACAATTGTTTACAAAGAGAATCCTGTTTAAAGTTCAAATCTGTTTTTTTCTTTTCTTGTAATTACACACTGTTTAAACATTTATAACATAATAATGACAAATACTTACCAGAATTGTTTACTGTTATTTCTCATGAAAAATTTTTAAACAAATTTACTTATAGGACATTTCCTGACACATTCATTGACAAAAAGACAAAAGAACTGTTAAAATTATAATATTAAAGGATTAAATGATTTCAAGACTGTGTTAACCCTCTGGATCCCAAACCCGCCGGAGGGTTCAAAAACGCACTTATTTTAAAATGACTGGCATTTACAAACCGTTTGTCCTATTAAAAAGCCATAAAAAGTGGTGTTAGCGTCAGATTATCAAGTTTCTGAGGGTACCTGAATGTATCACACATGACGTCGGCAACATTCTGAACAATGGCGGAATAGACCGATGATTTTGCGCGACTGCCGTCAACATCGCATTCATTCACACGTCCACTTCAAAAATCTGCAGAAAATAAACTGTTTGCTCTAGCTCTATTCTGTAAAAAACAGATAATTTTACACATCTTACAGCTTTTAACAAGCCATGAATGATTGATATACGTCCTGTATTTACTTCTGAAGAATTATTTGAATATTGCCTTCCATTTGCCTGGTGTCATTTCAGCCTCTGTCTGTTCATCACCAATCAGCATGCTCCATACGTCAGCTCTGTGTCTCCAGAGACTGTTTCAGGGCAGCAGGACCCCCCAAAACAGTTTGAGGGGTGCCTTGAAACAGTTTCAGGGGAGTCCTGTCGCCTTGTACATTAGAGGTGTGAAAAAATATCGGTATCACAATATATCGTGATATTTTGACTCCCGATACAATATCGATATTTCAAATCTTAGTATCGATATTTTTGTAAAAGTAAAAACTCATATTTTATCAGAGTTTGAAATAAAATACAACTTATAAATATGTATGCACAGGTGCACAGGTGTCAGTTCAGACAGTGACAAGAGAAATATGTGATTTTTTTAATTTTACTTACTTACTGTTGTTCTGTCAGTAACTCAAAGCACTTTGTTCCTCATGTGTTCAGTTACAGTTTGAGCTGCACTGCAGGTTAGGATGCTTTCAATACTTTAAGGGGAAAACAAGAATAACTTCTTTGCAACATTAAATTAAGTGACTTGATCCACTCTGTGTTTCAGGTTAAGTGTATTAATGTAACACTGCATTTGACATATTTCAATTACAATAAAATGGAAAGGCTACATATTCATTGTCTCTAGGTTTTACCTAGTTTACTGTATAATATTGCAATATATCACAATATTGTGATATCGTGATATTTATCGTATCGTGACCAAAGTATCGTGATACGTATCATATCGTGAGGCTCTTGCCAATACTCACCCCTATTGTACATAGTTATTCACAATTTTCATTTTTCTGAAAATAAATATTCAGAAAATTTCACTGTCCGTTTTTCTTTATTGAATAGTTTCTTGCATTCTGGTTATGTTATATTGCCATGAGACATTGTTGAATTACATCTGGCTTCAGCCCCTAGTTCTCCTGAGCACATAGAGGTGCAGAACTTGATATTGCAGTGAAAAATGAGTCCACAGTGAGTAAAAATGTGACAGAAGCAAAAACGGCCTAAAATTCCAATCAACATATAAGGTCTCAGAATGTGTAGTTTCTGTAAAGGTAGAACCACACCACTTCTCTCCTGTGTTCCTTATGCTTGAGGGTACTTGAAAGTTTGTTGTATATACTCACACCCTATTTTTAGAATTTTTTAAAATCAGAAAATCAGAAAAATTAAATTTTCGTTTCTCTTTTTTTTGATGATTTACAGCCTTTAAATTTTGTTACACTGCATAAAGACATAATTGAGTCATATCAGCTTACAGCCATGGTTGTCCTGAATCCATAGAGGTGCTGGACTTCACTTTACAGAGAAAAATGAGACCACAGTGAGTAAAAATATGACAGAAGCAGAAAACGCTCAGAAATGGCTTGGGATTCAGAGGGTTAAAGTACTTTTTGATCATTTTGAGCACACTGCAACAATACCACGATAATCATGGTAACCGTGATATTTTTGGTCACAATAACCATGATATGAAATTTTCATACCGTTACATCCCTAGACTCTGTTAACACTTCAGGGGACAAAGAAAACTGCAATTATTTTTTATATTTATATAAATAATCATATTAGTAAATGGTTAAGATAAGTATTTAAATAATAACAATATAATAATAGTAACATTTAGCTTTTTAAATCCTACACATAGAAAACAGTTCTTTTGGACTGTTTGCAGTTTTTCTGTATCCTAAATCATTGACAGAAACAAACTATGATGTGTTATGTTCTTTAACAAATGAAATATTTCTATATTTACTGACCTCTGCCAAACAATGAGTTGCAGTTAAAGGGTTAAAATTCGGCTGGGGGGTATTCGTCAACCTTTGGGTAAACTCTGAATTTGTTGACATTATTTCCACATTGTTAGCACTGACGAGCTGCATTAATGTGTGTTTTTGTCCTCTGTGATCATGTTCTCTGTTTTTTAAATCTTCTTTAACAAGAGTCAGAGTGTCACAGGTCTGATTTTATCATAGCTGTGTGTCTAAACTTTTAACAGTGAAGCATGATCAGACATCAGACCGTCAGAGCGTTAAAGGTTATAAGATATTTAGATTCTCCTCTCGTTGTCCCTCACCCATCTCTTACCCGTCACCTGCCTCCATTCAGTTTTTTTCCAACATCACCTGCACATTTTTGACCAAAAACAGTGAAACCAAACAAGTACTAATGATCTTTTTCAAACTTAGTCATTAACTGAGCGAGGAACAGCCAAACTCTGCTACCAAAGTAAAGGTACTCTTTTATATCACCATGGCAAGACTGAGTACAGAAATGAGACATGAGGTAATAGGGATGTAAATTATAATGATCTAAAATGTTCAAAAAGTCCTTTTACACACTCTTGAAATCATTTAACCCCTTTAATAGTATAATTATAACAGATCTTTTTGTCTTTTTTGTCAATGAATGTGTCAGGAAATGTCTAAGTTAATTTTTTTAGCCTTTTTTTTCATGAAAAAAGTAAACCATTCTGGCAAGTACGTGTCATTATTTTGTTATAAATGCTTAAAGGAATATGTCACCCAAAGAATGATATGCCTTAATTTTCTACTCACCCTCATGCTGAGCAACACTCTGGAGAACTTTTTTGATGTCTCAAATGCAGCCGGAGGTCCGGGGGGATTTTCGCTGTCAACAAACGTCCATCTAACAGGGGACAATGGAGCCCGAAGAAAAAGGTCCATAAAAGTCCACAAAAGCGTGCCTATTTTCCTTCATACTGCTCGTCCGCTGTAATCCAAGTGTCCTGAGCGGGTAACGTCCATAATTAATTCGAAACGAGGTCATTTAGTACATTTTTCGAGCCTAAACAGTGCTATATCGTACTTCCGCAGTGCACGTCTACGCGCGCTCCCTGCACTACGTAAGCCGCGGCAGACCAATCCAGACGGATTACGTCTAGTTTTTATTTGTTGATGAAAATGTCAGTTATGTTGAAATGGTGAGTCAGCATTTCAACATATTGTTCTCCCTCCATTTCGTTTTTTCTTCTTCTTATTCCTCCAGATTTTGGCACCTTTCACAGGCTTCAAATTTGTACAGATTTTCACAGAAAAAAATTGACATATGCAGCATGTTCAGGAGAAGTGCACGTGTATTTTTCACAGTAAAAAATAATTTCTGCATGTATTTTTACATTGAAATCAATGGGACATTTTCGTAGCTCTGCTGAAAACTTCAGCAACTTTGAAGCTCCACAGATTGGGCATGCTTCCACCTACAGACTTCATTCATGCTTTAAAAGCTGCACTGACTTCTCAACTATTTTCATATATCTTCAGCTGTTTGCTGGCTTCCACAGTTTTTTAAATATGATTTTTTAAGCAACACCAACTTTTGAGGAAATCCTTCTTGTTAGAGCACGTCATGTGACTTTAGACGGATGCTCTGGACAGCCGAGTGCTGCAGTTTGAAGCGCGTTTTTAACTCGCTGCTGTGTTAACATTTTTAGCGGTACAGACATGAGAATTTTATTAAACGTTTCAGCAGGTTCTTGGGATGCTCACGGTGAAATCCCTTTCCTCATATCTATTCCGGTTTGGACACAGCGAGCGTTTGACTACCTGGAAGTACCGAGCATTATCAGTGCTCTTATGAGGAGAAATACTGTGCTTTCCATGTCTCAGCATATTTAGCCCCACGGTTAAGTAGTTAGCATGGCGGTCTAAGAAATGGGAGACCTGGGTTCAAATCCGGGTTGAGGCAGAGGTACTTTTCTTCTCAATCTACTACAGATTCTTCTTTACAATGGCGTAATCATGCTTGTCTTTACACTCTCAACCTTACCTTGGACGTATTACACTGACTGGCCACTTTATTAGGTACATCTACAAATATCAACACATTTAACCATGTTGCAAAACAGTCATTCATTTTCTGCTTTCTTTCACAACTGCAAACAGTTTTTAGTGCACTTTTCACTATCTGCTACAGTTTCTGAGATATGACTGTTGAAGCTGCATCAACTTTTGCACTTTTCTTTGAAGTTACAGCGTGGTCACGTGACCTGCACACCTGAGCTCCAGTATCTATAATGTTCTGCAAACATTTTTATTGCACATTTCACACATTTTCAGCCCTGATTTACTGCTTACAACTATTCATGTCACATTTTCAACTTTCTTTGCATTACTTTTAGTAATTTCATTTCACAGTTTCAGCAGTCACACTCAGCATTTCAATGCATTTCCTTCATGGAAATGCAAATTCTCTAGTTTAGTTTGAGTTCTAGTTGGAGTTACTGTCTAGTTTTCATCAGGGGAAAAAGGTTGTTGACATTTTGAGGACATTTTGATCAGCCTATCGAGAGTCAAAAAACTAGACTGAAAAGTTAGCAATGCACCAAGTCTTTATTCTCATTAAAAGGAGACAATACACAGAAGCACATGGCAGAGATCTGTTCAGAGTAATGTATCCCTGAACCAAATGGGACTGTCCTTTATATGCCATCTCAAGGAGGCTCTGGCTTTCTGAGGAGAAAAAACAACAACATCACAGAATTCTTTATCAGCTGTTAATTGGGGTACAATAAGACAGATGGAGATTCTCTTCAGGAAATTACTTCTAGGTGTAATCTTCATTGTTATTCCAGATGCCTCCCTGACCTCTGTAGTCAGTGGGGGGTGAAACAGGAGAGTTCCCCGGGTCATTCACACAGCAGTACAGTTACAGATGCTATGAGGTGTTTCTAAGTAATTACAAAAAAGTCTCACTTTTAGATATATGCCTGATGGAAATACACACTTTAAGATGAGTTTTATAGCATCTAAATCTTAATATCTATAAATCTATAAATGCTATTCCTTAGCCTTCCGATCAGGTCGGACAGGGCTGGACTGGCCTGGATACTCAACTTCAGGAACAAGACAATTAAAACTAGAGCAAATTTATATTATTCAGACACGTCTTAGAGCACTGGGCTGTAAGTAGAGATATATAGCCGGCAACAAAACTACGATACTAAGTTTTCCAAAAATTGCTTGTGGTCACTCATCAAAAACTACCGCTACGTAACTAGAAAGAGATACGTTACCTCGTGGCTTTGCATCCTGTAAGTTGTTGAAAAAAGAAGTTGTAAAGCAATGCAGAGTTCTGAGGAAGGTCCGAGCTGCATTCATTAGCATCACAACAAACACACGCTTTGGCTTGGGTCACGTCTTTACAACAGTCGCCGCGCGTGCTCATGGGTAGCAGAGTCTTTATGTCGCCGGAAATAGATTCTCCTCATCGCACCTTTAAATGCAAATTGCCTACAAATGTATTAATGTCCAGCAAACCACTGCAGACATGCTTTTAAATGGACTAACAAAACATGAGCAGAAGACGATAATATGAGATTGCTGGCGTATCACTTGGAAATGAAGATATTCATTATTTTTTTGATGTGAATGCACAAACTTAATTGTGTGGTCTTTCCCCTCATCCATTAAAGCTCTCTAAGATGTATTTTCTGTTCATAATTTTAAAAGCAAACCGAAGACCTACCTTTTTAATCTGGCTTTTAGCTGATTATATGTATTAGTATTTGACATTTTATTTTGTCCCTCTTATTCTTTTATTTCTAAATTTCAGTTCAGATTTGTTATTTGGAAATGTAATTCTTTGTTAAATGCTTTTCTTTTCATTATACTTTTTTAGCTGATTTTATTATGCATCTTGTGTTAGGCTTTCTAATTTTACCATATACATTAAATGTAATATTTGTATTATATTACTTTATTTATCATTGTATTTAATTATTTTACACTATAGTATTTCCATCCACTATCTTATCATGTTCTTTATCATTTATTTTTAGCTCCTGTGTTTCATTTTTAATTCAAGAAAGCATTTCCTCAGTTTTCTAATTCTGTTTTCTATCAGAATTTCCATTTCACGTCATTGTGTGTTTGAGTAGGTGAGTTTGTGTATTGATTGTGGATTGGGGATTGATTGATTGATTGGTTGGTTGGTTGATTGATTGATTTGTTGGTTGGCCAATTGATTGATTGATCGCTCATGTTTCCTGACCATATGTCCTCCGATGTCTCCCTCGTTTGCAGCATCATGTCCGTGAACCCTCCCAGCAGTAACGACGCCTGCCTCAGCATCGTCCACAGCCTCATGTGTCACAGGCAGGGCGGGGAGAACGAGGGCTTCGCCAAGCGGGCCATCGAGAGCCTGGTCAAGAAGCTGAAGGAGAAGAAGGACGAGCTGGACTCGCTCATCACCGCCATCACCACCAACGGCGTCCATCCCAGCAAGTGCGTGACCATCCAGAGGACGCTGGACGGACGCCTGCAGGTCAGTTCGCTGGGACAGCCAAATAAAAGGCTTTTTTTTACAGCATGAGTAGAATGTTAGGAGTACTTTGAAATACCAATTAATCACCAGGTCCCAAATAAACACTGGGTGTTATTTATTTGGCTCAGCCTACAAGCTACGGTCAAAGTTACAGAACACACATGTGAACGCTGAGCTCACAACTGACAGTGCACACTTGAAAAGAAACGTGATCAGACTGAACCTTAGCAGTCCACATGGTTTATTTGTCTCTCTGGACGTCCTGTCGGCTTCTCCTCCTTCTGTATGTCAACAAATGCAGGTTGGTGTGATGCGCTTTGTTTCATGACAGTGCAGTTACACTCAACGTCCACAGAGGCCACTAGAGAGCAGAAAGACGGAATCTTACAGACTAGGGCTTCACAAATCCAAAGAAGAAGGCGTTGCCACTGCTGCTGCGGGTTATTTGCCTTTAACTAACGTCAGGAGTCCGGACACGTCAGTTAGCGGTACATTGCTGCTTACCTTCAACGCCCCGGTGCAACGAAAAAAAAAGAAGTACGACCTTAACTTAACTACCGTAGTTCCTCACCAGTATGAAGAGTGTTTAGAGAGCTGAGTTGAAAGAAGATGACACGAGTAAAACCACGGTACAGTAATCTTGTAAATGTAAAGGTGATATTCATACATTCATTTTACTTTTTTTTTAAAAAAAGGTCCTGTTGATGCCAGAGGTCAGCTGACGATGGTCAGAGTGTTTGAGATGAAATGAAAGCAGCAGGAACTCAGATAGTAAACAAAAGAACAATATGATCAGCAAAAGCAACAGAAAAAAACAGATGTAGAGATGCAGTGGTGCAGGTTGTAGTTATATAAAGTATTCAGTCATGAGCAGGAGGTTTTGAGTCTGAGTTTGAAGTTTTAGAGACCGTTTACACGAGGCCTAATGTGGCCAAATCCAATATGCTTTCATTGTGTTTTAGCCTCCTTTTTACATGGGAACGGTACCTGTAGTGCTTAAATCTGCACACTTTGGAAACCAGGGTCCAGGGTGGAAAGTTTTCAAAACGCTCCTCCATGCAGCTCCGTGTAGACCAGAGTGAGAAACAGATGTCACCGCATGTGCAGTACTCTTTCACATGAAGGCTGTGCACACATACCAGGAACAACAACAGCTTCATCGTCTACAGAGCGTGTGTTGTAGCAGCACTGTTTTTCTGCAAACTTACATCACCATCTGCTGGACTGATATGCACACGACAGTGGTTTATTCATTTCTAGCGTCTCCATCTGAACGCTGATCGAGTTTGAATACACAAAAGAGAAACCTTTGTGTTTTAGGTGACAGTGTCTCCGTGTAAACAGGG
The DNA here is from genome assembly GCA_036419115.1 of Scarus forsteni. Classification (NCBI taxonomy): domain Eukaryota; kingdom Metazoa; phylum Chordata; class Actinopteri; order Labriformes; family Labridae; genus Scarus; species Scarus forsteni. The sequence continues at coordinate 186,869 of JAZDUH010000096.1, read as the reverse complement.
CCTGAGGCTGCAGTTCACTCAGACTCACCAAAGCTGGACAACAGCAGATTGTAAAAGTGTGTCCTGGTCTGATGAGTCTGGATCTCTGCTCCACATTCAGAGTTTGGTGTTAACATCATAAACATGGATCCATCCTGCCTTGGATCAGCGGTTCAGGCTGCTGCTGGTGGTCCCTCAGTCCCACCTGAGCATGGCTCAAACTAGGGATGCACTGAAATGAAGATTTGTGGCCGAAGCCGAATAAAATATAAACGCTTGGCCGAATACCGAATATCCAATGTTGAGGAAAAGTATTTCACTATATTTTTTAACAGTGCATTGATAGCTGAGAGTACATTTTTAGTAGGAGTGTGCGATATGACAATATTAAATCGTTAAGGATTATAACGTGGGGATGATCTCATAAAGCAGAAAGATCGTCAGATCGTCTGTGTGGGCACAGAGACTTTGACACCCGACTAACCAATCGTAGCTCATTAAGCGCAGTACATGGTGGGATCTCCTGTTTGGTTATGTAGCATGAAGCCATGGTGGAAAGAGAAAAAGAGATAAAAGCTGGAAGATGTCTGAACAAAAATCTGTTCTAAAGCAGCTGTAGTATTCACTCAGATTTGTTTTAAATTGTTGCACTTTGTTGATAACCAGTTACTTAAGTTTGCATTTATATTTGACCCTTTTCAATAAGGTATTTGGTGGGTTTAGTTTTTATGTTACAAAAGTGCACTTTATTGATGTTCATTACCTTTTATGTTTACAATTATTGCACATTTTTTTAATAAAAACTGCACTATTTAAATTAAAACCTGTTCAGAAAGTTTCTTTGGCTTAAATTGTCTGTTTTTCTTTTCGGGTTTTATATGTTAAACATAGGGAAAAATGGTCAAACATGCAAATTAGTCTAGAAAAATCAACGTAAAAAGGAATTGTGATAACATCGTGATCGTGACATATTTTTTTAAAAATCGTGATATGATGTTTTTGCCATATCGCCCACCCCTAATTTTTAGACATTTTTTAAAAGAAAGTAATTGTTTATTGAATATTATGACATTTCTTAATATTCCAGTAGCCTTTGCTTTTCTAAAAAAGCCCGATAAAGTTTTTCATTCATATTAAGCCTTCAAACAAAACAAAACATGCATTAGAAAAATACTAATGTGCATTGAAGTGGATATAGACCAATAAACCAATAATACCAACAAATAAATAATTGTCCTTTTGACACAAGTCTGCTTTAAGGCTGTCACTTTATATTCAATATTTGAACAACTGATCGAATATGAGAATAAATATCCGTAACTGAACAGTAAATAAATATTTGAATGTAAAATATTGAGTGTGGCGACACATCAGGCCTGGAGCAGTGGACTGTTCCGTCCAACAGAGGGCGCTGTGAGCGCAGCTTGACCGTTCACATCCGCTGCTCTCTTGACCTCAGTAAACAAAGAGTTTCCACTCCGAGCGGACATTAACAGCTCTGAATGTTCTGAGGAGAGCTGTGTGGAGGTTGTTCTGGTTCTACACCGTTGATGGCAAATTCAAAACCAAAGACCAGGCTGTGTTTTATTTGGGTGCATGATTGAGTTTGATTTTTTGGAAAAGTGACAGCCTTAGTCTGCTTAGCCACAGTCACCCGCAATGACATAGTTGATTTCATCATTGCGTCACACGGTACTATTCGGCCTTGTTATTACTTCACTACACCGAAGGCTGAATATGGCTTTTTTTGCATTATTCGGCCAAATATATTCGGCCACCAAATATTCAGTGCATCCTTAGTTCAAACCCCACAGCCTACCGGAGGATTGTTGCTGACCATGTCCATCCCTTTATGACCACAGTGGACCATCTCCATGCCTCAAAGCTCAGGGGTCTCATTTATAAAAGAGTGCGTGGAATCCTTACTAAAAGTGTACGTGCGCCAAAAACCCGGAGTTCAGATTTATAAAACTGTTTGCACGCTCACCTGCACGCAATTTTCCATTTATAAATCAGAATCCACCTGGAGAAGTGCGCAAGTGGAAAAGCTGCAAATCCCGCCCCTCGCACGCCCATAATTAACCATAAATGGTCAATGCAAAGCACCTCATGAATATTTGGGTATATAAATAAGCCTTTTGATCAAACACTTTACGTGTGACAATGGTGACTGAAAGGATAAACAAAAAAAGGAATTTCTCGGAGACAGAGATTGAATGTAGTCTTTCATTATATGTAGTCTGAATGATCATGTCAGAGATGCTCTGATTTAATCCCCACACTTAGATTATTTACAGAATAAATATGTGCAGCTGATGAAGATGAGCTGATGGAGGAGGAGAAGAAGCCACCGCCGTGTCTCTGTGTGCTCTGTGCGTCTTGACGCAGGCAACTTTATTACAACTTAAAACCGCACTTGGTAATAAATGCACCAAATTTACAGATATTAATGAAAACTGGTGGCTCTGAGGTTTCTGTGTTAGTCTAATTTTTAACTCTACATCAATGAAAACATTAGTGTCCAGTCCTGTGAGGTGAAAGTGACTTATAGGAAACAGCCAATTACACGCGTTATTTATAGCCCAAATAAAACAGTTAGTTTGAATGGTCATGATGACGTGGATCTGTCAGTAAAGTTTGATATTTAGTGAAATAAAATGTTGGAGAGACATCAACATGTATCTGGAGGCTTCAGTTCACCACTTCACCGTCTGTGTCTCCAGTTTCCCATGCCTCCAAAACGTACGTACGCCTGGTTCAGAGTTTGCTTACCGGTGCACACATTTTACCGTTCCCAAACTTTGCGTGGGAAAAGGCGTACGCCAGTTTCAAGCCCCGTTTTGTGCGTACGCAAGCTTCATAAATCAGACCCCTGGTCTTCTCAAACTGGTTTCTTTATCATGAGAATGAGTTCACTGCACTTCAGTGGCCTCCACAGTCACCAGATCTCAATCCAACAGAGCAGCTTTGGGATGTGGTGGAGCAGGAGATTCTATGACACTAATTATTAGTGAGCTCTGACGGTAACCTGATATTATCTAGGCGTACCTAATAAAGTGGCCGGTGGGAGTCTGGCTCCTGTATGTAGCTGTAGTTTGATGAGGTGATTGGAGAAGCACGTGCAGAGTTCAGCATGTCTTAGATGTTCAGGATGATGTGCTCTGTGTTTATATGATATTTTTTTCAAACCTGATTTTGATTCATTTGTTTTTGTCCTGTATTTGTACTCTGACTTTGGTGTCCAGCTGTGAGACAGACGGCCAGATTAAGAGTAAAACCACGTTGTTTTTATTCTCTGTCTTCTGACTCAGACACAGCAGAGCTCTCCCTCTTTACGCTCCGTTACATCACATTCACTCAGTATTGCACCTCTGTGAGGCTGCTTTAGCTCAAGGCTCACAGAGTGGGATTTGTATGCTCAGAAGCAGCTGTCAGTTCACTATGGAAAATGTTTGATACAGGCCGTATGTGTACGTGTAATCCATTTCTTTTCATGCATGTAGAAGAAAATCAACAAATAAGTGCAAGTATGAAAATTACAAGACATAGATACGATTGTGATTCACTGTTTTACTGTATGGATGCACATTATCGTTGAAACAACATCAGTATTGGCAGAAAACTACCTTAAAAAACCCTGGTATCAGCAGTTGTGAAAGTTTTTATCCAATATTTACAGCAGATCTGTTGGCTGTACATTAGGGCTGAATGATAAGGACAAAATGTCATATCTCAATATCGATACGATATAAAATGACTGGACTCGGGGTTCAGTGAAAACCAAGCGGTGCAGCCAAGGGCAATCGTAAAAATCCAATTTGTTGTGACTTCCAGAGCTGTACATGCAGGGCGAGTGTGTGGGAAATCTATATTGTTTATATCATTGCTTTTTCGATGTTAATATCTTGAATATTCATATCTCGATATCAATACAATAACAATATATCTTTCAGCCCTACTGTACATTGTACCACAGCGGTTTACCTCATGATCACTGCAAGTTCACTTTTCTCATAAAAATGTTTTACAGAACAGAAGTGGTTTTTCTTGTTTCACATCTGTTCGTCACATAAATTAAAGTCAGTTGATACAGATACAGGGTTCCCGCGGATCCTTGAAAAGTCTTAAAAGGCATTGAATTCATAATTCTATAAATAAGGCCTTAATTGGCATTAAAATGTCTTAGATCCAATTTTCAAAAGTCTTAAAAATTTGACCACATTAAGATTTATGTTAGATTGAACTTAAAAAAAAATTAAGTAACATTTATCTATTTTTCAAAAACAATTCACAGATTTACTGTCATGGCAACATCATCTTGATTCTGCCTACAGTGCCTGGAGAGAGAAAAAAAAATGGGGAAAAATTGGCAAAAAAATCCAAAAGTAGCTTCGGAAAATTGATTATGGCAGCAAATTTTGGGAATTATATATTGATTTTAAATTTCAAGAACCATGTTAAAATTCCAAAAATGGTTCAGACAGTGGCCAAAAAAAGATGAATGGGGGCAAAATAGGTAGAAAGTTGTAAAAACTGGTTTAAGAAAAGGTAAAAATGGTCCGAAAGTGGGACAAAGTGTGTGAATAGAGGTAAAAAAGAGGGATGAAATTGAAAAAATTGGGTAAAAATGGTATGAAAGTGGAAAAGGGTTAATAAATAGGTGCAAAATAGGAATGAAATTGCAAAAAAATCCAAAAGTGGCTTAGGAAAATCGATTATGGCAGCAAAATTGGGAATTATATATTGATTTTAAATTTCAAAAAACATGTAAAAATTCAAAAAATGGTTCTTACAGTGGCCAAAAAAAGATGAATGGGGGCAAAATAGGCATAAAGTTGTAAAAATTGGGTTAAAAAGAAAGCAAAACGTGATCTTTTATTTAAAATAAACATTGGCTTAAAATTGCCTCTAACCCAGGTAATTCATGTGTTTTTGTTTGTTTGTTTTGATTGTTTCAATTGTGGTTCGTTGTCGACTTGGTCTTAAATTTTATTTCAAACGGCCTTAAAAAAGTCTTAAAAAGTCTTGAATTTAACTTGGCTTGAACTGTAGGAGACCTGAGATAAACTTACAAGACTCATGAAATACTAGGGATGTATTGATCCATCGATCTGGATGGATCCATTATGGTTAAGCATCCAATCAAATCAATGGAAACTTACTTTGGTGCATTTGTGTGCAGGTAGACCTTACTAGTAAAGCAAAATCTTCTTCTTGTAGAAAATTTTGTGTTACTAGTATTACAGGTAGACTTAGAAAATGTTACTAGTAAAAACTCAAAGCTGCACTAGTAGTAGTACTGACATAACAAAGGCCTGATAGTAAACTATTGCTTCATTAGTACAGTCTACTCGCACACTAGACCACCAAAGCCTAGTAAAACATCATTTTTGTTAACTAGTACTACTATTAAACTCAAAATACTTTACTTGTAGTTAGGGCTGGGCGATATGGCCTAGAAATAAAATCCCCAATTTTTTTTTTTCACAACACTCGATTTACGATTTTAATCGATTTTTTCCCTCCCTAAAAGAAACTAAACTCCCAGTGATATAAAAATGAACCAAATCAAGTTTTGCCTTTTTGTTGTCTAAATGTTTCCCTCTTAAAGTCAAAGTCTGGGTCATAAAAGGTTGATTATGTAGTATAAACATAGGCAGGTTTGTCTACATAAACACTAACAGGCTGAGGTATTTTTACAGTATTAGCATGAAACTCTCTGATCAATATTTAATCTACTTAAATAACAAATACAAGCCTATAAAAGTGTTTGTGCAAACCCTATAAGGCCGACCATCATAGAAATTGTAATTTTTTCAAAAAATTGCAACTACTTACAATCGGACTAAGGCAAGAAAAAAATCCTGATTTTTAGTTTTTTAAATCTTCTGCAGAAAATAATTCAAATTAATCGATTTAATCAATTTTACCCAGCTCTACTTGTAGTACAAGTAGACTGTTTTTAGTCTACGAGTAGTACTGGTAAAGCCAAAAGAGTCACTGGTAGTTCTATTAGACCAAATGAATTAGGAGGAAATTTATTAGCATATTAGGCTTACTAGTGGTGCTAGTGAACACTTTTTTTTAAATGTTTTTTGGTCATTGTGTGCCTTTATTGATAGCAGAGAGACAGTGGATAGGCTTGTGAAAGGGGGAGAGAGAGTCGGGGAAGACACTCTGCTAACTGGCCACAGTCTGGATTCGTACCTGGACCGGCAGACGCAAGTACACGGGGTGCCTGTTTGCTAACCACTCCGCCAAACCAGCAGCCCATGAACACTTTTAAAACAGTCTGCTAATAGTACTGGTGAACATTTTTGGTCTAATAGTAGTACAGGTGACACTTTTTGCTTCAATAGTACTGAACATGCATCGACTAAACAGCCAGTCGGTTGATCTGCGCCAATTTCATTAATTTTTTCAGGGATCAGAGATCGGCCAATCTTTACATGATCCGATCTTATCCACCTCGTCAAAGGTCTGAAAGTCACTGTAGCTTTTTCCTCTGCCAGACCGACAGATCCGCAGTATTTTTACATTTAAATATCCATAAAGATGCTACACTTGGGCTTTTTTTTCTTTTTGCACTACAAGGAAACCTAAAACTCTGGACACTTTGTTAGTGGTTTAAGTTGTGTTGTCAGTTTGTCCTGTAGATTATTTTAATAACTACCTCAAACTTTGGGATTTCCTTTATTTGTAAAAGCAAAATACTGCTGTGCACTTTATTTTAAGGCTCAAAACAGGCCTGCATGTAACCTGTTGTTGGAACCTGTTGGAAAATGAAAGACTGAAGGATCTGATATAATTTAGGTGTTGACAGCAATATTCAAAAATTTTCATTTGTATGAAAACTACCTCATGTGCAGTTAAAATAAGGTGTTGTTGTAACAGGTATATTTTCTTTCTCAATAAAATAATCTTGGAACATTAGCGGTGTTTGCTGTAAAAGAAGGCTTTTTAAAAATCATGATCAGCCAGAAATTTGTGATCAGTGCACCCCTAACTATTACTACTTGTGACACTTTTTGCTTTACTTGTAAAGTCTGCTTGTACGCCAAACCAAAACTGAGTACATGTACTCGTGGAGCTAAATTACAGTCAATATAAGTGACATTCATTTTCTGCTCAAATGGCTTTCCATTGCTTTTCTACTAAGTTCTACTCACACACTAGTTTGTCAAAATCTGTTACTGGTAAATCAAAAATGTTATTTACCAGTACTACTAGTAAACTCAAGAGATTCATTGGGAGTACTAGTCGACCTAATACAGATGATGCAGGAGGGATTACGACCATCTTATGGGTATACAAGGCTGACAAGCAGTGAATATTTTTAGTTTTCATTGTGCCTGTTTGCTGTCCTTCCTGTTGGCTCTTCATCCAACATCGTCACGTCCAGGCCTGTCACGATAATCAATAAATCAGTTAACCGAAGGATAAATAAAAACGTCCTTGGTAAGTTTTACAGCCTTGATAAACTGACACATGCATTCGTGTTTGTTTTCCTCCTCTCTCTCTACCAAACAGGCTGCATGAGAAGATGGCTCACTCTGTCCGTCTTTCTTAACACTGGGGTGCATCGATTCTATAGCCAATTTAGCGGATTTATAGCGGAGTGAGTATCTGTCACTCATGCAATCTTTGGAGGGGACGCGGGGACGCTCGTGCATGCACACAGAGCTAAAGTGAGCGATAGGAGTAACGAGGAAACAAACTAATATGAATGATGGCATGAAAGGGGCGGTTCTTAAGCCGAATGCCACAGCCCCAGTGTGAGAATATTTTGGTTTTAAACAGAATGAACAAGGTGTGAGCTCATGAACACAGACAAGTGGATATGTCATTGTTTGAAAGTAGTGGCGATGGACAAGGGGAGGTGCAGCTGAGCCTTCGTCCTGACTGTCAGCGCTTACTGAGGCGTTTGGTCGACAAAGTAAAAATAAATAAAGCAGCGCAAAACGGTGCGCTCACAGACAGTGTCGTTCGCTACATTGCAAAAGAAATGCAATCCTTCAATAGGGTTGAAAAACCAGCAGTGTTACAAACGTTTGACAGACAGTATGGATTGAGTTTTGTTTTTTTCCTTTACAGAAACAGGGTCTATTTTATTTGTTTTTGATTAGTATAATTATTTTCATTAACATGCAATTTTTCCTGAAAGAGTTTCCATTTTATTTTCATTGGGGTTTTTTTCTTTTTTATTTGTTAAATTTATTAAATTGTTTGTTTTTTATTTTTTATTTTAAAAGCTCTTGATCTTCCAATTACAGTTAAATACTCTTAAGAAATTAAAGTTTACTTCTTTTGATATGGTGTTCTCACTTTTTTCTGACATAGATTATAAATAATGAAAAAATTACGTTTCCACATAATTTTGACAATAATATCGTTTATCGGCAATAATTTTTTGGACAAATGTCGTCCAGCAAAATTTGTTATCGTGACAGGCCTAGTCATGTCAGTCATGATAAAGTGTACATGGTTTTATGGCTTTGTGGTTTCTGCACTGTGTCTTCTCAGTATTAGAAAACCTGTGATCTAAATATTAATCAGGCCTTGAATCGTAACTGAATCATCGTCAGCTGCAGCCCTCATTGTGCTGTTTAATTTCTCTTCTCTTTCACTGAGCTGTGATCGGCAGGATTATTTTGTTCTGTTCTGATGCATTTCTCCCTCCTCAGGTTGCGGGCAGAAAAGGTTTCCCTCATGTGATTTACGCTCGTCTCTGGCGTTGGCCCGACCTCCACAAAAATGAGCTCAAACACGTGAAGTTCTGCCAGTATGCTTTCGACCTGAAGTACGACAACGTGTGTGTGAACCCCTACCACTACGAGAGGGTGGTGTCCCCAGGCATCGGTAAGGCTCCATCACCACTGTGCCTTACCAGTCCTCTTTTTCTTTTTTTCTTTTTTTATTGAAATGTGTCTTTGGATCACTTAATAACACATTTTTTTCTTTTTTTTCAACAAAACAATAACAAAAAATCCTAAATTGGATAAGTTAATACATAAAAGGTTTTTTAACATATTAAAGATGCTATGAGGAGTAGGGCTGTAAAGTCCAAGTCGACTGGTCGACTAATTGGTCGATGCGTGCTCAGTCGACCAAAATTCTGATTGGTCGACCAAATGTGTCATTCCCCCCCCCTGCAGTTCATTTCATCAGAAGAAACGTATCAAGTGAAATGGGGTTATTTTCTGAGCACCCCCATCATGTCTCAGAACACCATTTTAATGTATTTATCGTTCATTTCAATATTTTTATTCAAGAGCATTTCAATATTCTAGTCTAATAATCGTGTATTCGTTTTATAACTGCATGCGCTCTGCCCGCGCTGCAGCGGCTGCATCCCTCACCCAGCCCGCGCTGGATTTTATGACTCATATAAATACCCAAATGCAAAAACTACATCACAGAACGAATTGACAGTTTTATTTCTGAGGGTATGAGGCCCATTGGTGTCGTGGAAGGCCAAGAAAAACATTGGAACCTGGATATTCAGTGCCAGCGCGCCACACAATTACGCACGCACATACGGCAAAATACGAGGGAGTAAAAAAGAGAAAGTTTCTGAGTTAATAGATAAAGATAACAGATGTGGACGTCTCTTCGAATGGAGTCCTATATGACAGTGACTGCCCATTTCATTGATGAAGACTGGAAAGCAAAGAGTCTTCTGCTTGAGAGAGGTAAAAAAGGAGAGGCGGACACGGGAAGAAACATCGCTGCGGATTATATGAACTTGCCGATGCCTCAAAGGTCGAGCAGAAAAAAAAGTGTCTGTTGTAGTGAACAACGTGGCTAATATGGAACTCTGTATGGAAACACTTAAGGAGTCCCATGAATGGTTTAAGATGCAGGGCATTTGGAGGTGCGCCGGGCGCGCCGGGCACACTCCAGCCGTGGCTGCAGCGCGTCATGTTCTGACGCATTTTAATAAGGGGCACAAAGCCAAAACTGGGCTAAAACAGAAGCAGGTGCTGATATAAGTTTAATCCAGCAGCAGCACGTCATTTTGTGGCGCATTTTAAAAAGGGACACAAAGCAGAAAAACTGGGCTAAAACAGAAGCAGGTGCTGATATAAGTTTTACTGAGCCGCAGTCCGCTGAAACTATTGTTCCAAATTACTTTTTTTTGTCACTTTAGGAATCAATCAGTCATATAAATCCACTTGCCGTTCATCCACGTATCTTTTTAACAAGCATCAATATCAACCAGAAGATAGGGCCTGCCCTCTTTTTTAAATTTAGTTTTTTATTGTACAGTTCCCACATTTACAGGAAAGAAAACAAAATGGTACATTTTCACAACATTGTGTTTAATCAATTATTCCAACATTTCTTCACCTACCTTAAGCAAGTTCTAGGTCTTTGCTGAGATTCATTCTTTTGGACTTTTTTTTTTTTTTTTCAAAAGAGTCAGGAAAAGGAAACTATGTACATCCAGGGAGATGGTGATACAGAGAAAAGAAAAGAAAGTAGCAATGATAGTGAAAAAAGGAGTAAATACTGATTTGGACCATCTAAACAAGAATGGCAAATTTCATCAAATAATAGTATATAATAATATGACATAGTAATAGGCAGGATTTGAACCTGGACCGGCAGAAGTATGAATATTGTATGAAAATTGCTAAAACCAAAACACTCCCTGACGATTAAAAGTTCATAATATATTTTTTTATTTATTTAACCTTTATTTAACCAGGAAGGTCCCATTGAGATTAAGAACCTCTTTTTCAAGGGAGTCCTGGCTAAGAGGCAGCAAAGTTACAGTGATATTATGTCAAAAGTTGCTAAATCCAAAACGCTCCCTCACTGTACAAGTTCATAATATCAGATCTCAGAGGCTTGACATATTGCACCCACTTTGCCCAATGCAGTTTAAATTTGTCCCATTTTAGATTAACAGAAAATGTGATCCTTTCCATCTTACACATTTCTGTTGTCACATCTGTCCTGTTATTAACTGAAGCTTGAGCAGGTGTCATCCATCTTTTAGTAAAAGCCTTCTGACCCGATGTAAACAAAACAGCCATTAAATCAATATCTTTTATGTCAGGGGAGATGTAATTAAGGTATATAGTTATGAAATCAAAAGGTATTTTGGCCTTAAAAATGTCTTGCATTGTATTTCTTTCCAGTTTTTCTGTATTATTGGACGTTCCCAAAAAATCTGACAATGATTTACATTTTGACGATCACATCTCCTCCATCTCGTCATATTTTGCCTTTGTGAGTGGAGTCCAGTTCTTCTGCACAGATTTAATCTCCTCTTTGTGTCTTCTCCTACAGTGGGCCTCAGCCTTCAGAACACCGGTGAGTCCTCCTCTGGATGGTCTTAAAAAGAGTTTTTATTTCCTTTCTTTCCCGTTTAAACCCAAGCGCAGAGATGGAGGCTCCTTCTTCTCTGTGCAGATGTTGATGGTCTGATTTAAAATCTTCTCCATCTGCAGCAGCTCCTGGTGGGCTCATTAAAGAGGAGTACATCCACGACTGCATACAGATGGACCTCCCGCCCGGCATGCCCCTGTCCGACCACCAAGCCGCCATGAAGCTGCCCCCGCCGGACCACTACGGCCAACCGCTGCCCCCCCCACAGCTGCCAAACGAGCCCCACGGACCCCCGCCTGTCAGCCGATACACCAACATGCCTGTGTCGCCCAAAGGTGAGCACCTCAAACCTCCGTGTCTGGCTACATAAAGTTCAGCTGTGTGAAGTTTAAAGGGACAGTTCAGTATTTCTGAAGTGTGGTTATATGAGCTTCATATGGCCTTTAAGTCCATCAGATGCAGTAGAAAGTTCTCTCCTCTCCCTCAGTAAGACACAGTCTATAAGAGTCTGTGATGAAGAACCAAACAGGGAAGAATCATACCAGAAACTAAGGGGATTTTCTCCACCAACAAGACTCCCATTAAAAAATAATACCACAGTTTAAGAGGACGCTACATATGCATGTTTTTAAGTGCTTCAACTTCCAAAGTTCATACAGAAATCATCATGGCTCCAAAGTGAATGGAACTTCATCGTTGGTGTCACGTTTTTAACCCTCTGAATCCCAAGCAGTTTCTGGTCAGTTTTCCCCTCTCTCACATTTTTGCTCACTGTGGTCTCATTTTTCTCTGCAATATAAAGTCCAGCACCTCTTTAGATTCAGGACATTCGTGGCTATTGACTGATGCAACAGTTATGTCTACACCAGTGGCGGCTGCTGGTCAGTCAAGGAGGGGAAGCTCATTTTTTTCCAGCCGACATCATAAATTTGTTTATTTATTTAAATGTAAATCCTACCCTCCGTTCCTTTTCAAGAAAATGATCTGTGACCCTGCTGTGCCAACTAGGTGTCTTTTCCAGGGATTTTACCAGTGTTCTCTCAATGGCCAACAGAGCCAGACTGCTTAAATGGCCTTGGCCCATTGTATTGGTGTAAGACTTGAGCTGCTTTAAACAGGAGAAGCTCCTCTCTACACCTACAGATGAAGCTCCAATCGTTGCTGTTAATGACAACATTTTGTACTGCTGAGGCACTGCACTGTCCAACTCCATGTCTTTCAGAACTGCAAACACAACGCTAGTCATATTTAAGAAAGATAAAGTCGCTGGTGATCGATGAAGCCTCCGGATCAGTCCAGAACAACTGACTGTAAAACTTAGAAGATGCTCCGGTGGAGGGTTATACTTCAAGATCGCTGATTGGCTCATTTCACTGTCAATCAAAAAAGGATTCGGCCACAGACAGATCATCCAATCATCATGCAGAAGCCGAGTGTCCAGGCCAGCCCACTGCCTCATAGACCGCCAGAGACGCTGAGCGTCCGATGGGCGGGACAAAGCCCAGCATTATCCAATGACCGTCCAGTTTCCACAGTGGAACAACCCACTCTACGCTTCCCCATCGAAGTCAGAAGATGCTCAGCGTCCGACTGTTAAAGCGCTGAGACGCTGCAGGGATGAATGAGAGGGAAATTTTCAAAGAAGTCTAGAAAATTAAAGCGATGTTGGGGAATTTGGCCCATTTTCATCAGATTTTTTTTTCCATATGTTGCCAGCGTTACTTGTGATACATTCAGATACCTTCAGAAACTTGAAAATCTAATCATTACGCCAGTGTTTTCTGTTTCTGGATAGGAAAAATGGTTTGTAAACGCCTCTCATTTAAAATAAGTGGAATTTTGATCCCGCCGGTGGGATCAGGTATCTAAAGGTTAATTTCCTGTGCTGTCTCTTCCTTGCACTGCTAAGAGTCAGAACAGAAGAATTACAATACTTGATAAAAGTTACTTGAGACTAAAACTGGCGCCTGAAGCTGCTAGCTTGTTATGTTTACAACAGCTGAGAGAGAGGCGGAGTGATTCAGCAGCTCCCAGCAGCACTGTGCGGAGGAATACGTGGCGCCAGTTGGTAAGGTCCAGGTAACTTTATATTTCTGAAAAGTTAAAGCACTTAAAAACATGCATATGTAGTGTACTTTTAAACTGTGGTATTATTTTTTAATGGGAGTTCTAGTAGGAGGAGAAAATCCCCTTAGTTCCTGGTATGATTCTTCCCTGTTTGGTGTAACAGACTCTTACAGACTGTATCTTACTGAGGGAGAGGAGAGAACTTTCTACTGCAGCTAATGTACTACTCACACATGGATCTTATACAATCCCCCTTCAAAAACACTGAACTGTCCCTTTAAATCAATGTGCCCTCCCCCAGTGTCCGGCTCAGGACCCATGATGCCTCTGCAGGGGGGCCACGGCGACGGTCGCCTCCAGACGGCGTCCCCACAGAACCAGGTCATGACTCCAACGCCTCGGTCTCCGACCCCCACCCAGCCCCCGCCTCACCCACAGGCCCAACAGCAGACGCAGCCCCCCCACGCCGCTCCTCACCCTCACGGGCAGAACGGGTACAGCAGCAGTAAGCACGCTCCGGGACAGGCCGCCTTCCACAGTGAGTACATGCAGACAGGTGTGTTCACTGATGCCCTGACGGACGCCGCGCTAACCACTGTTTGCTGTGCTGTCTTCAGCAGTGTGGACAGGCAGCAGCACGGCCTCCTACACGCCCATCGGACCCCAACAGAACGGCCGCAGCCATCAGCAGCCCCCTCTTCACCACCCAAACCACCACTGTAAGAAATCCTCTCTTCAGCCTTTTGTTTACACACATCTCTCGCCCCTCTCGTCGGGCCTTCAGCTGCGTGCACACTGAATGCGACTTTGCGACCAAACCCAAGTCCTGTCGCCTGCACCAAGCTAATTTCGCCCCTGACGCTGTGGCTCAGTGACGTCACGCCCTCTCAAAAGTTTCACCCTGTGATCATATCATATATCACATAATAGGATGTATAAGCTGACATTATTCCAGCTGTATCCTTTAACTCACCTCCCAACCACAAAACACTGCAGCAGATGAGCCTGCAGCAGCATCGTCTGTCAGTTTTCTGCGGTCCATCTAGGACAGGGGTGAGCAACTGGCAGTCCAGGGACCACATGTGGCCCTTCAGCTCACAAAATGCGGCCCGCCAGTCATTTCCAAAAATCAGCAAGTATGAAGAAAACCCAGAAATCTAACAGAAGTTATCATGTATAGTCTAGAGCAGGGGTGTCAAACTGATCCAGTAAAGGGCCACTGTGGCTGCAAGTTTTCATTCCAACCAAGCAAGAACACACCTGACGCAAATTATTCATTCAACTGGATTGTCTTTACACGGTTGATTTGCTGGATCAGGGGCTAACTCAGATCCACGAGAACAACCAAAGTCTGCAGCGTCCATGCCAGGCTCATTGTCAGTGTAGATTTGTAGTGAAACAGCTGTGTTAAAACACGTCTGTGCACTAACGCTTTCAGGTGATGACAAACTTTTTACAACATTCCTGCGCGCAGCCCTGATGTGAAGGAATACTGCGCATGCAGTGACGTCAGCACTTCAGGGTGAAAACAGATACAAAATCATTTTCAAAACTTTTAACTCTGGACCCTGGTTTAAAAGTTTGCATATTCAGGAACTCTGGACATTGTTCTCGTGTGTAAATGGGGCCTAAGATGACAAATAAGCTACAAAACTCCTGACTAACTCCAGAGTGCAGGGCAGAGCAGCTTCCTGATGATTATCACGTGTCGGGAGATCAAATGTTCTGGAGATGTTGTCATCAGACCGCCAACTGGACCACCTGAAGAGTGAGTGATTAGATTTCTTTAGTTTATGCAGTGTCTCAGGGTCAGCTCTGAGTTAAATGCTACTATATGAATTCTCAATAAATTAAAATGGAAACAAAACAGGATATGAGAAAGACTAAAACAAAATCTGAGAAAATATAACTCATTTTATAGAGTTCTACTTTTAGAAGTTATCCCCTGGAGCAGGAAATAAGTGGATATAAAAATACCAGATAAATAAACGGGGCGTGGAAATGATAAAGTCAGGAAAGGGTTTTCATAAGCTCTCAGTCTCATCCTCTGATGTCCTCCTGCAGGGTCACAGCATCACAGCTCCTCCTCTTTCCCTCCGTCAGTGTCCAACCATCCAGGTGAGACATGTTTGACTTCTGTTTCACACCTGAGCGTGAGCGTGAATGCATGTCCTCGTGTCATCACCTTTTCTGCAGTCCCACAGTTCATTTATGTCAAGATCTGAGTGAGTTCAATGTTTGTGTTTATGACCTGTGCTGGTTGTTTGGTGTTTGTTTGTTTGTTTGTTTGTTTGTTAGATTAACTGGATAAATAAGTTATAACCAGGATTCTAATGATATTTTCATGATTGGTCAGAAATGGGACAAGGACCAATCAGTCAGAGCAGGGGTCAGCAGTTAAGTGCCTAGTACATAATCTTGGAGATGATTATTAAGACAATGACTTACCTGAAGAGAGCATGTGTGAAGGTGTAGTGTGTAGAAGTTTGCAGCATTTCACTGAACAGAAAAAGTGAACATGGGATATAATGTTTCTATTTGTATGTAAAGTCCATCAGAATAGGTGAACAATCATCCTCATAAAACTTTTGTTTTCTTTTTATTAAGTTAGAAAAAGGTTTTTATATCTATGTACCGTGGGTCTCCCCTCTGTGGGGGCTGACATAAAGACCCACCATGTTGTCTACGGGTGGGTTTTGGGGACAAAAAGACCAAAATGTGATTTTTGAATATGAGTCTACAAAAGTTTACAAAACCTATAATCATCATCTTAACTGACCTATAATCTGTAAAAGTTACAAAAAGGAAGGAAAAGCCCTCACCTGGTAACTGTTGTAAATGATGCCCTGTTCACGATCCTTTTTGGTCTCATCGGCTCTCCTCACTTAGTGATGTTTTAGAAACAGACGGGCTTATTCCAACATCTGAACACTGGATGTCGCTAAAATACCAACATTTAGTTTGTTTTTTTGCCTCACTCCTGAGTCCATGACAAGCAGATACACCCCTTTTTTCAACTGTAAATGCACCAGCACATGTCATGTGTTATGTTATCTATTTTTGGGCTAATACTGGCACTTCATGTAATTTTCGAAAGCAATATGTATAAAACTAAACCACAGGATGCTTGTGTGTCAACCAAAATAGATAACATAATGTAATGAAGTAAATTTATGTGTCATCTCAAGCACACAGGAATGTTTCGAGTTGCTTAAGAGTTTATCTGATGACTGCAGGCAGAGGCAGGCTAATATTACCCATTGACTCCCAGTATTTGAGCTAAGCTAATTAGCGGTGGGCGAGCTCTGCCCGTCTCTTCCTTTTTACTGAACACACAGTTGAAAAATGGTGTCTTTCTGTCTCAGTCTCAGGAGTGAGTCAGGACACAAAAAGAAAAAAATGTTGGTGTATCCCTTTAAGGCTGTTTTCAGCTCTTCTTTAGAAGTCCTGTCCTCTAGTGACATTTGCTACCATCTGACTGTGTTGGCATGTTGAGCTTGGTCAAAATGTCATCAACACTTTTGGGACCTCATCCTTGAGTTATATATAAAGCCCACAGTAGCTGAGAAAGGCTGCTGTCCTGTTCTGTTTATCGATGACCCTCTTCATCACCGTCCTGCTTAATCTACCAGACTAAACGTTTTACCGCCTCATCTCCCTGCTCATAATCTGCAAATATTTATTTTATAACAGTGGTAATTTATTTAATTGTTTGAAGGAAAGTCCCCTAAGATGAATCATCCTGTTTTTAAAGGAGTCCTTAACATACATACAGAAACAAAGCAAAATAAAAATTAAGGAAGTGTTATATTACTCTACAAAATATACAAAAACAAGACAGAAAATTACAACAGAGCAACGCGTTACAAAACAATAACATCTGCACGAACATCTACAAAATTGACCCCACTCCTCCCTTTCTACTGCACTTTCTACATTCACAGATATATGTAAGTGGTAAAATATACCCATCATCTAATATATATCCATAATAATCAATAGTACAAATGTTCAGCATCAGTGTAATAGAATTTAACCAGAGTTTACCACAGATCAATGTTGTTGTCAGAAGTTTATCAGAAGCAAGAACAGAGTTTTTGTACGTTAATAAAAAGGGATTTATTGAAGAGTTGAAAAGAAGGGATAGATGTTAGAGAATTAGGTGTTCCAGTATTACTCCACGATATTATAATTAATATTGTTTATGTTCAGCCTTTTATATGTCTTACATAACAAAATCACACAATATTTAATCTGTTTAAAGTTTTAAGGTGCTGATGTTGAGAAACTGTTTCTCCAGTGTCCACTTTTATTTCTGAACTTGTTACACTGACTGGATTTACACGCTAGGGCTGGGTTAAAAAAATTAATAGATTTTAATGGATTTCCCTTTAAATGGTTCATAATAGATCCATAAAATCCCAAGATCGATCTTTTAACTTGGGTAGTTTTTTCTTCATTGGACGGTCCAAGAACTAACCTGTGGTATCAACTCTGCTAGTCTCACGCTTAGCGCTGCTTTCCACTGAACAAGATCTGGTGAGATGTTACTGCAAGCAGTCAAAAAAACATGGAGGAAGCGAGTAGCACTATAGGGGCACCACCGGAGAGTTTAAAAGTTGACGTTAGGACATTTTTCAGATTTAACAAGCATGAAAGAAAAGACGAGTTGGACAAAAAACAGAATATGCATTAATGCATATCATTAATATGTGATTAATGTAACTGCTTTGGGTTCAGTTCTTTTTTTTTTTTTTTTTTTGTTTAGTTATTTTTTGGGCTTTTATGGCCTTTATTGTATAGGACAGCTGGAGTTTTGACAGGAAAACGGGTGAAGAGAGGGGGGATGACATGCAACAAAGGGCTGAGGCCGGGATTCGAACCTGCAGCCGCTGCTGGGGGTTGGCAGCCCCCGTACATGGGGGCTCTACCAACTGAGCTAATGTCCGCCCCGGGTTCAGTTCTTAATGTAAAAACAGTTTTAATAATGTACCAGGTCAAAAAGTCATTTCCAGCATTATTTTTACAGAGATAACCCAGACTGAACACATTTCGAATCGTGAATCAAATCGATTTGAGACCTCTTGACACCGGATCGAATTGATCCAGAAAATCTGAGTTGATACCCAGCCCTAGTAAACGCTATAATAAAAACCCTGATAGACGCCTTCATGGCGATGGCGAAAAGAAAAAAAGATCAATTTCCCCTCTTAATGTGGAGAAGTAAGGAGAGATCTTACCCACAGACAAACACCAGGCAAAAACAAGCAATAAATGAAACAATTAATTTTTGGTGCACAACAGTCATTTCTTATGTTTTATATCCACTGACTTATTTTCATGATCACAGGGAGTCAAAGTTGCTCCTTCAGTTTCAGCTTTGTCGAGCACTCGTGGAGTCAAACTGACTCGGCGTTGCTTCGTCCTCGGTCTCATCTCTTCACTGCTTCACCTGCAGGTCCAGAGTTCTGGTGCTCCATTTCCTACTTTGAGATGGACGTCCAGGTTGGTGAGATGTTTAAGGTTCCCTCCAGCTGCCCCGTGGTCACCGTGGACGGATACGTCGACCCGTCCGGAGGCGACCGCTTCTGCCTCGGCCAGCTGAGCAACGTCCACCGCACGGACGCCAGCGAGAGGGCCAGGTGTGTTTGGATCAGAACCTTCTAGAAGTCCTCATGTGTTCATTCACTAACAAAGAGTCTGATAGAGCACTGGATCGGTAACCGTGGGGCCACGTTTTAGCAATGTTGATGTGTCCTTGGGCAAGACACCAGGTTTCTGAAAGTGTGAGAGTGTTACCTGCTCCTTGTTTATGTTGTTAACTCATTATTTTCATCCTAGTTTCATCAACAACCTTTTTCTCCTGATGAAAACTAGACATTCACTAATAAAGACGAGAGCACGTGGACAAAAACTCAAACTAAACTAACTGACATTTTCATCAACAAATAAAAACTAGACTAAAATGTCTGACAGACTTAATCCAATCAGACCTAATATGGTCATGTAGGAAGTAGAGACAAGTGATGAATCTATCCAATCACAGCTACTTTGGTTGTGTTAAAGGTTGGATGAGTTCAGAGGGACATCCAATCACAGCTGCCTTAGCTTGGTGGTGGTGGGATAAGTTGTGGAGCGATCCAATCAGAGCTGCTCTCTTTATGAATTGATATATTCATGTAGAGCAGGTTCACTGTTTGTTGTCAGTTCTGGTATTGTAACTGAGATGCTCTGCCAGGTAGCCTAAATAAAGGAGACTGCATTTCACACAAAGGAACATTTGTTGCTGTTCATTTAGACATTCAGACTTTACTAACATTCAATAAAGGCTTAGTAGATGTTTGATTTTATCACAGAGGAAAACAGGACTTCACAAATTCAAGGAAATATAAAAATGCCTTACACTTTACACAGCAGATTTTAGTCGACTACATTTACAGCAGATTTCATCAACTAAAACTGGACTAAAATTAAACAATTTCATTTTAGTTAGTAAGCTAAAGTCTCTATCTTTTACCATTTTACACGATGTTTGAAGCACAAAGCCTCTGTTTGCACTTTTCAGGACAAACTTGAACTTCTTCATTTTCAGATAGCAGTTCATAGTTCAGTTTAGTTTATTTTTTTCTATATGAAAGTGGAAAACAGAATTTGTACACAAGTGCACACTACATTTTCAGATCAACACCACTGTTAGAAAGGAGTTTTAAATAATTCTTCAATGTAAGAACTTAAATTCAGGCCCCAAAGATAGTAGACTTTAGTTTAAATTTGGAGCATGTGTTTTATCATGAAGCTTGGCTTCCACTTTGAACTGTACCATTGTTCACATTACCCAAAGTGTATTCACAACCACTGTTCAAACACTGAGGCCGTATTGAGTCTGTAGAATCCATATCCATACACGTATCCCCAAGAAGTGCATGACGATATTGTGCAGTATTGATATTTTGAGCACAGGCCTATTTGTCCATCCCCTACTTAAACAGTCTTTAAAAGAAAAGATGGTCTGACATCACATATTGTTGATTTTTTAGTAGCCTACACTAAGGCTTCAAGATTTCTAGTTTTTAGGGCTGTAATCAACCAAAGAAATTGTTGGTCGACTAAAACACAGCAATTGTCGACCAAAAATCGACCAGAGCCATTGGAACCTGGATATTCATGGGACTCTTTTAGTGTTTCCACACAGAGTTTCATATTAACCACGTTGTTCACTACAACAGACACTGTTTTTTTCCTGGGACTTTGAAGGCATCGGCAACTTCATAGTCGCGCAGTGATGGTTCTTCCTGTGTCCGCCTCTCCTTTTTTTTCTCTCAACACAAGACTCTTTGCTTTCCAGTCTTCATCAATGAAATAAGCAGTCACTGTCATATAGGACTCCATTTGAAGAGACGTACACATCTGTTATCTTTATCTATTAACTCAGAAACTTTCTCTTTTTTACTCCCTCGTATTTTGCCGTCAGTGCATGCGTAATTGTCTGGCGCGCCGGCACTGAATATCCAGGTTCCAATGTTTTTCTTGGCCTTCCACAACACCAATGAGCCTCATATCCTAAGAAATAAAATTGTCAATTCCTTCTGTGATGTCGTTTTTGCATTTGGGTGTTTATATGAGGCAAAAAATCCAGCGCAGACCAGCGCGGACTGTCCGCAGGTGCGCCTGCTGTTATAAAACGAATAAACGATTATTAGACTAGAATATTGAAATGTTCTTTAATAAAAATATTGAAATGAACAATAAATACATTAAAATGGTGTTCTGAGACATGATGGGGTGCTCAGAAAATACCCCCATTTCACTTGATACGTTTCTCCTGATGAAATGAACTGCAGGGGAAAAAATAAATTGACATATTTGGTCGACCAATCAGAATTTTGGTCGACTGAGCACGCATCGACCAATTAGTCGACCAGTCAACTTGGACTTTACATTCCTACTAGTTTTCTGATCGAAATCGTGATTTCAGACTTGATCATGTGACCCAGGATCTGTTGTGTTTATTTGCTTGTAACAATGTCGTCACACGTCACTGATGTCCAAAACCATTAGAGGTTGATAAACGGGTTTTCTGACACAACAATCTGTAAAGAGTGCTGTACAGATGTCAGGGAAGCGTTATTATTTGTTTGTTATCTTTAAGAAAAATGCTCTATTGTTACAGAATAGATGTGCAGCATTTTAGTGCTGCTGAGCCGTTAATGATTGGCCCACCTAAGGGCAGAGTTACCGTCATTTTATTTTAGAGAGTTTTATTTTATTACCATTTCTTTTCAGTTTCACTTCCAAAGATGGTCCAGGTTTTTAATCCAGGGTTAAACAAAGTACTTTAACTGCTGCTATAGATGTTGACAAGCTAGCTCTCTTTAGCAACAAAAGACTGACCTTTAGAGTAAGACTGCTGGGCAAGATCCTTTTATTATTACGTGTTCAAGATTGTTTTTTATATTTTATGTATTGTGTTTTACTTAATACAATTAAGGTTTTTTGCACTACTTTTTGAAGTTAAGACAGTCACAGATGGCTCTATTAGTTCTTCAGTTGTGATAACTGCTGTTGGTCGAGGACTTTAAAGACTGTAAACGCTTGTTTCTTGTTCATAAATACAGTAGAAGTAGTTTTTACCTTTAGTTTTCATCCTTGCCTTCGAGAAATGACTTTTAATGTTTGATGGTATGATGTTATTTTCTGTCATGTTTGTTACTGTAAACATTGTGAATGCTGGACTGAAGCTTGATTTGAAGAAAATCATGAATCAAATTGAAATCACGTATCTGCCAGAAAAGTCAAAATTAGACCCTAAAATCCTTCAGCCCTGACTACACCATTTGACTATAACAGTAACAAAAACAAATAACATGATACAAATAAAAAACACAGCCACTAAACAGAAGCTAATTGAAACGATTCTTGTGTGTTGCAGGCTGCACATCGGTAAGGGGGTCCAGCTGGAGTGTCGTGGCGAGGGTGACGTGTGGATGCGCTGCATGAGCGACCACGCCGTGTTTGTTCAGAGCTACTACCTCGACAGGGAGGCGGGCAGAGCGCCGGGAGACGCTGTTCACAAGATCTACCCCGGTGCTTACATCAAGGTCTGAACCTCATGTCGATGTTTATAGTCACTCCGCCGTGCTGTTCTTACATGGCGCTCTTTAAAACGTCTGCATGTCCTCTTCAGGTGTTCGATCTGCGACAGTGTCACAGACAGATGCAGCAGCAGGCCGCCACGGCCCAGGCAGCGGCGGCGGCTCAGGCCGCGGCCGTGGCGGGAAACATCCCCGGGCCAGGCAGCGTGGGAGGAATAGCGCCCGCAGTCAGTGAGTCATAATTTTTACAATAAGTTGGAACAGAAGGTCAAGGCAGAGTGGAATGTTTCTCGAGCTTGTTTCTGAAACTCAGACTCAGTAAGTCGAGGTTTATTTTTCTCCTTGTTTTGGAGATTTATTTAAACTTTTGTAGGGCCGAACACTTAATGGATAATCTGGGTAATTGGATTACTAAAAATCCTGATGTGCCTCGAGGATTTCTCTATATCTGGATCTTTTACAGCCCACAGTGTTAAGCGCAGTAAACCTGCTGTGCTGCTGTAACGTAGATGTGCAGCGTGGACTGTAGATCATGCAGGAAGAGAAAAGAGTGGTGCACAAAGAAGAGAGTCGATTAAAGATACGGCATAAAGTATCACAAGTGTGGGATCACTACAAGTTGAAATGAAAAGAAAACACAGTGTAGTGTGTCTGTAGTAAAACAGAGTTAGCTTAGCATAACAGCACGCTGTAAATGCTCAAGCATCCTAAAAAAAAACCACCTGTCTATGCATCAAGTCCACAGACTGAACACAAGATAAGGCTCACAATACATCAGCAGAAGCAGCTAATGTGACCAATCACTGAGATTAAGTCCAGTTAATGACAGACTGTGATTTAGTCTCTGTGTAAAGGCTGGTTCAGAACGTAAATCAATGCGGAGGCTGCTTGGATTGTATCATGTGTTTTATGTTTACAGACTTTTCACATCCAATAACTTTAGTTTGAATTTGACTGCAGTGAGTAGAACAGAAATAGTTTAGATAACACACTCAGTAAGTAAAGGTAGCAGGCGTGGGGCTTCCTTCCATATGTAAAATAAATGTGCATTAGCTGGTTGAATTATCTTAGTATCTAAGTATCATATTATTTGGGACTAGTAATACAATATGCATCATTACAGCAGTAAAGGCAAAACTAATGCAAAAGAGATAATGATGAATAAAAACTAACAATATAAAAATAACCAA
This sequence comes from Scarus forsteni, assembly GCA_036419115.1. NCBI lineage: Eukaryota > Metazoa > Chordata > Actinopteri > Labriformes > Labridae > Scarus > Scarus forsteni. The sequence continues at coordinate 163,204 of JAZDUH010000096.1, read as the reverse complement.
ACTTAAAAAAGTACTAAAAAAAGCAAGATATGACCCAGAGAAAAAAAAAACTGCAAAAACATAAACCAAACAGATGTAAAAGTTCAAAAATACTGACACCGCTGCACATGGGTAAATGTGGTAAAGCACTCACTGCTGTAGTGATTATTTTCTGGATATAACTGGATATTCATTAAATTAATTAATAATCATTTAATAACCAGGTTTGCTCTCGTTAATAAAAGGGGCACCATCCTTTTTATACAAAAAAGGCAAAATCAACTTAATTAGCTGATTTATTAATTATTTCATTTAAATCAGTTTAATCAATTAAGTCAAACTTCAGTTGTTTAATCAATCTCAAATCTAAAGACAGAACTCTCATGCAGTGATGTCAATCTTCCAAATAGAATACCAACAGACAGAACTTTAAATATATAAGGGTGATTTATTAAAATGAATATATAAGACAAAATAAAATAAAATAAACACTTAAGAAGGAATAAATGTCAGAGTTATACTAAATCAATGATGCTGTCAATCAGGAAAGAAGATATGAACCCTCAAGGAACATTTAAGCATATGGAGTGGTTATAGAGGATTAATTTCCGAATTAACCTACTTGTAAAAGGTCAAATCAAGGGGAAATTATTAGAGAATTGAACCAAGACACACTCAAGCCCATCTGAAAATGACTGGAGAACCACGCCTTACTTTGTGAAGCTGTTATGATCGGATCTCAGACTGGTCCGGAGCTACTGGAGATTCTGAAGGACTTTTCTGGTTCTGAAGTCCACACACTCTACCCAGCGCGATGGATCCAGTGGAGGTTGTTCGGATGTGAGCTGATCTGTCCCAGATTCCCTGGGAGAGAAGTCTTAGATTGGACTGGCAGGTTCTGTTCAAGGTGAAGCTGAAGCTTGGGTGTTGGTGTCTCCATTGTATGAAAAAAATAGATTTGTAACTTATTCCAAAAATCAAGAATTTGTTGGCAAGACGAATACTATTCTGAAATTAATAACAAAAGTCCATTTACTATGAAGTAAATCTTTGAAGTCTTTTATAGCGTACTGGCTTTTATCGACGGGCATGTCACAAAAACTTAGACAAAAGAATTAAGGAAAAATATTGGAGCCGAAAATCACAGGAGTGTGATGAAGAGGAATAGCAGGAAGAAGAGAGATGAGAGAGCTGTGTCTCTCTGGTTTTACTACTTGCAGGGGGAGGTCTTTTGGATGAGTTAACAACACTTTATCAACTAATACTTGGCCAGAATTAAGTTGTATTTTGATTAAACATCCAATATAAGCACTCCAACTGGATAGGAAATCTCATGGTGATCAATTTGATACCAAATACTGTATATCTAAAGTATAAGAAAGAATTAAACAATTCAAATCTTATTAAACAGTCAATTAAACACAATAGAGGTGGTTAACTTAAGATATATCAGTCAACATGCCCTTAAGATGGTTTGCACCCAAAACCTAAGGTGTAGCAATCCTATTATAGCATTCTTTAATAAAACAGAGTGATAATAATGCAGAGTACGGGCACATTCCTGGAGAAGAAAGCTCTCTTCTCAATCTGTCAGACTTTCACAGATAAACAAACTTTTTGTATCTTAGGCATTTTTAGAGCTAAAAACACACAAGTCACATCATTAGAAAGCATTTGTCATGACAGAATAAAACATCACATTGTTAGAGGTGTCCATTGTTTCATTTAGATTTTGAAAGTTTCAGCTTTTGCAGCTTGATCAATAAAAACATGTGGAACAGATAAAGAAGTGCAGATGAGGGGTCTGCATGTCCAGGGAGGTCAAAGGTCAACTTAGGTGTCACCTAAGAATTGTTTATGACTTGGGAACGGACTCTCTTTGAACATACTATTTGGTCTCAGCCAATCGCTGTTTAGGAAGAAAAGGTAAACAGTCTCTTGCATCCACACCAATGTCTGTTCATGGTAGTTCGGAGGGGGGCGAAACAGACTTAATGGCAACACATGTCTCCAGGAGATTTACAGTCATGATACAGAAAGGCACAGAGTCAGAGAGGAATGTAGTGTTCTTGTCCCTTTTGGAGTTCCTAAAGTTTTAATCAGTTTTGATCATGCTACACAGCAGAGAGTGTTATGATTAAACTTTAAGAACCTATTTATCCTTTTAGTTTTCTACTGTATGGATGATCTACTCATTTTTGAGTTATCAGTAGAGATGTCTGTCTTTGCTCTGGTATGATTGGACTAAATGGCAAAAGTCCAGTGATGCTCGAAGCAACAAAAATTAAAAAATGAAAAATCTAAAACCAGTGTCTCCTTTTCAGAATCAGGACCTGCTCGCTCAAAATAATCTGCTTGATTTTGGTTTATTTCTGGTTTATTTCCTGTTTAGTTGCTTACTGATGCTTCTGATAAAGCCGAAGTGATTCAGTGTAAAACCTGCAGTGTGTGTATTATCTGAATACTCAGTTAAGCACCAGAATAATCGATAGAGAACTAAACAACAAAGAAGAATCGATAGCTGCAGCCCGAGCCTTTATGAGAAGCAGAGAGCACACATGCTGTGATTGTTCAGAAATTTAATCCATTTCCTGTGATGTGTGAGTTTGGTAGTGAAGAGGACCCAGACTTACTCTCATGAGGAAGCTACTTCCATTCTTTCCACTGTGGGTGCAGTAATTAGCTTAGCTCAAACTCTGAGAGTCATTAGAGTTAGTCTGCCTCTGCCTACAATCATCAGATAAACATTTTAGCAACTCCAAATGATCTTGGTTGTTGTGACTCGTTCTTTTCTACCATGTGTTTCTCCAGCACTTTTAAGAAACACATATGAAGCTAAAATGCAGGAAAACGCTTTTCAAATCACCGACTTTCAAGCACATCCGCGTTTGTTTGCTCCCTGGTCTCCCTCTGAATCCTCGTGCCTCCCCCTCTCTCTAATATCAAACTTCTGTTACTGCCTTTGGAGATGGAGCAGAGAGGGGATCATTCTGCAGGGCACATGCACAAACCACCGTGGACGTGCTTGTTTTATTGACCTGTGCTGTGTTCCAGTTGGACGGGGAAGTCTGGATTTCCAAGCTCAGGGTGGGAAATTTCATCTTGAATGCCCCTGAGGTCTGAATTTTCCACTCGAACTCCTCACCACGCCTGAGTACACCATCAAAGACTGCCTCAACATTATTAAGCTCCTGTAAAATTCAGTTTGTTAGCACTTCTGGCTAGTGTTTGCTTCATTAATTAGCCATATACATCATATTGTTCGATGTTACATATAGAGCTGGGTGATTTTCCCCACCCAAAAAATCATTGATTTTTTAAAAAAACTTTGATTCACGATTCTATTCGATGCCCCCCCCCCCCATTTAAAATGAAATAACTACTCACTGGAAATTCACTTCCAAAATATACATTTATTTATACTTTAAATATATATTTAAAGTGCCTCCGGGTCAAAAAATCAACACAGAAATCGACACAAAGTACCTGTGCACTGTAGTTTTATACTCTTGTTTGAATTAACTATGAAGATAACAAAATGCCTGAGGTAATGCTTGTTGTAAAAAGATAAAAATCTTTCTAGAAAACTCAACTCTTGTTGTAAAAAATGTAAAAGTGTACAAAGTACTCAAGTTTCAGGAAAAATGAATCGATTTGACTTGCCAACTCGATTTTTAAACCTTATCAATTTTTTGCCCAGGCCTAATTACATATGAAAATTAGTAGGGGTGTCCCAACACAACTTTTTCACCTCTGATTCGATACCGATATCACAGCCTTGAGTATTTGCAGATTCCGATATCGATCCAATACGATATCAGCATGAACCAAACATTCTTTTATTCCTTATTTTGTGGTATGGACTGTAAGAAAAGGCTTGATCAGGTGAGATTACTCAAACAGAGAACAGTAGTCAGCACTAGTAGGGATGAGAAAAACTGACCCATTTATTATTATCCAATGGGTTCATTTATTTTAACCTTACATATAAAAATATAGTACAATAAAATAAAATAAATAAATAAAAGACCCTGAAAATAACCTCAATAAATCCAACAAAAACAAAAGCCTTATTTTAAAGTGTAAAATAACCGCTGTGTTTAACTTCAGCAGAAGCATGTTCTACAACTGAATTAAGTGAAAAATAAATTAGAATGGACTGCTTGTATAGGAGTTTTTATATCTAAGATTTTAGAACCAGGCTGATATAATCTGTTTTTTTTTTTTTAGTTATTTGCTGACATTGAACCGATGTCAATATCGGGACGGGACACCCCTAGAAATTAGAGATGTTCTGATACCATTTTCCCTCTCAATACCAATACTTGTGCTGTGGGTATCGGCCAATATCAAGTATCAATCCTGCACCAATATGTCATAAAAAAAAAATCATTATTATTACTGGTATTTAGGGCTGTAAAGTCCAAGTCGACTGGTCGACTTATTGGTCGATGCGTGCTCAGTCGACCAAAATTCTGATTGGTCGACCAAATGTATCAATTTATATTTTCCCCTGCAGTATATGGTTCATTTTATCAGGAGAAATGTATCAAGTGAACCGTTTCACAGGTAACAGCCTGTCTTTTGATGTATTTATCATTCATTTCAATATCAATATTATATTAAGAAATTTTCAATATTCTAGTCTAATAATCCTTTATTCGTTTTATAGCTGCATGCTGCTGCTGCATGCGCTGTGCCCACTGCAGCGGCTGCATCCCTCACCCAGTCCACGCTGAATTGTATGCCTCATATAAATATCCAAATGCAAAAATGACATCACAGAACGAATTGTCAATTTTATTTCTGAGGGTATGAGGCCCATTGGTGTCGTGGAAGGCCAAGAAAAACATTGGAACCTGGATATTCAGTGCCAGCACGCCAGACAATTACGCACGCACATACGGCAAAATACGAGGGAGTAAAAAAGAGGAAGTTTCTGAGTTAATAGATAAAGATAACAGATGTGGACGTCTCTTCGAATGGAGTCCTATATGACAGTGACTGCCCATTTCATTGATGAAGACTGGAAAGCAAAGAGTCTTCTGCTTGAGAGAGGTAAAAAAGGAGAGGCGGACACGGGAAGAAACATCACTGCGGATTATATGAACTTGCCGATGCCTCAAAGGTCGAGCAGAAAAAAAAGTTTCTGTTATAGTGAACAACGTGGCTAATATGGAACTCTGTATGGAAATACTTAAGGAGTCCCATGAATGGTTTAAGATGCAGGGCATTTGGAGGTGCGCCGGGCACACTCCCGCCGTGGCTGCAGCGCGTCATGTTCTGGCGCATTTTAATAAGGGGCACAAAGCCAAAACTGGGCTAAAACAGAAGCAGAAGCAGGTGCTGATATAAGTTTAATCCAGCAGCAGCACGTCATTTTGTGGTGCATTTTAAAAAGGGACACAAAGCAGAAAAACTGGGCTGAAACAGAAGCAGGTGCTGATATAAGTTTTACTGAGCCGCGGTCCGCTGAGTAGCCTCCGCATTGATTTACGTTCTGAACCAGCCTTTACACGGAGCCATAATCAAAGTAGGTTATTTATCAGCCCATATCTCAGCTACTGATCACATTAGCTGCTTCTGTTGATGTATCATGAGTGTCATCCTGTTGTGTCACTCTGACGCACAGACCAGATGTTTACTGTTGACGTGCTGCAGCAGTGACGATGTGCTATCATGCTAAGCTACGTGCTAAGCTCACTCAGTTTGACATCAGACACACTGTACTGTGTTTTCTTTTCGTCCCTTCTTGTAGTGACCACACACTTGGGACACTCTCTGCCATTTCTTCTGTGGTCTCTCTCCTTTCTGTCCCTCTCTTTTCTCTTCCTTCATGATTTTACAAGCCGCGCAGCAGCGGAGGTAGCAGGCGCGTTGTGCCACAGAAATGACCGTCCGTGTCAAACACCGTGCACTGTATAGTAGTCCAGATATATATTTTTTATGTATAATTATATACTAAACGAGGCTTTGAGGCACATAATTTGCCTCGAGCATATTTTGTAATCGAATAATCGAGATTATTCAAGGAATCGTTTCAGCTCTAATTGGAACGCAGCACTACTCACAGCACGTCCATGGTGGTTTGCCCATTCACCCTGAAGTTTAGTTTCTTTTGTATATCTTTCATAAACTAAAAGTGTTAATCTTAGTCTGAAAAATAAAAAACTTTACATAACACAGTAAAAAAAACGAGCCACAACAAGCACACAGGACCCTTTAGATTTGCTGAAGAGTTTATCTGATGACTGTAGGCAGAGGCACTACCCATTGACTCCCAGTGTTTGAGCTCTTCCTTGTAACTGCACACAATCTTAAGAATGGAGTCTACCAGCTTGTCATGGACTCACGAGTGAGGCAAGACATGAAAGGACCAAAAAATGTGGGCGTATCCCTTTAATAACGATCTTTGCTTCCTCCCTCCTCCTCTTCATCAGGTCTGTCTGCAGCAGCGGGGATCGGGGTGGACGACCTGCGGCGCCTTTGCATCCTGCGGCTCAGCTTCGTGAAGGGCTGGGGGCCGGACTACCCTCGGCAGAGCATCAAACACACCCCCTGCTGGGTGGAGGTCCACCTGCACCGCGCCCTGCAGCTTCTGGATGAGGTGCTGCACACGATGCCTTTAGCCGACCCGGGGCCCGCCAACTGAGGACCACGACCGCATTCAAATCCCCGATCTGGATCCTCTGAATGTGCACACAGACACACACTTTAGCTTCAGGCCAAAAAGAATCAAATCAAAGAGAATCAATCAGAACCACACACAGATCATGCCGAAACAATCAGTGCACACACACACACACACACACACACACACACACACACACACACACACACACACACACACTGTAACCAAAAGAGTGCTGATGTCTTTGGGATGTTTCTCGCTTTACAATCGATGATCTCTAGAGTCTGGAGTTCGGATCAATCGCTCTCCAAAGACGTTTGTATGCACTGTAGAAATCCAGGGATGTGTTTCAGAAATCCAGTTCCTCTGTATGCAATCTGGATTTCCTCGAACCGTTGTGCACATTCACTCATGAAGCTACACACACGTGTAAAAACCACGCACGATCAAAACACTTCAGACAGAAACATGCTTACCTCTGAATCGAGCTGCCGCTGAGTACGATCACATGATCACATCGATCTGACTGACGGGGATAATCAGGCGATGAGCTGATCTGATGACTTCATCACCTGTTTTCAGGATCTACTTGATTCAAGTTTATGTCATAAGAATTAGGGCTGCACCGATCACGATTACCTGGCTGATCACCGATCTTAAAAAAAACATTGAACAATACCTGTTACAACAACACCTTGTTTTAACCGCACATGAGCTAGTTCTCTCTAATATAAACGAAAAGTTTTGAATATTTCTGTCCAAACATCTAAATCATATCAGTTCCTTTAGTCTTTCATTTAAAAATAACCAGTACTTGTACAACAGGTTACACTTCAGGTCTGTTTTGAGCCTTAAAATAAAGTGCACAGCAGTGTTTTGCTTTTTCAAATGAAGGAAATCAGAAGGTTTGTGGTAGTCAATAAAATAATCTACAGGACAAACTAACAACACAACTTAAACCACTAATAAAGTGTCCTGAGTTTTAGGTTTCCTTGTTGAGCAAAAAGAAAAAAAAGCCCAAATGCTGCATCTTTGTGGCACAGATCGGCCGGACAATTGATCGGTGCATGTTTAATAAGAATACAACTTCTTGTCGTAGTTATGAGCATCAGACTTCTCCCTGGATCAGACCCTCCTTTTGTGTTTTGCCTCACACGTTTGTAGAAAGCCAGTGCAAGGGATTGGTTCTATGCTTCCTGTAAATCTCTCAAGTACTTTGCCATTTCTATCAGCGGTAAAAAGGTTTTTTCAGTCCTTCAAAAATGCTGGAAATTATTAACCTGCACCACAAATGGACCTTTCAATATGTCTCATTAGGCCATCCGGGAAAGAGCTCATAGACAGTGCTTGGGGTGGGCAGAAACTTTCAAGGGCATATCCAGCAGGTGATTGGACAATCATGCTGTCAATCAACAGTTATTACAGTCCAATCAGATAATGTGGTAGGTGGGAGTTACTTTGCTGCAGAGCTTGGGCCACTTTGTAAAACAAACTCTCATCAATATATATATATTGCTACTACAGAGATGTTTACTTGTTTTTCATTTAATAAAGAACTACAGTCAAAATCTAATGGCCCTTTTCCACTAGCACGCCTTGGCCCTACTCTACTCGGCCCTACTCGATTTGCAGCGTGTTTCCACTAGCCTGGTACCTCCTAAAACAAGCTAGTTTTAGTACCTACTCTGCTCTGGTTCCAAGCGAGCTGAGTCAATGTAAAGATGACATCACCGACTGCCGGCTACTGATTGGTCAGACAATGTCGTCACCGATGAGTCATGAGCGTGACGACCTAGCATGCTAGCAGTAGCTACCATTAGCTTACCCTCATACGTCTTTTCTTTGCAGCTGGATTACTCTCGTCCTCGGCTTCATTCTGTTGTATAGCTTCCAAAACTCTCCTGTGCTTCTCAAGGGGTATTTCTTCTTACCACCTGCAGCCTTCTTCTGCTTTCCTTTTTTACTCGGTTTGTGACAAAAAGCTACAGATTGTTGTGTCACGCTCAAAATGACGTCACCGCAGAGCCGCTCAGTGACACTGCACCCTGTTGGGCAGGCGACTTGGGGCTAATGGAAAAGCAGCACAAGGCGAGTAGAGTCGAGTAGAGTAGAGTAGGGCTGATGGAAAAGGGCCATAATAAAACTGTACTGAAGGTGTTAGCATCTATGCTAATGTCTGTACCAGCAGTCACTTCCTGCTGTTGTAAGCCAGATCTGTCACGTGTTAGGATCACCAGAGACTCAAGTCCAGTTCACAGAGCCCTTTATGCCGAAGAGGCCTCGGCTATATTTGAACCGAGAGACACATGAAATGGACAAAGACCAGAACACATGTCCATTCATGCTGCCCACACACACACACACAAAGACAAAGACACTCACTCGCGGCGCTCCTGTCTCCTGCTGAGTCCTCATGCTTCCTTCTCTCCACATCATGCCTCTGTTACTACCTCTGCAGACGGAACAGAGAGGGGATCAACTCGTTCCCCCCATACTGCCTCCACAACATTCACAGTGTAGGCGAAACGTCAGGCGGGTTAAAATGAACATGAGTTGGGCTTGAAAGAGCAGTGGTCACTTGGCCTCTGACCTTATACCTTCACCTGTCATTTGACCTTTTAATCTCTTTTAAAATGTTAAAAAAATCTATTGAAGTTATAAATTAAATTCTATATGACCTAGAATAAAAAAAAAATCTACACACAGCCCTACCAACAGGCAAAGCTTTGTAAATGTGCATAAGGGCACTACAGTGATCATCATTAACTCAGTAACATAAAGTAACTGATTGAATTAGTTTGTGTTGCCATGGAAACATTCACTCCCCTTTAGTAATTAAATAAAGTGCCTTTGTCTAAAAATGGGTAACCTAACAGAACATGTAAAACCACGAGTCAAAACAAGCACACAGGACCATTTAGACTTTATCTGATGACTGTAAGCAGAGGCAGGCTAACACTACCCATTGAGTCCCAGTGTTTAAGCTAAGCTAATCTCACGTGTTACAGTCTAAAGAATGGTCTCTGTTAGGGATGGGATGAAATATCGTTTGGCTAAATATTGCGATACAGTACGTGACGAAACACATCGAGTTTGAAAAAAATGGATTGCGAAATAAAGACGTCACGTCCGGTAACAGCGCATGTGACCAGAAGTGACGACAACAAACATTAGCACCAACTACCTTGCCTCCAAAAAGCCGAATGATGGCTTTTTTCGAACAAGGTCGAAATTGAGGACGCTCCACCTGGATACAAGTCATCTGTCTGGCAGTATTTTGGCTTTCTCATTAAAAAAGATGAAGACGGCAAAAACAAGCCTACTGCTCGTTAGCATACACTCTCTAACCTCTCTAGGGTTAGAGAGAGTGTCATTGTTTGTGTTTGGCCTGTTAGGCCTTGTGTTTTCCTGTGTGCAACTCAAACAAAAATAAATAAGTTGTAATTACACAGTAAATTTTTTCTTTTTTACTTTTTTGATATTGTATCGTGACCCGGGCATATGGAGGTGCAGCGTATCGTGAGTTTAAGTGTATCGTCCCATCCCTAGTCTCGATCAGCTTGTCATGGACTCAGAAGTGAGGCAAGACACAAAAACAAAACATGTGCCGTCCCTTTAAGAGGGCGAGCAGAAGACGAGTGGATGAGCTGATTTAAAACATACTGAAGATGAGTCAGGGGTGGATCCTCAGGTGATCATATCGGTTACTGCTGGCATTCATTACAATCATCCAGTTAGGTGATTTAACATGTGCTGGCTGATATGATCAGTGTTTGATCCTTAGAGGCACCCTTACATCTGTCAGTTCATCCTTAAATCTGGACTTGTGGTCAAAGTATAAACAACCTGAAAACTATGAGGCATTAAACACAAAAAAGGGAAGTCGTCGAGTTGGACATTGCATCAGTTTGACAGGAGGAGGAAGTGAGCCGAGTTTAGCCGATACTGCTCTGAGAAAGCTATCTTTAGATTAGCTTACTACGAATTTACTCAACAAAACAACAGAAGAGGGTCAAATTCAGGGTTCTGATGCTCCTCAAACAAAAGAACGGTGGAGTTTCATGAATCCGCTGACTCAGACAGAAGCACTGTGTCCAAACCACCGCCTGATTATCCTCCGTTATTGTATTAATGTGATCGTACAGTGGAGCTCATCACTGATCTCTCTCAACAGCAGAACTGATGTAGACATTTGGATTATTAAGGAAAGCTGTGTAACGTCATCTCTGTGCTCGTACTGTGCTCTTCACTGTTAGCATCGATAGCTGGTTAGCCCTCCTGTTACTGTACGCTCAGCTCAAGCTATATGATTATTATTTTTGTACCAAAAAGACAGAAAAAGCCAAAAAGAGTTAGCTTTAAAGTGGTGTTGTTGTTCTCTGTGATGAAGCAGTGCTACCCCCTGTGTAACCAAACGGCTGGTATGAATCACCCAAAACCAGAATACCTCATAACTACAGTGCAAAGTCACCGTTTGTTTCTAATCGCCTGAAGCGCACACATCAATCATCACGGACAGGACTTTTAAACCCTCTGATAGTATCCTGACTCCAGCACACCATCGTTTTAATCATTTCTGTTCAGCTTTAATGCACTATTATTTCATCTTCACAGTTTAAGGAGAGTTTACCAACCAAAGCCTGTTATTGACATGTTCAGGGTGTACTGAGGCACACAGGGGAGGATGCTGCTGATAATACCAGAATGTGTTGCCTTTTTCTGCTTCTCTTGGACCTACATGAAACAATCTGATGCTTTGCCTTGCAAACATAATCAATTTAAATGATTTTCCCTGATGAAAACTTCATAACCAGGTGGACCCTTCAGTATGTTTCTCAAGTCCATCAGAGCAAAGTGTTCAATAAAAATAATAATGAATTTTAGTACTTTCCATCAAAAAAAAATCTAACACTAATTAGATCAGATCTCTACACTAAAAATCAGAGATACATAAAAACACCAAAACACCCAGGAGCAGTTTGGAAAGGCCTGTCTGAGCAGGAAAGCCTTAAGACCTTTTTAAAGGGAGGGAGCTCCAGATGTGGGGGGCAGTGGAGGAAAAGGCCCGGTCTTTGGTTCAGGGCTGAGGAGGCGGCTGGTGCTGAGGACCGGAGGTGTTGAGTGGGTTTGTGTGGGGAGGTGAGGTCTCTGAGGTAGAGTCAAATCAGTGCGTTTTTTTCTTGGTTCTGAAAACAGATGATGCTCCACCATGAGCCATGATAAACAAATGGAACCAAAGAGAACAAAGAAAATCCCTCCAGCACCTCCTTCACCTCCCTGTTTCCTCCTTCTACAACCACGTGAGCAGCACAGGGCAAAGATGCTGTGCCGCTCTGCCACAGCTTCTCACTGTAGCGCCACTCAGATAGACAGCCAACAATTTACTCTCACACTCAAGCTGAGGGGAAATTTAGGCCCCATCCACACGAAGACAAACTGAGGTCTCAACGCATAAGTTTTTTTGCTGAATCTGCGTATCATCCATACGAAGACGGCGTTTTGGGGGTCTGTAAATGATCATTTTTGAAACCAGGTTCCAGAGTGGAAAGATTTTGAAATGCCGTATACACAGCTCTGTGTTTACTGGCTCTCTGCAACTTTTCAGATACTCTTACGTCATAGTTTCATATCTTCATTGACACACATGCGCCACACGCAGCAATGACAACAACAGTGGCGGCATACGTGAAGCATATGTGCTGATGAAGCTAGGGACCCTACTGTCCCTGTCCCACTGAGCTGAACAAACAATTATCGAGGACACATTACGGCACTTTATGATCACTTTATCACAATCTCTGTTTACAAATTTTGCCACAGGTGCACATGCCCACTATCGTTACAGCGCCCCTAGAGGTCTGACATGCGTTTTCATGCGTATCGAGAGCATTCATGTAGACGCACACATTTTCTGAGACGCCTTCGTCTTTATGACGAGCCTTTTTGAAACTGTTAAGCGTTTTTTCTTCGTGTGGATGAGGCCTTAGAGTCAACCAATTAGCCTGACAAGCATGTTTTGGTCCATGTGGGGTAACCAGAGTACCTGTAGAGAACCCACACATACACGAAAGGCCAACATACGCCAAGTCTTTTTTTTCTTTTTGTGTCTTTCCTTGCTCAAAACTCAATGACAAGTAGAGAAACCAGTGTTTTGACTGTGTGCGCAGCATCAAGGAAGAGGCTGACAAAATTTACCCACTGCTAATTAGCTAAACTCAAAAACTGGGAGTCAATGGGTAGAAATAGCCCGCCTTGTTTTCAAAGTAACTCATTAAAAAAAAGAGAGAGAGAGTCACAACTAACAGGACCATTTAGCGTTGTTGAAGAGTTTATCTGATGCCAGTAGACAACGCAGGCTAACTCTACCCATTGACTCCCACTGTTTGAGCTAAGCTAATAAGCAGTGGGCGAACTCTGCCCGTCTCTTTCTTGTTTCTGCAGCACAGTTAAAAAAATGGAGTATATCTGCTTTTCATGGACTCTGGAGTGAGCAAGACACAAAAACAAACAAAAAATGTTGGCATATCTCTTCAATGTGTTCAAGAGTTTAAAAAACTGAAGAGAAAGCAGCAACAAATCAACAACAAAAACAGTTTTTACAATCAAATGCATGATAAAATGAGCAAGTACAGTAGTTTGAAAATGTGTTGTGTGTGCATAAGTGCAGTTATAATTCTTGCTTTTATTGATTAATTTATTTTTAAGAATGATTTATTCATATCATATGTGATTTCTTGATATTTCACCCATTGTTCTTTATTTTTGCGCTTAATGACATTAGTTTATCATCATATTTTTCCCCTTGCTCCAGTCAAGGTCAAACGTACAAACGGGTGTTGCGTGTGTTTGGAGTCAGGATGCTAAATGTAGTTTCTGCCGGTCGACGTTCGGTCCAGCTGCTTTACAAAGATCATGAACATATGCATTTTAGTGATATTTGTGCCTTTTGTTGTTGACAGTAGATGCACACACACTGGATTGTGCGACAGATAACCGGACAGACGGACGGACACGGGTTGTGTTTGTCACGTGGAGACGTTTTGTTGTGGCTGTTTGATGGTTTTCTGTGTTTCTCCCTCAGGAACTGGTGCAGCTCATTGAAGATAATCACAGTGTGTTACAGATGTTTATAGAGAATTATTAACAACACTCACTATACTCCAGTAGAATTATTTATTGCCTTAGTCTTTGTGAGTGTTAAATATGAACGCTTGGCACTATTTAAATCTTAGCATGGACGACACTAATAGATGGAATATTTATCTGTTTCCTGCGCCCGCCTTCAGGGAAGAGTTTAAGTCATCATCTTCATCAGAGGATCATCCGTTAGCTTACACTGTCTGTTCATCATTCATATGAAAACTACCTGAACACAACAACAGCTCCTCTGTCCTTCTTTAGCCTCATTCAGGCTGCATTCACACATCTGCAGATTTTATCTGACGCTGACTCACGACAGGAACAATCAAAGTTTCAGCGAATGAACGTCCACAGTTTTCAGTCCAAACACAGGAGCATGTTGTTCTGAGGACGTACGATCTGCAGGAAAAGGTTCTCCATCTTATCAGGCTCAGATTTGGTCCGCCCGTCCGTTTAAAGAGCAAAAATCGTAGATGCTCTGAATGTCGGCTGCTCGTTCTTAAACATATACTTAAACATTTTTGTGTTTTTGTGTCTTGCCTCACTCCTGAGTCCATAAACACTTTTTCTTTAGACTGTTCGTGCTGTCATCAGGAAGAGCTTACCGTCCGCTGATTAGCTAAGCTTAAGCACTGGAAGTGCATGGGTAGTGTTAGCCTGCCTTTGCCTACAGTCATCAGATAAACTCTTCAGCAACTCTAAACGATTCTGTGTCCTTGTTGTGATTCTTTTTTTTTCACAGCGTTGTGTTACATAATCTATTTTTAGACTGTTTAGCACTTTTTGTCATTTTTTAAAGGAATACATCAAAACTAAACTGCAGGTCAATGTGCAGCTCAACAAAACAGAAAGGTAACAAATGTAGTCAAAAAAATAGATAATAAAAAACAAGTTTATCTGATGACTGTAAGCAGAAACAGGCTAACGCTAGTCATTCACTCCCAGCGCTTGAGCTAAGCTAATTAGCAGTGGGTCTATTCCTTTGTACTGCACGCACAGTCGAAAGAATGGAGTCAAGCTGCTTGTCATGGACTCCGAACTGGGGGAAGACAGCTGGTGTATCAGTCATCAGTAGGGGTGTAACGAAATGGTTAGCTCACGAAACGATACGAAATACGAAACAGGGCTCACGATACGAAATAAAGTTTATCAAAAATCTCCAACAGTAGGAAGTTGTGCAAAAATCTCATTTTCTTTATTTTCTTCCTAATGCAGAAATACAAAAATATTGCTGCATCAGTACAAAATAAATGCTCTTTGAAATTGTAGTTTTTTTCCCTTATTTAGACTACAGTGCAAACACTAACATCAAATCTCAATAAAAAGTGCTTTGTTGTTGTAACAATCAGGATAAGTACATTCTTGAATGAAAAGGAAAACAAACAGCAGTCCTCAGAGCTGCAGTTTAGACCTATAAATGTCTGAACTGTGAACTATAATATTTAGCCTATAACAGAGCATATACTTCTGATCTTCAAGTATGATCAAATTCTGTCAACTCAACAGTACATGAAAAATCAAATATTGTTTTTTTATGCAGACTTACACAAACATACAGTTGCTGCCTGTCTCCAGTTCAAAGTAGTTGGTAGTTGTACTCGCCGCAGTATACAGCGAACTGTAGCGGCATATTTTGCACACAGTTGTTGTTTTGTCCACAATCTTCTCACCGTTCTCTCGTCTTTCACAGAGGAAGCCAAAATAGGTCCACACAACCGATTTATTCGATGAAGGAGCGTCAGCTAATTCCTCGACCTCGTCTTCCTCCATATTGAAGCGAGTGTTTTGCTACGGTAGGTGAGGAGGGTAAAAAATCACCAGTCTCAGTGGTGCGCAGTTCGCATTTTTTATTTCGTGCGTCTTTGAATTTTATTTTGTCATTTTTTATTTCGTGAAATTTCGTGGCACGAAATTTCGTTACACCCCTACTAATGAGTAAGTATGCAGACGATGGTACAAAGTTTTCCTCAGTCAAATGTCGTCTGAAACATTTTAACAGATAGCTACTGCGCTGAGGCTAGGCTACAATCTGGTCTTGGATCCGAGGTTCATGAAGTTAACTTGGTTCATCTCGGCCTGGTGGAGCTCAAAGCGGCTCGACGTTTCTCTATATGTCAGCAAAAGTTGGACTAAACATGCATGTGTGAATGCGGCTTAACAAAGGTCACGTTTACATGAAAATGATTCACAAACATTGGACTGATTTTGCTTTGCTGTTCAAGGTCATGTGACATTTTGACAGTGGCTGTCAACAGAAAAAGAGGATTATCGTAGCGTACATGACACCAGTAGCTAGCTGATAGTTTCTGTTATTGAATGTGTTTGATAGCGAGCAGCGACCTCTGCTGTGAACATGACGTCAGTGCTGACGTGTGGAAGGCCGCAGTCCCTCGAGCGTCCACTAGAGGCCCACAAAAATAAACATGTTTACAGCCTGATTCAAAAAACAATGGTCGAAGATCATGCCCCAAACAGGAAAATGCAGCTTGAGGTCGCTGTTCGTGGCTGTCATGTAAATGTGGCCTTTGTGAGGTTTTCCAGTCAGACACCACACTTTCCTTCCCTCGTGCTTCATGTTGTAAGAATGTGGAGTCAAGAGAGTGCCAAAATACCTGTGTGTTTAAGAATAATCAACTTTTGCATCCATAGAGGAGAAAAGAATTGACTTATGAATAACTGGCATTGAATACACGAAAATAAAAAGTAAAAAAGAAACAAGAACAAATGAAGGGAACAATTAAAACAGACATACATTTAATTAAAATTTAGCATTTTCTTTGTATTTTTATAGCTGAATATGTCTGATTGTCCTAATATCCTGAAATTTTAGCCATTCTCCTTTCCTTAGATTAGTTTATTTTCTATTTTAGATTAATTTCTTACTTGCTGTTTTATTTTGACTTCATTTATGTGATTTATTGAGGATGCACAATATTTTCTAGGGGTGTCCCGATACAACCATTTCACCTCCGATACGATACCGATATTGCAGACTTGAGTATTGGCCGATACTGATATCAATCCGATACGATATCAGCAGGAATCATACAGACTACAAAATTACCTATTTTGTAGTATGGACTGTAAGAAAAGGCTTGATCAGGTCAGATTTCTCAGACAGAGAACAGTAGGCAGCAAGAGTAGGTATGAGAAAAACTGACACATTTGTTATTAACCAATAGGTTAAATAAATTTTAACCTTAAACATAAGAATATACTACAATTAAAACAACATGAATAAAAAATATTAGAAGACCCTGAAAAGTGACCTCAATAAATCAAACAAAAACATATTTCACCAACTGCAAAATAACCACTGTGTTGAACTTAAACATAAGCATATTCTACAACTGAATAAAATAAAAAATAAATATATTAGAATGGACTGCTCGTATTGGAGTGCTGATATCGGAGATTTGGGATGCAGGCTGATATAATCCGATATTTGTTTTTTTGACCGATATCCGATATCAATATCGGATTGGGACATCCCTGATATTTTCTGTACGTTATTGTTGTATCCAGATAAATGATCCAGGAGACTGTTTCCAATCCACTGATGCTGAAGTTATCAGCAAGTAATCTGCAGAGTTTTGCAAATTACTAATTGTAAGTGGGAGTTTCTGAGACGGAGATGAAGCATGTGGAAAGAGCCAAACTGACCCTTTATCACTGAGGCCCCTTTTCACACTGCACCCCTGATATTCTCCTGAAATGACCTTCAGGAGATTCAGGAAAATTCAGGGCAATTTCTGCAGTGTTAAAGTGTATAACAGAAAATAACTTTTAGTTATTACCATAAGTATTTGTGTTAATATCAGAATTTCCTGTTAAAAGCTTTAACAAATCAGAAGGTTAGAAATTTTGGAAAAAGAAAAATGTCAGCATGTTTCTGTAAACCAGGAGTCTGAAGCTTTATCATGGTTTAAAATAAATGACTATATATAAAGATGCTATGAGGAGTTTCTAAGTAATAACAAAAAAGTCTCACTTTTAGATATATGCCTGATGGAAATACACACTTTAAGATGAGTTTTATAGCATCTAAATAGGTTATCTATAAATGCTATTCCTTAGCTTCACGGTCGGGTCAGACAGGGCTGGACTGGCCTGGATACTCAACTTCAGGAACAAGACAATTAAAACGAGAGCAAATTTATATTATTCAGACACGTCTTAGAGCACCGGGCTGTAAGTAGAGATATATAGCCGGCTACAAAACTAAAACGCTAAGTTTTCCAAAAATTGCTTGTTGTCACACATCAAAAACTACCACTACGTAACTAGAAAGAGATACATTACCTCGTGGCTTTGCATCCTGTAAGTTGTTGAAAAAAGAAGTTGTAAAGCAATGCAGAGTTCTGAGGAAGGTCCGAGCTGCATTCATTAGCATCACAACAAACACACGCTTTGGCTTGGGTCACGTCTTTACGACAGTCGCCGCGTGTGCTCATGGGTAGCAGAGTATTTATGATCCCGGAAACAGATTCTCCTCAAAATAAAATAAAACACAGAATAGTTTGGCTGGAAGAGACCTCGCTGATGTGGAATAACTACCATGTAATTCTTTACAGTCTCTTCCTTATTTGGCACTTTTTTGACTCCCACTGGAGAAGACTCTGGATTCATGGGTCTGTTACTTTATATTTACCCTCCGTGGACTCTGGTGGTACCAAATGATCCTAAAGCCTTTAGTGTGTCCAAACACAGATGGATGTGGGTTGTTGGTGTTTGCAAATGTTCTTCTGTACTGTATAAAAAATGAAAATCAGCTTGTTCTCTTAATGAAGAATAATCGTCACACTCATTTGGTTGAACATCTTTACTTTAACAGACCCTCCTAGTTTGAGTGGACCGTGTTTGCTGACACTGCCGATCTGTCCAAACTGAAACATCGTCTCTCTGTCCAGCTTCAATCTTTGTTCCCAGGTTTGTTTTCACATGTTTTTGTTTTTGAACATGACTGGTCGTCACGTCTGTGCTTTGACAGTAAAAATAAACTATTATGTGTATCACTATGAGAACACTTTGTAATAAAACACTGAAACATGACTGAGGTGCTCTGGCTCATTAATGCAGGTGATTAAACATGCTGGAGAGATGGGTCTGCTTTGACTGAACGAGCTGCTGCTTCAGGGATGGAAGTCCAAAGTTAGTCAAATTAAACGTTTGTTTTTTAATATTTGCGTAGCTGTAAATGATAACAGGCGCTGTCTACAGTGATTGTTTTCTGCCTATCAAAAAACAACTAAATAACCCAGTGGTCTTTTTTAGTGATGAAAATCTGAACTCTTCCTGTGTTTTTATTTTGTCTTTTTTTTTAATGTCCTGTTTAGTCAAAAATGTTTTTTCAAAATTATTATTAAAGTCCTTTCCTGTCCACTTTCCCTTAACCCCAATGCAGAACATCATGAGGTTAAGGGAAGGAGGGAAAAGGAGGAAAGGAGAGCTGCAGCAAAAGAAGAATTCGACTGCACTTTCACTTTGGTCTTCTGTTTTATTATCGGCATGATTCACTTCATCAGTGAGGAATGATGGAAACGTGGTAACTAATAAATAATGTTGATATAGGAAACAAGTACAGTTGTTTGTTCATTAGTCATCAGTACCTGTAGGCAGGTATGAAGAAAAGGAAATGCTTTAAATGAAGTGCTTTATAAATTGTAGCATTAAACTGTTTATGCATCCACCATTTTAAAAATGATGAATAAAAAAATAAACTAAAGGTTATAGTTTTGAAAGCACTGACTTTGATTCATATATAATTTTCTATACCTGCAAAAAATGTTTATTTAATATCATAAAGTCTACATATCTTGATAGTCCAAAAAATCTCCTCGTCCTTACTCCTTCATATGTTTCTGTAAACGTTCAGCTGTTGCTGTTTTTATATACGTCACCTGCCGCAATGCATTATGGGCATTCCTTTCTCCTTTCCTTTCATTTTTTATAAGGCTGTCACTTAAGTGCATTAATTAGATTCATTAATTACACCGCAAATTAATGCATTATAAAAATTAATCACAGATTAATCATAGCACACAAACATTTTAATATTGTCCAGCTGGAGGACCCGTACATGGCAGTGGCACATGTCACTTCACACATGTGTCTCTAGTCAAACCAAACAAAGCCCAGGTGACAACAGGAATGGCATATTTAAGACTTAGTCTTATCTTATTTTTGAATTTATTTATCTATATTTTTACTACATTCTTTAATAATGCATCAGGTTTAATTGTTTTGCTGGATGTCCTCGACCTTTTTCTTATTTTGAATTTGATTTATGAAACACACTTAAAGTGTAATTTGAGTTGCCTGATTGAGCTTAGAATTTTCTGGATAAGTTGCCCTGACTTTGGTTTTATTCAGTCACCAATAAACATGTGGATTTACAAATCTTCACTTCTTAGTGTATTCATTTGATTAGTCCTGCACTACAATTTTATAATATCCTAAAATTCAAATTCTTTATTTGGGAACTTTAAGCAGATATGAGATTAAAATGTGATTAATTAGATTAATTAATTATAAATCTGGTAATTAATTAGATTAATTTTTTTAATCGTCTGACAGCTGTATCGGCCATTTGACCCTTCCAAAGATCGTAGGTGGGGACATGATCCATCTTCCAAACCCTCATGATCAGCTCTTTTGCTCCCACCATACCAAATAAAATAGACCTCCATTCATATTGACCAGCAGAGGCTCAGAGGCTAGCAGCACCAAGAATGGAAACAAGTGGGTCAGGTCTGCAGCGTTTTCCAAATGCAACAGAGAAACAGCTGAAATATTTTCTCAGTTTGAAAACAAATGACTACACGACCAAAATGTGTGTGTTAGCAGATTTACATCTATTACACATGATCTGCAAAGAAACTCTGCCTAATACCCTGGAGTAGAAGATCCTATGAAGAGTTTTGAATTGAATGAAGTTATGTTTCAAATTTACAGAGCATTTGTGGACATCCTCAAACTGTCACTCCAGGTATCCTCTGCAATTTCCACATTAAATTAATCAGATCACGCTTGTTTAACTGCTGAGGTACCAATTGTGTTCTGGTTAAGAAGGATATGATAGAAGTGGGAAACCGCACCCGATTTTCAAACCGATTAATGGCTTCCAAAGTTTCATGTTTATATAAGTTTTGAAAATTAGGTAAATGTTTTCGTTAATAATCACGAATTTCTAAATAACCAAAAAAAAAAAAAAAAAAAAATGGATGCAGAATGTTGAATTTTGCACTCAGTTGAGCAAATGATGCTAGGCTCCCATCAACATACAGATCCCTGAGACAAATGAGTGCTTGTGACATATGGGGCGATCAACATAAACTTTTCGAACTTTCATACATAATTTGATTTGTTTCCATATTTTTATAGTGTTGCCAACCACATAACTACCTTAGAGGTATAAGTCTCTAATAGGCCCAGGGCTATTGATGAGAGCAGTCAAGCACAACAAAGTTGTTGTTCCATTAGTGGTCATGTAGGGCATGAATCAATCAGGTATGAGGGGACCTTTCTCCACCATACAATAATGGATAGGTGCACTGCCCAATAATACATTTTAAAACCAGGCAGAGAGAAGCCCCCCACCTCTTTTGGCTTAGATAAATGCTTTTTAGAAATTCTGACAGGTCTATAGTTCCAAATGAAAGGTGTAATATTGAATCTAGCTGCTTAAAATATCTCTGTGCAATACACTGTTTAAAAAAAAAAAACGGTAATTTTACGGGTGGCTGGGGCCTTAAAAAAATACCGTGAAACAACAGAAAATTGCTTTCTCACAAAAATAAAGTTTCTTTCCATAATTAAAATACAGTTAGTAGTTGTAATTTTAACAAGATTTTGCCCTAATTTAAGGTTCTTTAACGTTTAATTACAAACATTTAATGTTGAAACAATTAAATTACCCATAAAGACAGTAAATCGACATTGTAATAAGCAGAATTATGCTTAAATTTACAGGAATGGGCTGCTAATAGTTGGTTTTAAGGACATTATTATTTTTTTTAATGTATTTTTTGGGCATTTTGTGCCTTTATTGATAGAGAGAGACAGTGGATGGGGGTGAGAGAGTAGGGGAAGACACTCTGCAAACTGGTCACAGGCGGGATTCGAACCTGGACCTGCAGAAGCAAGTACATGGGGTGCCTGATTGTTAACCACTCCACCAAACCAGCACCCCTTAAAGACATTATTTTATAGAAAAAGGTTTCTTTTTAGAGTTGTAAAGTTGCATTTTACATTTTATTCCCTTAAATAACAGAAAAATATTTGTAAAATTACAACACACTTGTGAACATATTTTAACAATAAATCTTGTATTTCTAACGGGGTTTCTTTGTAAAAGAACAGAAATATTGTGTTTTTTCACAGTTACAGTAATTTCCTGTTATATTACATTTGACATGTAAAATCACAGTTTATTTTTGTGAATTAATTGGCATTTTAAAATACAGAAAAAACTGTAAAATAAACAGTAAAACACTGTTATATTACTATTTTTTTTACAGTGTATAACATGGACCTGACTGAAACAAATGAAGAAAGCGAGACAAAACCACCATTTTAAAAGCATTAACCTTTCCAGCAAGAGAATAGGAAATGTTTTCCAGAGGACTATATCCTGGTTAAGTTGTTAAATTTTAACTGGCCAGTTAACATGCAATAGATCTTTGGGCTTTCTTGTTATAGTAATGCCAAGGTAGGAATTTTTTTCAAAAGACTTTTTGAATGGGACAGACTGTAAATAAATGGGATCCATTTCCAAAGAAATAGGCATTAATTCACTTTTGTTCAAATTAATAGAGAAGCCAGAAAAATTACCAAAAGTGTTACTTATCTTCAAAAGGGTAGATATAGAGCTTTTAGCTTTTGAAACATATAATAGAATATCGTCAGGGTACAAAGAAATATGTTTTTGCAGCCAAATATGCCAATGGGAAAAATCTGGGGGTTTTGTCTAATGCTTATGGCTAGTGGTTCAATAATAATAGAAAATAAAAAAGGAGATAAAGGACAGCCTTGGCGAGTACCTTGGTGTATTAGAAAAGGGGGAGATATAGTTTGATTGGTTATGATGGATGCAGAGGGACATGAGTATATAATTTCAATCCATTTAATGAAAGCTGGCCCAAATCCAAATTTCTTAAGTGTAAATATCAAATAGGGCCGTTCTACTGGATCAAATGCTCGTTGTGCTTCTAAGGAGATAACTACAGCTTCCTCCGGATGTTCAACATATAATATATTAAAGAGGGGTCGTAAATTAAAAAAACCTGTCTTCCAGGCATAAAGCTTGTTTGGTCGTGGTGATGGCTTTTTTTTGTTTAAAAAGGCGCCTACTGCACAACCCTTGGTAGCGGAAACACCAGCAACTTGCAGAAGCAGTTATCTCTGTTGTGACGTGTGTTTGACATTGTTGATACCCAAAATCTACAGACCAACATTTGCCCACATGGAAAATCTGCAGGAATCAAAAAGGGGATCATTAAAGAATTGGATTGATTAGCAGGATTGTTAATAGCATTGGTATCAATAAAATCTGATTAATTCACATCCACTTAATCCAATCAGAGCTAATGTGTTCAGAAAGCAGAGACAGGTTAGGAATATATCCAATCACAGCAGTTTCTGACCAAAAACCAATCACAGGGCTGCTTCAGCCACTCACCTGATGGAGACTTTCTCCTTAGTGCTTAGGCAGATCTGAGCTCAGAGGAACATGTTTTGCTTTCCATGAAATTTTGGAAAGCAAAACAACATTTTTTGAACTTAAATGTGCTTATTTCTCAAGTCTGTATCTCCCCTCTTTACAAAATAAGTGAAATAAATCCCCTGTCAAAAATACCTGTTCTCATGACCAATTTCTTCAATGGTTTTCTAGAAAACAACTTCCCTCCTGTCACATATCACCCCACTCTCCCCTACCTAATAAAGTGGCCGGCGTGCGTGCTCACGACAGCAGGCGGCGGTGGAGCACCTTCCGGAGGGGGTCCGCCACCACAGAAGAAGAGCGTGTGTGGGGCTCGGAGGGAGTAAACAGAAGTGTCCAGTCATTAAAGTCGTCAAACTGCAGATTTATAAGTGTTTTACTCCAGCGCCGGTGTGTTAGCTTTGAGCTACATGCTAACAGAGCGTCAGCATTCAGTGTCATTGAGCCGTTAGCAGGGCTGAAGCTAACGGCTAACTGGCGCTAACGGCTAACTGAAGTTAACGGCTAACTTAATCCAACGGCTAACTGGCGCTAACGGCTAACTGACGCCAACGGCTAACTGAAGCTAACGGCTAACTGACGCCAACGGCTAACTGAAGCTAACGGCTAACTGTGTCCACAGGCCGATCAGCAGCAGGATGGAGTCTTGGGTTCGCCTTAACTCTCAGAGCCAGGCCAAGGAGAGGATCATCAGGTAACACCAGCTTCACTGACACAACCCCGTCCTAAATGTAGGTGTCAGGTGTCAGGTCAGTGCGCGTGAGGGTGCTCTGGACTTTGTTTACCTGTCGGGATGGACCCAAACTTCAGTGTGTGGGCTGTTGTTTTGACGTTTTAATGCACAGTAGAAGTGGAGGCCACAATACTGTGATTATACGCACAGTAAACATTAGAGTACAAACCCCAGCTCCAATGAATGAAGGTGGGACACTGAACAGATATAAACATTTGAATCCTTATTGATACTTACTAAGCAGAAAACTCTTCAAAGACAAGAAGTTAAAGGTTTAAACTCTTAACTTGTGGTTTTTAATTTGATGCAAATGTTCCAAAAAGTTGTGGCATCAAGTGTTTGTGACCTGAGGACACTACATGTTGAAGCTTTGAGGTCTTTCTCATTATCTCTGATGTCTGACCTCAGTAATGGTCCTTTTCCACTAGCACGCCTTGGCCCTACTCTACTTGATTTGCAGCGTGTTTCCACTAGCCTGGTACCTCCTAAAACAAGCTAGTTTTAGTACCTACTCCGCTCTGGTTCCAAGCGAGCTGAGTCAATACTAAAAGATGACGTCACCGACTGCCGGCTACTGATCGGTCAGACAATGTCGTCATCGATGAGTCATGAGTGCAACGACCTAGCATGCTAGCGGTAGCTACCGTTAGCTTACCCTCATACGTCTTTTCTTTCTGTTTTATAGCTTCCAAAACTCTCCTGTGCTTCTCAAGGGGTATTTCTTCTTACCACCTGCAGCCTTCTTCTGCTTTCCTTTTTTACTCGGTTTGTGACAAACAGTCACAGATTGTTGTGTCACGCTCAAAATGACGTCACAGCAGTGCCGCTCAGCTGTTTACAGCCACTCTGCACCCTGTTGGGCAGGTGACTGGGGCTAATGGAAAAGCAGCACAAGGCGAGTAGAGTAGAGCCGGGTAGAGTCAAGTAGAGTAGAGTAGGGCTAATGGAAAAGGGCCATAACAGTCCCGGGTCAGAATGTGTCTACAGTGTCTCTCCGAAGAAGTCGTCTCTTAGGCCGTGTTTACACAACAACATTTTCCCCTCTGATTGTGGATTCAGACACTCGAGGCTCTCTACATGAATAATCACAGGTACACAGAGAAGAACAGGTTAGCTAAAAAGCAGACCAGCCTCAGGCCATATGCAGATCTGTAGCCCCTTTGGCAGATTTGAGTAAGGAACAACATGTTGACCTTGTTGACCTTGTGTGGTTTAATCAGGATCTCTCTGGAGTAGCCATGTGCTAAACATTCTCTCAGAGCTGCTGCGTGTTGAACAAATGCTCATGGATTTTTGTGCCAGCTTGGCCCACAAAGTAAATCTTTGATTGTCACACCACCACATGAAGGGATCAGAAGATGCATCAGGCACATCTTCCTGGAGGACCCTGGTCAGCTCTGCGTCAGCCTGCACTCTTTCTGAACTGCAGCCTGAGCTGTGAGGTTAGTCTTCTGTTCTGAAGATCACTCGGCCTCTTCTTCTCTCTGGGTGCAGGAAGTGCATCCTCATTTCATCACCGCTGCTACCTTCTCCACTTCCACATTGGGACAACGATTGATTGACTGACAGGAGGGCTCACTCCATTGGTTCTGCTATGAACCAGTGTGCCCAGGTGTTGGGACAGATGCACAGAGTGAACCCTCTTGTCATCCAGCCTGTTTGGTAGAGAGGGAAGGAAAACAAACATGCTCAGTATTATTGGCACCCCTTCATTATTTTCATTACTTTAACAATATCTTCAGAAATAAATTGAAATGCACCAAATTTATGTCATAAGGATCTTTTAAGTGAAGGTCCAAAATACTTTAACAAAAAAAAACATTTTTACAAGTTACCTATCGTAATTTCAAAGAGGGAGCTGAACAAAAGTGCAGCAATAATGGCACCCCTCTTTAGTATTTTGTTGCACACCCTTTGGCACTGATGACAGCCTCCAAATGTTTCTTGTAGCCATCTTTAAGCTTCTTGCTCTTCTCAGCTGGTATTTTCTCCCACTCTTCCTATGCACATTGTTCAAGCTCTTGAACATTTGCAGGTTTCTTTTCCCCAGTGGCAGATTTCAGCCATACGAAAGATTTTCAATGGGATTGAGATCAGGACTCACTGCTGGCCATTTTAAAACAGGCCATTTTTTTCCTTTTCAACCATTCCTGTGTGCTTTTGGATGTGTGCTTTGGGTCTTTGTCTTGCTGGAGGGCCCACAATCAACTCAAACCAAGTTTTCTTACTCTGGGTCGGACATTTCGCTCTAAAATTTCTTGATAATTCTCTGATTTCATGATTCCTGTCATACGGTCAAGGCCTCAGTACCAGATGCAGCAAAGCAGCCCCAAACCATTATGGAACCTCCTCCATGCTTAATTGTTGGTAGGGTGTTCTCTTCCTTGTAGGCTTCAAGTGGTTGCAATTAAAACTGCCTATTCTAAATTTGACTGCATGATCATAGTAGCTAATGAAGTATAATTTACTTAATATGTGAACATTACTTCTGCCAAGTTTGAGTCCGATAAAGTGATGCAGAGCAAAGTTAGAGAGGTCTGTAAAGAAACTGTACTGTCACATCGTGTACTTAAACTTCATGGGAGGAGCCTTCGAATCGTGGGAACAGGTCACATTTAGTTTCTCGTGTGTTTGTCTCGTTCTTCTGTTTTTGCTCTCAGGTTTCGTCCTTGTTCTGTTTTTGCTCTCGGGTCTCGTTCTTGTTCTGTTTTTGCTTTCGGGTCTCGTTTATCTTTCGTTGTCTTTTCTTCCAGAGCTGCTCAGTACGCCTGTACTCTGATTGGCTACACCCTGCAGAGAGGCGGAGCCGCAGGGGACCTCCGTAAAACCATTGGTCAGCTGGAGGCGCACATGAGCCTGACCAGGAAATGTGAGTGACCCTGATGGGCTCCTGGGTGGGTCTGGTTCAGGTCTGGTTCAGTCCTGGTTCAGGTCTGCTTCAGTCTTGGTCCAGGTCAGTCCGGTGGTGGTCCTGATGTCCTGTCTGTGTCCCTCAGTGCTGCGCCTGGGGAACTCTGTGGAGGCGGTGGAGGCGGCGAAGCGTGCGATCCACCTGTCGGACAGCGTGCTCCGCCTGTGCCTGACCGTCAGCCACCTGAACAGAGCCATGTACTTCGCCTGTGACAACGTGCTGTGGGCCGGGAAGACCGGGCTCATTTCAGACCTGGACCAGCACAAGTGGAGCCAGAGGTCCTTCAGGTGAGAGCAGGTCCACGTGAGTCCCCCAGAGTCCTGCTGCCCCTCATGGTGCCCCTGACCGTCTCATTTCTGATGTCCTGTCATTTAATCGTGTGATCAGCCGAAGGTTTAGTCCACTCTCTGTCAGAGGCTGGAGGGTCGAAGAGTGTGGATGACAGAGCTTTGGAAAAGACCAGAGAAACAATAACATCAGAGTGGTCTGAAAATACTGCAGAAAAGGATTAACAGATAATAAAACATAATAATAACAAACTAAAAACAACTGACTGATTAAAATTAAAAATAAGACTAATAATACTCAACTGATCAAAGTAATAGTGATGATAAAAATCTGAATTTCTGATAATATTGAAAATTACAACAGGCTGATAAATATTGACAGAAAATAACAATAATAAAAGGGTTATAATAATTGACTGATCATAATTATAAAATCTGGCCAATAATTATTATAATATGAAATAGAAAAATCAATCTTTATTTGTATAGCGCCAATTCATAACAAGTGTTATCTCAAGACTCTTTACAATAGAGCATAAGGCTCTTCATTTTATGGATACACATATATGCGCAGGTACATATAGACATATAAAATACACATATACATATATATACAAATATATACATCCAACATCAACATGAATCCATATAGCCAATCATGAATCCCTCCATCATGGCTCAAGAAAAAACCTTCTGTTAAGCAGCAGGAAATCTTGAATGTGGATCCCAGTCTCATGATGAACAGCAAATCCACACCATGCTGTGTTGGTGTGAGGGTGAAGGAAGGGAGGTAAGAGGAGACAAGTGGACTAAAGTAAGAACTAAAGTTAGTTACAGATCCATGAACCATAGACCTGTCGTCTGATTTATTAGAGGGTAGCCTCTTGAGATGATACATCTGGTTTTCAGGAGGGTCCTCATGTCTGAATGGTTGTGGTGATCATTTTATAGGAGTATAATCTTAGATATTCTTACTGAAAATAAGAATTTATGGTAGTGATGAACTCATGGATGCCCAGACCACAAGGTCATCCCAACCATATTTCTCTCTGTTAAGTATAAATGTGTTAAAGGCCTCTTGAGATGTGACATCCCATTTTCAGAGGGACCTCATGCCTATGTGGTGATGAATATAGATACTATAGATGTATCAACCATAGATAGAGATCATGCTAATATCTACATGAACAGCTCTAATGATAATGGACTGGATGAACTGTGTGTCTTGAGGACAGAAGTGTCTCAGACTGTCCTTCTCTCTGTTCACCTGTGCAGGTATTACCTCTTCGCCCTGATCCTCAATCTCACTCGCGACCTGTACGAGCTCCGCCTCCTGGTCGAGTGCGAGGAGCGTCACCGAGCCTCCAAACGCTCCGCCTCTCCTCACCCAGGCTCCGCCCCCCTGCTCTCGGACAGCCCGTCCTCCCCCTCCTCCGCCGAGGCGCTCTCCGCCTCCCCGCCCCCCGTGTTGGCAGGGATCTGCAGACAGCTCCACCTGGTGGTGACGGTGCTGTACAGCAACCCGCCGCTGCTGTTGGACCTGCTGAAGAACGGCTGCGACGTCTTCATCCCTCTGGACAGGCTCGGCATCTACCCCACGGGGAACGGCTTCGTGGGGCTCTGCGGCCTGACCTCGTCCGTGCTCGGCATCCTCGCCATCGTGCACCCCTGGCTCAAGCTCAAACCGTGAGCCGGTGAACGAGACCCTCGACCAGCGTCTGCCTCCGGCTGCAGGAGACCGAACGTTCAGCCTTCACGTGAGCACCACAGACTCTCTGGTGTCTCCATCACAGCTGCTCATGGACGAGGTCTAAGGTGGTCTGAAGAGGTCTGAGGTGGTCTTCACTTAGGTCTGGACGATATTCATGCCAGATATCTCGATATCGATAAGATATGACTAGGGGTTCGGTGCATTCAAGGGCAATCGTAAAACTTAAATTTGCTGTGGCTTCCAGAGCTGTACATGCAGAGTGTGTGTGGGAAATCTGTATAATTTATATCATTGTCTTTTTGACATTAATTACGAATGTTCATATCTAAATATAGATACAATAAGGATGCCCCAGTCTTCACTCTGATGGACTCGTCCCACAAGCAGGCGTCCCCAAACGAGGGAGGAGGCTGTGATCAGGCTCTTCTGATAAACTCTGACCAAACTTAGAATATTGACGTGATTAAAATCCTCCAAAAGGACATTTTTGATGCTGGAGGAGCAAAGGTGATCACGGTTCTGCTCTCAGGCCTGAATCAGAAGCTCAGATTTCCTCCTGATGACGACCTCCTCACTGTTTCTGTCTCCTCCTTCAGACCACAACGTCCTCTTCGTTCAGGACGGAGGTTCTTGTTCAGTGGATGTTTGTCTGCGTGGAAAAAAGTTAGGAGAAAAGGCTGTGCTTTTATTTTGAAGGGGACTTTTGATGCATAAAAAACCCTGTAGAGCTAATGGACACATTTTAATAAAAAGATGTTTGTTATAAATTAAAAACTTTAAACTGCTTCCTGTAGCCTGCTGCGTGTTCATGTTATTAATAATGTTATTAACGTTAATAATAATGTTATTAATAAAGGGCTGTCCAGTGTGAGTCCACTCATGCAGGTCACAGCGATGAACGAGATGAACTTTAAATAAAAGTCTTTGAATGTTAAAGAGGATGCTTCCTTCTTCACCTCCACATGCAGCTTCTCATTGAAACTGTTGTGTTGTCACATTCTGCCCCATCACAGGCTCAGGGCACATTTTTATTAAACATATTTAAAGGTGCTATGAGGAGAATCTGTTACCGGTGACATTAGGACTCTGCTACCCATGAGCACACGGGGCGACTGTCGTAATGTTGCGTTCCAGTAACCTCGGAACTGGGAGCGACATCATCTCCGACTTATCTGCGTTCCAGTTGAAGTCGGAAAAAACATGCCAATCTACCAGGCTATTGTTAGCTGTTAGCTCAGGGCTGGTGAAGTTTCACCAAGTTCCCAGTAGGAAATTCCGACTTTGGGGGACGTTCCAGTTCCAGTTTCCTACTCGGAACTCGTAAATTCCTACTTCTGACTACAACTGGAACACACCGAAAGACGTGACCCAAGCCAAAGCGTGTGTTTGTTGTGATGCTAATGAATGCAGCTCGGACCTTCCTCAGAACTCTGTATTGCTTTACAACTTCTTTTTTCAACAACTTACAGGATGCAAAGCCACAAGGTAATGTATCTCTTTCTAGTTATGTAGCGGTAGTTTTTGATGTGTGACAAGCAATTTTTGGAAAACTCAGTATCGTAGTTTTGTAGCTGGCTAAATATCTCTACTTACAGCCCGATGCTCTAAGACGTGTCTGAATAATATAAATTTGCTCTAGTTTTAATTGTCTTGTTCCTGAAGTTGAGTATCCAGGCCAGTCCAGCCCTGTCCGACCCGACCGTGAAGCTAAGGAATAGCATTTATAAATAACCTATTTTGATGCTATAAAACTCATCTTAAAGTGTGTATTTCCATCAGGCATATATCTAAAAGGGAGACTTTCTTATAATTATTTACAAACTCCTCACAGTCCCTTTAAGAAGGTGAAAATTAACCTTCATTTGGGTGACAGCTCGTCTTACAGGAGTGAAGGTGGAGCCTGAAGACACTTCATAAAAAAACCTTCACAATCATTCCCATTTTCAATCAGACTTTGGACGGTTCAGTTTCAGTTTTTTTGCCAGCTGCTCATGTTTGCTGATTTTTCTTTTTAATAAAGATTTTTATTTCTGTCTTCAGTGTTCTGATCCCTGAGGGATGAAAAATCACCATGTTGAAATGAGGGTTAACCTTCTTTTTTCATCTGGTTTCACAAATGTTTCCAACAGTTTTCGTTCACAAATGTTCAATTATGCCCCACAGCTAACAACTTCTTCACCTCTGATACACTGATATGACAGCCATGAGTATTGACAGGTACAGATATCGATATGATCCGATATCAGCTGGAGTCAAACAGACTTTATGATTTATTTTGTAGTATGGACTGTAAGAAAAGGCTTGGAGGTGAAGGCGTTGGAGCCCTAAATTAAACTCTGAGTCATTTTGATCATGTTTGTTGAAACATGGACTTCACTGTTAAATATTCCAGCCTGACTGTGATCCAATAATCAGACTCAGTTTGATTCAGACGCCCGGGCAGGCAGCCTCTCCTCTGGTTTCTCTCTGCAGCAGCAGCATTATCGTCTTTTCTGGTTTTCTCTTTAACTCCACACCTTCATGCCGTCCACCTGAAGGACCATGACATGTTTCCTTTTGTCTGAACGGTGATTTGAGCTCTTAATGAGGCTTTTCTGGATCATTCAGCTCGACTGACTGTGTGTGACAAAGACAAACTCTCAGGTTAACTTAAAAAAGATTTAATAAGGAAGTCACTGTAACAAAGAAGTAAAAATAAAACAATAAAAACTGACAAAGAGACTCAAAGTCTTCATCCAAAGATGGTTTTCTTGCTGCTGGTTCAAACTTCACACTTCTGGTTTAGTGGATCATCGAACGTCTGCGAGGAGAGAGGACAGAAAAAAAGAGGAAACTATGAGCTGAAAACCACGGACACTCGCTCAGCTAAAGCAGGGACACACCAGGGTTTCTACATCTGAGGAGATTTTTTTATCTGTTAGAGGGGTGGGAATCACCAGCTGCTCCACGATACAATTTCATCTCAGTGTTGTGTGTAACGCGTTACCGAAACGTAACTACTTTTTTGGGTAAAAAGTAAAGTAACACGCTACTACTGAAAATTTGATAATGAAACGTTCCCTTTTTTTTTTCAACGCAGTGCAATGTTACTTTTCCCCCGGACAGATCAGACACAAGCAGCGTTGCAAAGTCCGCTCGTTCTAAGCTTCTAAGGGCCGCAAATCTCGAGAGTTGCGGCCGGGGGTCGTGTTTTTTTGGGCTTGTTTCTAATCGTGAAGTTTCTTCTTGGGGCTCTTCTGTCTGTGTGAATCCCCCTGGTTATCTTCCAGCTCCAAACATAAAGCAAAACACGACTGCAGTAGGTAGTTTGTCCACTTCCTCGTTTCCTGGTTATCGCACATGCCCCCAAACACACTCACGCACATGGAGCATGAGCCAGAGCTAAACTTTCCAGGTCTGCTTATTATAAGCGAAGTTCTTTTCTTGAATAGATGTTTGGCACTGTGATATTGAAATGTAATGTAGACAAAAATTAACCCTCTTTCTGTAGACTTCTCTTTTTAAAAAGTAATATATCACATCAGGAAAGGAAACAACTAGATGTTGATTATTCTGGGCTTGTTTTTATTGACCAGGTTTCTCATTTCAGAAGCAAAATGTGGAAACACTGGACAGGAGCTCTGATTCCACAGGGTATGTGACATTTTATAAAATAAAGAGCACAAAAGAAATAACTGTTATGTTCTCTGTAGTAGAAATTTTTGTAGACCCTCACATTTAGGAACAGATATGGGGTTCTGTCCAAAGTCAGAAAAGTAAAAGAAACGTGAAAGTAACGAGTAAAGTGAAAAGTCACATTTCAAAGAGGGTAACTAAGTAAAGTAAAGTAATGAGCAAACACTACTTTTTGTGAAATGATGCAGAAGTAGTTCATAATCAGAGCTGTTGGGATAGTCTAAATGCTTAGGAAAGGAGGCTCAATGCTTCCTTTAGCTTAGGATACACCAGAGCATCCTTTATAAAGGAGAGGAGAATATTCTGTCCCACAATTCTCTGCAGCAACAGCTTTTATAAACAGCGTCTGCTTCCTAATTCAACTGGATAATGACAAACAAATCCCACAGACCATGTGAGTTACCTCTGCTGTCCTTTCTAAAGTTTACCAAAACCTGCCTTAACTTTCCAGCAGTCTGATTCTCTGAAGAGAGCAGGATATGAGACATCTGATGTTGATTCTGTTTTAAACTTGGTTCAATATGAATCATTTGTACTCTATTAGATTGTGGTCTTAACAGTTTGTGCCTTTCTTTCCTTCAGTTCATTTATTTTCATGCACTGATTGGTGTTCATGTTGATACTGAGAGGACACATTTATCTAAATCCTCACTTCAACATCGGTTATGCAGACCTCATTTTTACTGTTGTTAATGTTCAAACTGTCTAAAGGAACAACATTGTCATGATATACCAGCTCTTCAGAAAATTGTAGTTTCCCTGCAGCAGTAACATCCACCCACTGAATTCTCATGACGTTCTCTTGGGGTTTAGGAAAGGTGGTTAGGAAAGGACTTAGGAGGCGACTATTCGACCGTAGCCCAGGTGTGCACCTTTGACCTCACTCACCAAAACGCTCAGCAGCTCCCTCCAGTGGACGGACGGGGTAATGGATTTATTCTTATTCAAAAGTACCACAGTCTGCATTTCAGGTCTGTAACTAAGGCCAATATAATCTCCAGATTTTGTCATCTTAAATTGACAAAATACCATCACACAAAAAATTGCGACAATGCTGAATCTGTTTTTTCCCACTCCTACCACACATGAAGATAAAGGGAAGCTCTCAGAGAGCACAGACCTAGGTCAGTAAGTAGTTCAGTTATGTTGTCTACGTTACTGGTGAAACATTCAGGTATAATTGGAAACTTAAAAATCTAACATTACACCGGTGTTTTCAGTTTCTGGAGAGGACGAATGGTTTGTAAACGTCACTCAGTTAATTCGAGTTAGTCAGGCTTTAGGTCGGCCATGTTGTTTTTTATTTACGCCTGCTTCCTTGTTCCTCTGTCAGCCCACTTCCTGATTGGTTCCAGCCTGTTTTGGAGCAGATTATCAGGACAGACTCGCTCTGAACCCCTCAGACCACAGACAGTCGTACAGCAGGAGTCCACAATAACTTTCTGCATTGGTTGCAACGGTGCACCAGCACAAAAATTAGGGGGGCCCAAATTTTTCAGTCACCTTTAACGCCATAAGGTCATTGTTTAATCACTCTCCATAACTTTTATATAATGTAATTGATTTTTAAAGGTGCAGTGTGTAGAATGTGGCATTTTACACATCCACAGCATTTCGCCAAACAGAAACGGTGAATATAGGAGATATCTGTTTTTATTTTTATGTAAAGTCCGTCAAAATAGGAGTACAATCATCCCCATAAAACGTTTTTGTTTTACTTTTATTTAGTTATAAAAATCTTTAAAAAAAAAAAAAAATTACATTACTGCGGGCCGCTGTTTCGTGTAGGCCGACATGTTGATCCGCCGTGTTGTCTACGGGTGGTTTTTAGGGACAAAAAGAACGAAATGCTAATCTGTCCGCCGGTTCTGAAATCTACCTGAATGCAGGTGAAGAAGAGGAGAGGATGGCAGTGGATGCATAGAAAGTTGTTACTCTGTCCTAGGGATTCAAACTGTGTATAAACACACACAACATAAACTGTGTGCTGTGTTCAGGATCCTTTTTGGTCTTCACAGGATTCCGTAGCTCAGCGACGTGACGTTTTGGCTAAGGTTAGGTTCATTCTAGAATCTGAACGCTAGATGTCGCTAAAATGCCAAATTCTACACACTGCACCTTTAAACAAGAATAAGATTTAAAGAAATACTTGTCTATATTTGAAGCAAAATTACATATTAAAAGAAAAATAGAGTGTTTAAAGTGCTTCACTGAATGAAATTGACAAATTCAAACTAAAACATTCAGCAGAATCAAACATTTCCAAAAAATAAAAGTGCTTTAAGTGCTTTACCGAACTGAAATTTATTCAAACTCAAACATCTCAAGTTAAATTAAATATTTCCAATAAAAAGAGCTGAAGTTTAAGATGTTATACTGAACTGAAAAGTAAAATAAATATCCAGATTTTAACAACCAGCAACAAAACATTTAACTGGATGGTTTTTCTTAAATAAATTTAAACCTAGAATGACTTCACACACTATAGTCAATATTTACAGAACTGAAACTAAGGGAAATAAAACAATTCTCAAAGTAATTTATAAAAACAACATTCAGGGCAGAGCATTTTATGACTTTTTACTTTGTTTTTTCCTCTTGTTTTAGTGTTTTTTTCTTTTTTACTTTACAGCCCAGCTTCAGTCAGGTCATCTGTCCTCAGCTGATGTGAACATGTGATCACCTCTGTGCCTGTGTGACTAAGAAACTCCCGTAACAGGAGAAAGGACTGAACAAATATAAATGTTATATTAAACGTTACTTTGTTTTACTTGTTATTGTTGCTAATTATTAATTATCTGACAGTCACTAAGACAAATTTGGCAGAGCTTCGCTGCTTCTTCAGTTGCTGCTGCGTGCTGAAACCTGACACCACAGTCTGGGCTCATTTGCATACTAACAGCTGATTGGATGGTTACTGATGGCACTGTGTGTGTGTGGCCCTGCTGTAAAACGTAGAGACAGAGGAAGCAGCCGCTGTGTTTTGTTCGTTTTTGGTGGATTTTCCTCTACTGCAGTTACTCATGTCAGCTTTAATAGGCTATATTAGTTTGTAGGTATATTGAAATGTGATTTCTCACACTTCACACTTCTAAACTTTTGATTTGAGAGAGAGAGAGAGAGATGATGGGCTTGTGACAGAAGTCAATGTTTTCTCCGGGGGAGTGCCAGGTGTACTGGTGCAGCCAAGAAAAAAAGTGAGGCGCACTCTTCACATTTTGGTTGCACTCTTAAGTCCTGCAGAGGATTATCTTATAAATCAGAAAATAATCTGGAGTTTGTTGTCCTGATTGGACAAAAACAGCCCGATTACCTTCATGTGTGACTCTGCTGAAGCTCAGACTGAAACCATCTGCAGTC
Organism: Scarus forsteni; assembly: GCA_036419115.1. Classification (NCBI taxonomy): domain Eukaryota; kingdom Metazoa; phylum Chordata; class Actinopteri; order Labriformes; family Labridae; genus Scarus; species Scarus forsteni. The sequence goes on along the minus strand of JAZDUH010000096.1, from coordinate 127,056 downwards.
AAAGTTCATCACGTCCCCGTGGAGAACATGCTAACACTATGCTAACAGGTTCACTCTGTTTTTGGCCTTTTCTACCCTGAACTGGGCCTCAGATGAACCTGTTGGTCGGTCTCCTCTTACCTGAGCTCCTCCCCGTCACTCCTGCGTCTCCATGCTCTCGTCCTCCCCATCTCCGCCCTCCTCCAGGGCCTCGTCCTCCTCCTCCTTCCTCTCAGGAGGTTTCTCATAGGCTTTCTCAGAAGGAGTCACGATCACCCCGTCCCACGTGGACATCTCCGTCACCAGGTCTGAAACAAACACAGAGTAAACATTCATTTGTGAGTAAATGTTCATTTGTGAGTAAATGTTCATCTGTGAGTCAACGTTCATTTGTGAGTAAATGTTCATTTGTGAGTAAATGTTCATTTGTGAGTAAATGTTCATCTGTGAGTCAACGTTCATTTGTGAGTAAATGTTCATTTGTGAGTAAATGTTCATTTGCGAGCAAACGTTCATTTGTGAGTACATGTTCATTTGCGAGTAAATGTTCATTGGTGAGTAAACGTTCATTTGTGAGTAAACGTTCATTTGTGAGTAACGTTCATTTGTGAGTAAACGTTCATTTGTGAGTAATGTTCATTTGTGAGTAAACGTTCATTTGTGTGTAAACGTTCATTTGTGAGTAAACAATCATTTGTGAGTAACGTTCATCTGTGAGTAAACGTTCATTTGTGAGTAAACGATCATTTGTGAGTAAACGATCATTTGTGAGTGAACGTTCATTTGTGTGTAAACGATAATTTGTGAGTGAACGTTCATTTGTGTGTAAATGATCATTTGTGAGTAAACGTTCATTTGTGAGTAACGTTCATTTGTGAGTAAACGTTCATTTGTGAGTAAACGTTCATTTGTGAGTAACGTTCATTTGTGAGTAAACGTTCATTTGTGTGTAAACGTTCATTTGTGTGTAAACATTCATTTGTGAGTGAACATCCATCTGTGAGTAAACGTTCATTTGTGAGTAAACGTCCATTTGTGAGTAAACGTTCATCTGAGAGTAAACGTTCATCTGAGAGTAAACGTTCATTTGTGAGTAAACGTTCATTTGTGAGTAAACGTTCATTTGTGAGTAAACGTTCATTTGTGAGTAAACGTTCATCTGAGAGTAAACGTTCATTTGTGAGTAAACGTTCATTTGTGAGTAAACGTTCATTTGTGAGTAAGGTTCATTTGTGAGTAAACGTTCATTTGTGTGTAAACGTTCATTTGTGAGTAAACGATCATTTGTGAGTAACGTTCATTTGTGAGTAAACGTTCATTTGTGTGTAAACGTTCATTTGTGTGTAAACGATCATTTGTGAGTAAACATTCACTTGTGAGTGAACGTCCATCTGTGAGTAAACGTTCATTTGTGAGTAAACGTTCATTTGTGAGTAAACGTTCATTTGTGAGCAAACGTTCCTTTGTGAGTAAACTTTCATCTGAGAGTAAACGTTCATTTGTGAGTAAACGTTCATTTGTGAGTAACGTTCATTTGTGAGTAAACGATCATTTGTGAGTAACGTTCATTTGTGAGTAAACGATCATTTGTGAGTAACGTTCATTTGTGAGTAAACGATCATTTGTGAGTGAACGTTCATTTGTGAGTAAACGTTCATTTGTGAGCAAACGTTCATTTGTGAGTAGACGTTCATTTGTGAGTAAACGTTCATTTGTGAGTAAACGTTCATTTGTGAGCAAACGTTCATTTGTGAGTAAACGTTCATTTGTGAGTAAACGTTCATTTGTGAGCAAACGTTCATTTGTGAGCAAACGTTCATTTGTGAGCAAACGTTCATTTGTGAGTAAACGTTCATTTGTGAGTGAACGTTCAGGCTCTCTGTCCCTGTCTCCATTGTGATGAATGAAGAAGTACAACATGAGATGAACCTGTGGTTCGGCACTCCTCTTCTTTTGTAGAAGTGCTGTGACGATGTGAATAAATGAGGAGAGTAAAGGCACACGAGCTGCTCAACTTCCTGATCACCATCATAATCAGTTAATCAACAGAATCATCAGATCAGGTCCGACTGATGGATGAAACGTCTCAGGACCGTTGTTTCTACAGCACGGACCAGCTCGCTCTCAGGGTGTTCTGGTCTTTTTCGTTACCTTGTCATCAGGTGACTAATGGTGCGTTCCAGTTGCAGTTGGCAGTCAGAGTTTCTGAGTTCTGAGTAGGAAACTGGAACTGGAACGTCCCCGAAGTCGGAATTTGCTACTAGGAATTCAGGGGATCTTCACCACCCCAGAGCTGACAATCAAAGACGGATGCCCCCAGCGTGAACAGTTATTAAAACTCCTGTATTATTCTGTATTTGTGAACTACAGGGCGTGCTAACAACAGCTAACAATAGCCTGGTAGATCGGCACGTTTTTGTAACTGGAGTGCTCATAACTCAGAGATGACATCACTCCCTCTTCCCAGTTCTGAGGTTAATAAAACGCAGCATTAGCAGCCAACTGTGTTCCTAAATGTCGTTAAGAAGCTGATCAAAACCAAGTGAGTCTTCATGACCGTCTTAGAGGTTCAGAAACACTGTGTGTGTGTTTGTAGCTGCATCAGGTCTGAAGAGAACTTTTACAAATGATGTCCGCCCCCCACAGAAATTAAAAAACATCAGTGTGAGGTGTTGCCGGCGCCGTGTGCTGCGTTCACACCACAAGCGACCCAGCTATCAAAACCACGTCGCCCACTGACGTAGCGTCGCACGTCAATAAATACCTCATTTAGGTAACCGCTACAGTCGGCCGTCGCTCGGTGACGTCACGTCCGTTCGAGTTTCACCGCGATCATATCATATATCATATAATAGGATGTATAAGCGGACATTATTCCAGCTGTGTCCTTTTCACTCACTTATCAAACACAGAACACTGCAGCTGATGATGCAGCAGCATCATCTGTGAGTTTACCGCGGTCCGTCTAGGCGGAACTAATATCCTCACTGACATTAGTTCCGCCTAGACGGAACTCATCCGCCCTGTAGTCCGGATGAATAACTGTCTGTCTTGGGTACCGTCACACGTACACACACCTCTGATTGGCTGTTGCCGCACAGCCACACACAACATCGCCTGAATAGATCAACTTTTTTTAACTTTGACATTGCGCGACAAGTGAAATGATGGTCTTGTACACTGAGTTCTGCATCGCGGGAGGGTTAGCCCCGCCCCATCGCGGCTGTACATTGACTTTGCATGGAGAGTGATCACCGAGGTAGTACAAGCAGCGTCCGGTGTGAACGCACCTTTACTCTTAGGGCTGGGTTTAAAAAATCAATTTCATGGATTTCCCTTTAAATGTTTCATATTCGATCCATAAAATCCAAAGATGGATCTTTTAACGTGGGTAGTTTTTTCTTCATTGGACGGTCCGAGAAGCAGCCTGTGTTATCAACTCTGCTAGCCTCGCGTTTAGCGCTGCTTTCCACTGAACAAGATCGAATGAGTCAAAAAAACATGGCGGAAGCGAGCAGCACTAAAGGGTCACCACCGAAGAGTTTAAAAGTCGACATTTAGACATTTCAGATTTAACAGGCATGAAAGAAAAGACAAGTCGGACAAAAACAAGTAACTTGCAGAATATCATTAATATGTGATTAATGTAACTGCTTTGGGTTCAGTTCTTAATGTAAAAAGTTTTAATAACGTACCAGATCAAAAGGTCATTTACAGCATTATCTTTACTGAGATAACCCAGACTGAACAAATTTAGAATCAAATTGATTTGATACCTCGAATAATATTGAATCGATATTATATCCTGAATCGATACCCAGCCCTAGTTACTCTTGTTCTGTTGCATGTGGAAAATGAAGTGCCCCCTCCCTCTGGCTGCAGCTCATCAACAGAGACATACAGTCATGGAAAAAATTATTAGACCACCCTTGTTTTCTTCAATTTCTTGTTAATTTTAATGCCTGGCTCAACTAAAGGTACATTTGTTTGGACAATTATAATGATAACAACAAAAATAGCTCATGAGAGTTTAATTTAAGAACTAAGAACTATTCATTTTCCATGGTTTTCTTGATAATAACCAAAATTACTTAAATTCTTACATCAATAGCTATGGCATTGTACCGCCAAAAACACTACTTTTAAGCATTCCATGTTTTCTTTTCTGTTTGCTTTAAACACATGATACACACAAGAGTTAATACTTGATTGCATAACCATTGTTTTTGATGACTGCAGCCATGCGTCTTGGCATGCTCTCCACCAGCTTCTGACATTGTTCTGCTGTCACAGCAGCCCATTCCTGTTGGACAAATTCAAACACATTTTCTTTGTTTTTGGGCTTGTGGTTCTCCATTTTGAGTTTGATGATTTTCCACAGGTTTTCAATTGGATTAAGATCTGGTGATTGAGCAGGCCAAGGCATGGTGCGAATGTTGTGGTTCTCCATCCAGGCTTTAACTGACCTTGCCGTGTGGCAAGGGGCATTGTCTTGTTGGAAAATCCAGTCATTCGAGGCAGGAAAGAGTTTTCCAGCTGATAGAAGAAGACTGTTTTCAAGGGTAGTCCTGTACATGACCTGGTTCATTCGGCCTTCACACAATTGCATTTGCCCTGTTCCACTCAGACTGAAACAACCCCAGATCATGACTGATCCACCCCCATGTTTTACTGTAGGGGCAAGACAGTCTGGGTTGTAAGCTTCTCCAGGCTTCCTCCTAACCAGTAAGTTGGCTGGAGTGGGCATCAATTCAAAATTGGATTCATCACTGAAGAGAACCTTAGCCCAATAATCAACAGTCCAATCCTTGTGGTCTCGAGCAAAGAGCAACCGGGCCTTCCTCTGCCTTTCATTGATGAAGGGCTTCTTGCGTGCTCTGTGTGACTTCAAACCAGCTTCAACAAGTCGGTTTCGAACTGTCCTTGCTGAACAAGTCACATTTCTCGACAGTGCCCACTCATTTTTAAGGTCCCTGGAGGTCTGACGACGATTCCTGACACAGGAACGGATGAGTGCACGGTCATCTCGCGGGGTAGAAAGACGTTTCCTGCCACGGCCAGGTAGCAATTTGGTAGTGCCATGTTCAGCTTGTTTTTTTGTTGTTGTAATGAACAGCTGTCTTGGAGATCTTCAGTTTTTTCGCTACCTGTCTCTCACTCATGCCAATTTCCAGCAGTGCCAAGATGGCTGCCTTTGTGGCTTTACATAATTCTTTTGTTTTAGGCATTATGTGAGAGCTGACAACTTCTGAGTTGTGCTACGGCTTGAATGTAAGCAGGAAACCACTCTAGGCCTTTGCATGTGCAGTGCTGCTTGTGACATGAAATGGCCTCTTATATACCCTGGGAATCAATGAAGCTTAAGAATGTCAAATAGGACATAAAGTATTATGTGACCAGCTGCATTTTTTGTTGTGTTCATTGTATTATACGTTTAGTGGTACCAGATATTAGAATGAACAAGAAATTGAAGAAAACAAGGGTGGTCTAATAATTTTTTCCATGACTGTAAATAAATGTGACTGATGAAAAAAGGCTGTGTGTTTGAAACAGTTTGGGTCTAAAATGGACTGAGTGTAGAAAAAGGCCTAAAGAGAAGAGAAAACCTTCAGATCAAAAAAAGAAAACCAACAAACGAGGATCACGAGATCTTACAGCTGGCGTCGCCCTCCAGTCCGAGGATCTTCCTGTAGCCTCCGTGTGAGAGGACTCGCACCAGAGTCTGAGCCGTGAAACACACCATGTCCTGCAGAACGACACCAAGGACACCATCAAGGTCAGACAGCTATCAGGGAGTCCAGGATCAGGGAGTAGGGCCGGGACAATCCCGTATGTGACCCAAAACAGACGTGACATTCACAGGCAATCACACAACTTCTGTTCTTCATACAAAAACAATTAAAAAAGAGCAAAAAGAAGCAGGTTTTGAGCAGGTAGAGCTGGGGAACATGACCAGAGGTTAATAAACAGATGTTACTGCTGCCCTTCTCCTGTTATAAAGGGTTTTAGTTGATTTCACCTCTACAAGCTTTAAATAACAGAGAGAGAGAGAGTGTGCTGGGGCGATCAACACCTGGTGTCTCCATTACTCACAGAATAAGAAACAAAAAACGTGAATCATATGTATTTACTCTGTATTCTGATATCTGGTAAACTATCACCGCACCAACATCTTTATGGATTTATCAGGCCGGGTTGACTGTTTTCAGGACGAGGAAAGTCGTGTTTTATTAATTTATTGGAATATTGAAGAGACATTATGTCTTTAAAACAGCTCTCTTAAGTCAGGTCTTCATTTATTATCTAACTAATCACTGTTGAGTTCAACTGAAAGCTTCTTACTACATTTCAAATTTAAATTCCATTTCTAACAAGAAACATATATAGGGGTGGGAGAGAAATTGGTTCACATAAGTATCAGGACTTCTTGTTTGCAGATTTTTAAATCCTTTTTTGGGTTCAAAAATCTATTATTTTACAAAATGTAAAAGCTTCATTTTAGTCTGTGTTAATAAGCCACTTTTAAATGCAGCTCAGGCTTTTGAAGAGAGAGAAGAAAACAGCTGGCTAAAATAGATTGCTGAATAAATCCTAAAAACTTACATCAGTTCCTTCAGTCTTTCATTTTCCACATTTAAAATAATCAATACTTAAACAACAAAAAAAGGGGACAGCAGTATTTTTTTTTCCACAAATGAAATAAATCACAAGGTTTGAGGTAGTTATTAAAATAATCTACAGGACAAACTGACAACACAACTTAAACCACTAAGAAAGTGTTTCCTTGTAGTGCAAAAAGAAAAAAAAGCCCAAATGCTGCATCTTTGTGGTTTTAAAGGGCAACTCCGGTTTTTTGACACCTGGACCTTATTTTTAGGTTTGTGCATACTGATATACTCACTCAGACAAACATCGTGCAGCTCGGAGTCCTTCAGAAGTTATTTAGATCCAACCGATGTAGCCGCACTTAGCGGGGGCCACGGCAATGGAGCTTCAGCGCGGGACGTAATCTCTGCAAAATCGCCCGTCTCTACCACAGCCCGGTTTGTCATTGCAGAGAAATCCTCCAGAGTAGTCAGACCTATATTCCTGGATAGATCCATACGCGTGTCAGCCGGTTTCAAGTCCCACTCTGAGCAGCTAACACACTCCTCTTCTGTTGCTATAGGTGAACACTGTCCACAAGCGCACCACCAGTTCGCATTGAGTCGTGGACGTGCTCCTGTTTGTTGTTCTCGAGCCAGCTGTTCGTCTCTCTCCCTCCGCATTCTTCTTTCATGGAGCTCCTCGTCCGTGTACTCAGACTCAAACCGGTCGTCGTAGTCTGACTCTTCGGCATCAGATAAATATTCTGCCATGTTGCTCAGCAATGCCGGCTAAAAGTAGCTGTACCTTTGTGTCGCGCGGCTATGACGTCATCAAAAGTTTGTTTACCAGGTCAGCTGACCCACCTGAAGACGGTAGACGAGCTGACTTTATGATAACACTGGCGATGGATGAAAAAATATAGCCGAAATGAGCGATTTTGCAGAGATTATGTCCCGCGCTGAAGCTCCATTGCCGTGGCCCCCGCTAAGTGGGGCTAAATCGGTTGGATCTAAATAACTTCTGAAGGGCTCCGAGCTGCACGATGTTTGTCTGAGTGAGAATATGAGCATGTACACACCTATAAATAAGGCCCAGGTGTCAAAAAACCGGAGTTGCCCTTTAAATGTAAAAATACTGCAGGCCTGTCAGTCTGGCAGAGGAAAAAGCTACAGAGGTGATTTCAGACCTTTGAGGAGGTGGATAAGATCGGTTTCTCATGTAAGGACTGTCTGATCCCCAAAATTAAGGAAATCTGTGCCGATCAATCTGTGCATGCTTAGTTACTGATCATCAAAGTTTAACTGTTAGGAAAAATGAGTGAATACATTTATAAAAGTTATTTTCACATCGTGGACCTGAACTTTCTCCTGGCAGGTCAGGTTTTGTTTTAAAGATTCAACGGCTTAAATCACATTTTATGGAGCAGAATTTGTTTTTTTTAATATGCAATCAAAAAGAATACTGATGATTTGTTCTGATAGAATATCTAATTAAAGTTTTGTTTATCCATAAATAAGTTAATATCTGTAAAATGAATCATCAGGACGAGCCTGACGAGTGCATAACGCTCGGCTGGTCGGTCTACATTAGGAGTGTTAATGTCTAATTAGCCTGTCTCTACTGGTTGGGGAAAAAGTAATAGAAGAGAGACAACAATTTAAAAAGTATCAGAAAGACAAAGAAGTTAGGCAAAACATTCCTGTTTATCTTCAGTCTACTCTCCCATGTCTCCCACAATGCCGTCTGTGTTGAGGTGGAAGTTGTCATCCTCTCTCTGAGTGAGACTGACCAATCAGGAGGCTTCTTACAGTTTTCAGAGAAGGCCCCGCCCATGAGAGTGAGGACGAAGCGCAAACAAAACTGTGGTTCATGAGAGCAATATTTTGATTTGTAAATAAAACTTGTGGATTTATGAAGATAGTTTTCATCACAAACATATTTTTTGTATTTTTGAAATTATATTTTTGTTTGCAAAGTTTTTTTTCTGTTTTAAAATCTGTTCTTTTTTGATTGCATATTAAAGAAACAAATTTGGCTCCATAACATTTCAGCTCCTCAAAGATCTTAGAGGTTTTACAGTATTGGGACACACCCAAACATCCTGTAGTTTAGCTCCTGGTCACCTACTGAATACAAAATTCTTCTACTTTCTTAATTTCTAATCTAATCTACAGTGAATCCCCAAAGGCGCCCGACAGTGTTTATGTCCATGGTTTTATCTGTGTTCGTCCTGCAGAGCTGGACTCACCTGCTGCTCCAGGGTCATGACGGTGTGCACTCTGAAGTTACCGCTCTCACAGGGGTCGGTGATGCCCACGGAGCCGGGCAGGAAGAGGCCGGCGGCGAGCATCTGCAGGCAGCGTCTGTATGCCACGTTCAGAGACAGAGGCTGACGGGACGGGTTGTTCATCACTGCGAAGTGACCCTGAAACACAGTCAAGTGTTTAACGCTTTACACTTTACAACAGAGAACGATTGAACAGAGAGACTCTAAAGGGACAGACAGGGATGGGAATACAAAAACAGTAGAGAATCATTAACAGCTCCATGAAAGAATCAACGTCATGAGTCTTTTGTGATTCCCTCATTTCCTTCCACTTCAGGGTTCAGAAGAGTCCGAATTGTGGCTTCATTATTTACAAAAGGCTCCTACTGCACAACCTTAAAGCTGCAGAGTGTAGAAATTGGTATTTTAGCACCATCTAGTGTTCAGATGTTGGAATGAGCCCGTCTGATTCTAAAACATCACATCACTAAGGATCATGAACATGGCATCATGACAACAGTTATCAGGTGAGGGTTTATCATTCATATCTGTAAATATTATTTTAATAGACTATAGGTCCATTAAGATGATGATTATAGGTTTTGTAAAGGTTTGTATAGACTCATATTCAAAAATCGTGTTTCACTCTTTTTGTCCCTAAAACCCACCCGTAGACAACATGGAGGATCGTTATGTCAGCCTCCACAGAGGGGAGACCAACAGTACATAGATATAAAAACTTTCTGTAACTTAATACAAAGAAAAAAGAAAATTAACATGTAATGCAATTATCATGTAAAATAACAAATATAATCAGCTAAAAGCCAGATTAAAAAGGTAGGTCAATTTTTTTTAAATTATTATACTTATAACCTGTTACTCATCCAAAACATTTTTTTCCTGTTTCCTCATTTTTAATTCAAGATAGAATTTCCTCAGTCCTCTAATTTAGTTTTCTGTCAGAATTTCCTTTTCATGTCTTTGTGTGTTTGAGTTAGTGTGTATATTGAATGTGGATATGGGGGAGGGGGTCTTATGTTTTCATTTTCTGCAATTACGCAATTTTCTGCTTTTTATTTCACTTATTGTTTTATCATTTTATCTTTCGTCCCATAGTAAATGGTTAAGTATTTAAAAGAATAATGATGTAATAACATTCACTTTTAGCTTTTTAAATCATGCACACAGAAAATATCAGTTCATTTGGTGTTTGCAGCTTTTCTGCATCCTAAATCTTTGACAAAAGCAGATAGTAAAATGGTATTTTTTTTCTTTTTTAACAAATTAAATATTCCTGCAGTAGCTGACCTCTGCCAGAAAGCAGAGCTGGGAGCTATAGGGTTAAGCTGCGTTCTCACCATCCTGGGCGATCACTCTCCAACTTCTTCTTGTCTCTTAATGTCCAGTCATCGTTGTGTGAGTGTGTGATTGACACCCGTGACAGTTTTTATTCTGGTTCACGGTAACAATCTCAAGGGGAACAGTAGTCAGTGAGAACATTAGTTCCTCCTTGATGGACCACAGAGAACTCAAACGATACTGCTGCAGGGCATCAGCTGCAGTGTTTTGTGGTTGGTAGGAGAGTGAAAAGGAAACAGTTGGAATAATTTCAGCTTATAAATCCTATTATGTGATATGATCGCAGTGAATGATTGTGACGTCACCGAGCCAGGGCGATGGCCGACAGTGACCAAAATGAGGTTTTTATGGACACACAGTACGATTTCAGTGGGCGATGCGATGAAGGTTGAAGCCGGTTCATGTCTTATCAGGGTAGATCACCATGGTGACTTAGGCTGTGTTCACACAGGGCTAAATACGTTCAGATCCGATACGTTTTCATTGCGCTTTGTCCGAAAATGGTAGCTTTTGAAAACGGGCTCCAGAGGGGAAAGATTTGAATCCGCTCTCCATCCAGTGCCGTGTGAACCTGAATCAGAGCATTTCGGAGTGAAACAGACGTCACCGCATGTGCAGTACTCTCACATGAAGGCTGTGCACACATACCAGGAACAACAACAGCTTCATCGTCTACAGAGTAACATGTGAGCCTCTTACTGTGCTCAGTTTGTTAGCCAGAAAAAACTATCCACACAGATTTGTTGTCCAGAAAAGAAACTCCTGCGTCTCTGTGTGTCTACATTGACAGGGTTTGTGATCTCAGTCACCCTCCATACTGACAGGGGTGTAACAATCCATCGATCCGGGTCGATACATCAATTGGTTAAGCAATGATCCAATCACATTGATGGAAACTCAAAACTCATCTTTAATATATGCCTTTATTTTGAAATCCCGACTGGACATGTGTGTCACAGTTTCTGCCAAACCGTGTGTCATTCTGTATTTTCCTCTCAAGTTACATTCAGCATATGACGCACATTTGAACCTTGGACACTTTTCACTCTCTCAAACACCACACCTGATATTTCTCCTGCTGTAAAATGTATTGTGTAGAGCTCAACGAGAAACACCGCTGTAGACAAACGTGTAGCAAGACGCTGTTAGCATCACAGAGCTAAACGGGAGCCAGACATGTTGGCCAATCAGAAAATAGCTCTGCTGTATCCGGGTAGGATAAGGTCGATCCGACAGCAGAGGATGCTGCATGACAGGAGAGCATCGTCACACGAGTGCAGTGAGTTATCTCATCATTTGATTTTGTAGCGCACTGATTAACGAAATTTCATAAAGTTATAAAGTAAAACGGCGAGAGCTTAGAGTCATTTTTCCTCCACACCGACCATTAAACAGAGAAACAAAGTCTGATCACACTGACAAACAAACTGGTCACCAGGCCTCACAGGAAAACTAAATCATGCTGAGTTAGTTAATAGTGCTAATTTTGAACATGAGAAAAGTTTGGATTTAATTAAAATAAAAAGGGAACATCTTTGGTTTGATAGAGCATGGTCAAATGTTGGAGGTCAATAACAATAAAAAAAATAACAATTCAATAATTTGTATTATAATGTTGCATCATTACTTGATATAACACAAAAACATTACAGTGGAACAATCAGACCAATAAGGTAACTGTGGGGGCAAAAAAAGCACCTTACCTGAATTAAACAAAGTTTTCTTTGAAAGGTGCTACGAGGAGAATCTATTTCCGGCGACATAAAGACTCTGCTACCCATGAGCACGCGTGGCGACTGTCGTAATGCTGCGTTCAAGTAACCTCTGAACTGGGAGTGACATCATTTCTGACTTATCAGCGTTTCAGTTGAAGTCAGAAAAAAATATGCAGATCTACCAGGCTATTGTTAGCTGTTGTTAGCACACCCTGCGTTGTTGCATGAAGAATGTGATTATCACTATGGCAGCATTTTTGTAAATATAAGTCTAACAATACTATGTATACAGCTGATCTAGAGCAACACACCCCGGTCAGAAGTGCAAATAAATGGATTATTACAGGAGCTAAATAACTGTTCACACTGGGGGCATCCATCTTTCATTGTCAACTCAGGGGTGGCGAGGTTTCACCGAGTTCTCAGTAGGAAATTCAGACTTCGGGGGATGTTCCAGTTCCAGTTTCCTACTCTGAACTTGAAAATTCCTACTTCTGACTACAACTGGAACGCACCAAAAGACGTGACCCAAGCCAAAGTGTGTGTTTGCTGTGATGCTAATGAATGCAGCTCAGATCTTCCTCAGAACTCTGCATTGCTTTACAACTTCTTTTTTCAAGAGCTTACAAGATGCAAAGCCACGAGGTAATGTATCTCTTTCTAGTTATGTAGCGGTAGTTTTTAATGTGTGACAACAAGCAAATTTTAGAAAACTTAGTATCCTAGTTTTGTAGCCGGCTATATATCTCTTCTTACAGCCTGGTGCTCTAAGACTTGTCTGAATAATATAAATTTGCTCTAGTTTTAATTGTCTCGTTCCTGAAGTTGAGTATCCAGGCCAGTCCAGTCCTGTCCGACCCGACCACGAAGCTAAGGAATAGCATTTATAGATAACCTATTTTGATGCTATAAAACTCATCTTAAAGTGTGTATTTCCATCAGGCATATATCTAAAAAGTGAGAACTTTTTGTTATTACTCCTCACAGTCCCTTTAAAAATGATTAGATAATACAGATGGTTATAATCCTCTATAAACTTTCATACCCAAAGGTCAGCACATTGGTTCACATTTCAGTATAAAACTTAGATGTTTTGTATTTCTTTCTTGCTTCAGTTAAAATGTTGCTGATTGTGTTCGGTGAGTTAATAATATCATCTTAAATCAATCGTGACAGACTTTGTGATATCGTCAAAAATTGTATCGTTGTCCAAAGAATTGATATTGTATCGAATCGTCATGAAGCTGGTGATTTACAGCCCTAACACCGCCCTGGTTGTAGTCGGACTTGAGGGTCGTGTGAGAATCTCTGGTTTGAACAAACAGAATCAAAAGCTGAAGACTCACCAGCAGGTCCAGGATCCAGGGGGTGAGGGGTTCGAATCCCGGGAAACGCAGCCTGAGGTCTTTGAGCAGGCGGATCAGAACCTTCACCCTGAGCGTGAGGACATGTGTGAATGAGCTTTTTGTTTCTAAATCAACATAAAGAGCTTCTATAAAGACATTCAGAGGCGGTCTTCCTCACGTGGACTGCGAGGCGTTCTCCTCAAACCAGCGGGCGTGGCGGATGGCGGCGAGGGCGCTCTGCAGAACCTTGATGTCGACTGAAGGAGAAAAACTGTTAGGCGTCATCACACGATGCTGATGTGAGGTTTTCTTAAAGGGGTGTGGGGGCTCTTACGGTGCAGCTCGGGGTCCAGCTTGCGGAGGTTTGGGGGGACGGTGGTGATCAGGATCTTGACGGTGGCGTCAGCAGAGCTGATCTCAAAGCCGGTCTCGTTGGTGAGCATGGAGAGCACTGAGGACACGGTCACACGCACAAGATTAAAAAACACTTTTAGGTTAAGGTACATTGATACATTAGGGAAGGTTAAATGGGTAAAGGGTATTCATGCCATGAAAATGTCCCAGGAAGCATATTGAAATTCACTTGTTTTGACTAAATATTGGACTAAAATATAAATAAAAAATAAATAAACACATTTAAATCTATGTTTGGGTTAAATCTGATCTGCTGTCAGTCAGAACTTTCAGAGAAATGTGATAAATGTTTAAATATTTCACTTCAGGTCAGTCGGTTTCTGCTGCTGCTGTTTTGTTTCTTTTTTTTTTGGTTGTTTATTTGAATCACATTTAACAGATTCTGCAGGATCTAGTCCCAGGGAGTCTGTCCTTTGATTTAAGACCTCCTCTTCATTTGTCCTGAAATCTAAGTCGGTTTAGATTAGGGATGTAACGGTTACCGGTAAAATGGTAAACCACAGTAAAATTTCCCACAGTAATCATAACTGTGTCCTATTAAAACTACTGTTATACAGTGATTGATCATCATGCTGATGCTGCTCTTTGACTGGAAAAGCCTGTGAGGCAGCCGTCTGACACAGACAGCTCATGTGCAGTTTGTAATGTTTGGCCTCAGCAGCTGGAGCCTCGCTCAGACTCTTACGGGTTTTCACACTCGAAACACACAAAGTCTAAAGTCTGGTCGAAGTTTGGATTTTAAAGGATGTCGAGGGGAAACTGATTGACGACAGTCACCCTGTCTAAAACACCAAGCTGTGGTAAAAGACAATAATGTGTGTGATTAAAACTGCTGTAACTCCTCGAGTGAACGAGCAGAGAGAGAGAGAGAGAGGATTCAGAGAGCCATACCTGAGTGAATTATAGGAGGTTTATCAGGATTTTCTGTCTAAATAATGTAGAAAGGTTGTAAGTAACAGCATTAGTATTATTATGGAGTGTGCTTTTTTTGTTCTTTCGCTGTTTATTGACCGTGTTTCGCCATATTTCGTAATTGATCTTTTTGAGTCTTTCCATCACAGTTTGTGTTTTATGGATAATCAGTCGTAATGTGGAAATATTGAAGAAGGAGATGTGGAGGAGATCTGCCATGGAAAGGGGAGACCAGAGGAGAGTCATGAGGGGGGCTAACTGCTTCAGGGACTATCATTAGCAAAACAATAAATAAATAAATAAAAAGTCCTGGACATGGTCTAATATAACGAGCTGTAACATGGACACTAATGCTGCAGGCAAACTAAAATGTGTGAGTGTTTGTAAAATAGGTTACATTTATTTTTGGTCATATCAAAACTTTGAACATGTTCATTTACAGCTGTTTATGAAGAGAATCCTGTTTAAAGTTCAAATCTGTTTTTTCTTTTCTTGTAATCACGCACAGGTTAAACATTTATAACATAATAATGACAAATACTTGCCAGAATTGCTAACTTTTATTTCTCATGAAAAGAAATTTAACACATTTACTTCTAGAACATCCTATAAGTGTCCTATAAATCCTCTCTCTCTCTCTCTCTGCTCGTTTACTCGAGGAGTTACAGCAGTTTTAATCACGCACATTTTTGTCTTCCACCACAGCTTCATGTTTTAGACCGGGTGACTGTCGTCAATCATTTTCCCCTCCACATCCTTGAAAAATTACAAAGTTATTGACAAAAAAAAAAGACAAAAGAACTGTTAAAATTATAATATTAAAGGGGTTAAATGATTTCAAGACTATGTTAAAGTACATTTTGAGCACAATGCAACAATACCACCATTATTATGATAACTGTGATAATTTTGGCCACAATAATCATGATATGAAATTTTCATACCGTTACATCTCTAGTTTACATATATATTTAATATATACAGTAATATTTTTCGAGGTGCTTGGGAACTTATAATAGATCTGATTTGTAAGGAGGGGCAGGACTGGATGAGCTCTCAGCTTCTTTCTGTTCCTTCTCAGAGTATTGTGTGACCTGATGGTGTTTGTTAAAGTTTAGTTGTTGACATGTGCAGATGTCTGATGTACATACGTCATACGATGCCTTGACTAACTGCTGATTGTTCTTTTTCCTTTTTAAGTTTGAGATGAATAAAGGAGAAAAACCTCCTTTAGTCCCGTTGATGTCTGATGAAGTTCGTCTGGCAGTGTTTACCTTCAGTAGGATCCTGTGTGCGAAGAGTCTCCACCACTTTGTTTCCCAGAGCAGCGACAGCCTCCACTGTGGAGTTCACATTAAACACAGAGAGCAGATAATAATGAGATTATAATGAATTAAAACGACTGTTTAAACAGCCACACAGTCAGAGGAGCCAAACCAGAGTAACAGAGGACGGCTGTTTGGCAGCTGGTGGTGATTTTACAACATCGATAAATGAATAAAGAGCAAAAACAGGAGTGGATCACTTCATCCTCTTATGGACACGCTGGTGCCTCATGTGTTGATGAGCTTCAGAGTTTTGGGCTGAACATTTCAAAAGAGGAAGAAAATGGAACTTTACTTTTATTTTTATTTTATTGAAATATCCAGAGCTGGTTACACACGGTTTTACCTTAGAGCAGACAGCATTAGCTGCCAGGTCTGCTTATTATAAGCAACTTTGATCTTGTTATTTTAAAAAGTTGTCTGTAAATATTGGAAGTTGTGGATTGTGTTTATTTTGGTCTGTCCCAAAAGTTTTGTCGGTCATTTTGGCCTCAAAACTCAGGAGGTGATATGCTGCTGCCATAAAAACTTAACCCAGAAGTTACACAAACTATTTTGTCCCACTCTAAACAAGAATGCTGATTTTACTGAAAAGAGACAAAAACAATGTCTCCAACAGCCAAAATAAAGTTTATTTCTAATGTAGCTGTTACTGTTTTCCTCATGATAAAGCTGTAGAGCGTCAACATAAAACTTTGATAAAGGCTCGACTGTGTCTGTTTGGTTACAAAAATAAGGTTAGACTGCTTAGTGACAACAGAGTTATAATTAACAGCAGCCCCTCACTTCACTTCTGTTTAAAGAAAAGGATGTTCACCTCCAAACAAAATGTTAAGAAAGGAAATTAAGAGACAAGAAGAAATGTCAATGTGAGACTGACATGTTATGTAGATGATAATCAAAACATTTTTTTATGTACAGGTACATTTCAAAAAATTAGAATATCATGAAAAAGTTCAATATTTTTTATCACTCATTTCAGAATTAGCAAAATTTTAAGCAATAAATGTTTGAAATGTTTCACTATCTGTAATGAATCTTTATATTATATGGGTTTCACATTCTGAAATGAGTGATGAAAAATATTGAACTTTTTCATGATATTCTAATTTTTTGAGATGTACCTGTAGACTTCTATTTTTTCAAGAATGAACGTGTCACAGAACAAAAACTAGCTGGAGGTCACTTGTTTTCATCAACCCGGTTGGTTATTTCAGGAGAAAAATCTGGCTTTGAAAGGAGGATTTATTGTCTTCTCTTCCCAAAAACTTCAGAATAACACTGAAGGACTTGGTTAATTGTGTAGCAGTGATGTATTTATGACACTCACGCGTGGGAAGGATCTTCAGGATCACCACCAGGTCGGCAACGTTATGTCCTGTGGTCATGGTGCCCTTCTTGTAGGAGCCCACCTGACGCACTTCTTCAATTTGCTGAGAAAAGACAAAGAAACAAAAAAATATATTTTGTTTAAATGATAAACTTGCTCAGATTTCTCCAAACACTTTACTTTTACAGCTCAGCTCATGATGATTTTCCACTTAAAGGTGCTATGAGGAGAATCTATTCCCGGCGACATAAAGACTCTGCTACCCATGAGCTCGTGCGGCCACTGTCGTAATGCTGCGTTCCAGTAACCTCGGAACTGGGAGTGACATCATCTCTGACTTATCTGCGTTCCAGTTGAAGTCGGAAAAAAACATGCCAATCTACCAGGCTATTGTTAGCTGTTGTTAGCACGCCCTGTGTTGTTGTTCACAGATATCACATGAAGAATGTGATTATCACTATGGCAGCATTTTTGTAAATATAAGTCTAACAATACTATGTATACAGCTGATCTAGAGCAACACACCCCAGTCAGAAGTGCAAATAAATGGATTATTACAGGAGCTAAATAACTGTTCACACTGGGGGCATCCATCTTCCATTGTCAACTCGGGGGTGGCGAGGTTTCACCGAGTTCCCAGTAGGAAATTCAGACTCCGGTGGACGTTCAAGTTGCAGTTTCCTACTCGGAACCGGGAATTTCCTACTTCTGGTGCTCTAAGATGTGACTAAATAACATAAATTTGCTCTAGTTTTAATTGTCTTGTTCCTGAAGTTGAGTATCCAGGCCAGTCCAGTCCTGTCCGATCCAACCGTGAAGCTAAGGAATAGCATTTATAGATAACCTATTTTGATGCTATAAAACTCATCTTAAAGTGTGTATTTCCATCAGGCATATATCTAAAAATGAGACTTTTTTTGTAATTACTTAGAAACTCCTCATAGCATCTTTAACTAACTTTTCAGATTCAAGATCAACTTTATCAAAGTTGACAGAAAACAGACTCCAGCTTTACTCAGTGAAAGGTTTTATAACGTGAATCTTAGATTATGTTTTTGAGAATAACAATATGAACGACTTTCTGATATCAGTTAAATAAATGAGCCCTAACAGGGTGGAGTTTGCTGCTTCTTTTTGTAAAACTTGCAGGAAAAGTCCTGAACACGGTCCAGACTAACTCACCACTTCAAAGTTCCCTGGAGCGACGATCAGGTTATCGATGACGTTGTTGATCTTCGTGACCAGAGACAAGATGGACGACTACAAACAGGAGACAGAGAGAGAGGTGATGAGCATGGCCACGACCCTACCTTGGACCAAACGCTGTGTTTCTGTGATCCCACCTGCTCGGCGGGCGTCGGGCTCAGGTCCTGGTTCCTCTTCAGCAGACACTCGCTGAACGCCGTCTCATCGGGCGCAGGCTTCACTCGAGGGAACGCCATCTCACACTGATCGACAGAGAGGGCAGGCAGTGAGCTTCCTGTTAAACTGACCAATCGCTGAGGCTTTTCAACATCTGTATCACCGAGTTCATACTCACCACGTAGAAGTCAAACGGGATGTGCGGGACAAACGGACGATACCTGAACAGGAGGGACAAATTCAGCTTTTATTCACACAGACATTAAATCTGGATTACAATCCTTTAAAGGGACAAAATAACGTTTTTGTTTTTGTGCCTCACACCTGAGTTCATGTCAAGCAGATAAACTCCATACTTTAGACTGTGAGCAGTAACCAGGTAGAGACAGAGCTCACCTTCAGCCAGTTAGCTTTGCTCAAACACTGGGAGTCAGTGGGTAGTGTTAGTCTACCTCTGCCTACAGTCATCAGATACTCTTTAGCAGCTCTAAACAGTCCTGTGTGCTTGTTTTAACCATATTATGTAACGTTATCTACTACTCTAATTGTATTTTCTTCCTCTACTTCTAAACAAACTTTTTTGTTGGTCTACTAATGGCCCTTTTCCACGAGCACGCCTTGGCCCTACTCTACTCGGCCCTACTCAACTTGCAGCGTGTTTCCACTAGCCTGGTACCTTCTAAAACAAGCTAGTTTTAGTACCTACTCCGCTCCGGTTACAAGCGAGCTGAGTCCATACTGAAAGATGACGTCACAGACTGCCGGCTACTGATTGGTCAGACAATGTCGTCATCGATGGTTCATGAGCGCGACGACCTAGCATGCTAGCGGTAGCTACCGTTAGTTTACCCTCATACGTCTTTTGTTTGCAGCTGGATTGCTCTCGTCCTCGGCTTCATTCTGTTGTAAAGCTTCCAAAACTCTCCTGTGCTTCTCAAGGGGTATTTCTTCTTACCACCACTGCAGCCCGTTGGGCAGGCGACTGGGGCTAATGGAAAAGCAGCACAAGGCGAGTAGAGTAGAGCCGGGCGAATGGAAAAGGGCCGTTAGAGGCATGTCCGCAGTGGTTTACCTCCCAGCAGTTTAGTCTCACATGCATTTCTTTTGAAATAAAGTGCTAATTTTAGTCTAAAACTAGATAACGTAACTTCACATGCTAAAAAAAAAAGAGTCACAATCACACAGGACCGTTTAGAGCTGCTGAAGAGTTTAGCTGTTGGCTGTAGGCAGAGGCAGGCTAACACTACTCAATGCCTGCCAGTGTTTGAGCTAAGCTAAGAAGCGGTTGATGAGCTCTGTCTGTTTCTTCCTTGTTACTGGACAAACAGTCTAAAGAGTGAAGTCCACCCGTTTGTCTCAGGAGTGAGGCAAGACACAGAAACAAACAAAATGTTGGCGTGTCCCTTTAAACAGGCACATCTGAATGTTTTCAGTCACACAGCTGATTATCATCTATGCAAACGTATTTTTTATGGTTCTACCTTATTTTCACTCAGAGATTAATGACTGAAGTTAAACTCACCCCTGCACCAGTCCTCCTCGGGACCCAAAGCGGCCTCCCCGGCCCCTGCCGCGGTCCCCTCTGCAAACAAACACAAAAATCAGTGAATATCAGTCGGTTCTTGATAAATTGACATTTTCTTTTTTATTCACACAGACAGCCATAGGGATGTGACGACACATAGGCTTTCTGAATGCTCCTGAAAAAGTAACCTTTGAACAACATTTTTGAACTTTCTTTATTGCTTTTCCATTGTAACAATAATAACATTCAGCAATGTTTCAACAGTGTTTTTTTCCTGTTAACCGATAAGCACCAGATGAACACAGATATAAACAGTTTGACCCCTCGCCCCAACCGTATCCCCTTCTTTTGGTTGATCTGATTTGTTCTTTACGTTTTAGAATTCTTCTGCGTTCAGACGACGACGCTCGGAGACGAGTTAATCTGCTATCGTATGCATGCCAGCTCAGTAGATGGCGGTGTAGGTCTGCAGAGAGGCAGCGCTGCTACAACACACGAATGAAGAAGAAAACCTTTTCACAAACAACAATGGTGACGCACAGAGACCTAGGAGTTTCTTTTCTGGACAACAAATCTGTCTAGATAGTTTTGTCTGGAGAACAAACCGGGCACGGTAAGACGCTCACACGTTACTCGGCAGACGGCCGAAGCTGTTGTTTTTCCAGGTATACGCGCCCGGCTTTCATGTGAGTGAAATGCTCTGGTACGGGTTTACATGGAGCTGAATGGAGATCGTATTCAAACCTTTCCACTCTGGAGCACGTTTTCAAAAGTTTCTGTTTTCAGATAAAACACAACGCGTTTCCATATAGATGCACGGCCAAAACACAACAAAAATGTATCGGATTTGACTGTTTTCAGTGCCGTGTAAATGCAGCCTAAGTAAAATAAAGGAAACAGGTTTAGTAAAAATACAAAGCAAGTGAAATATCACAGGGTTTTTCAGGCAAAATTCTCAGCCCAGACCAAAATGACATTCTGTGCTTCGGACATTCGCACACCACCCAGGTCACGTGTCCAGGTGGGGCAACGTCAACATTTTTCAGATTTCTGGAGGTCAGGATCAGGATGTCAAAGGTCAGACTGGATGTCCGTGAGCCCCCCTCATGCTGCTGCTCACAGCTGTGTTCTGTGATGTTACCGGTGGCAGAAGCAGGTCAGTCAGAATCTGGGATTTCCACAGCAGTGCTGCAGTGAGAGGAGAAACGTCCAGAAACCCAGAAAGCCCTTTTATACATTTGGAAAGAAGACGACCACTTTCTGACCACACAACACTACAGCAACAGATAACCACACAAGGTGCCACTCCAGTCGCCAAAGAACAGGAAACTGAGGCTACGGTTCACACAGGCGCACCGAAACTGAACACAAGAAAATTTAAAAGTGTCTCCTGGTCTGATGAGTCTGGATCTCTGCTCCACATTCAGAGTTTAGTGTGAACATCATAAACATGGATCCATCCTGCCTTGGATCAGCGGTTCAGGCTGCTGCTGGTGGTCCCTCAGTCCCACCTGAGCATGGTTCAAACCCCACAGCCTACCTGAGGATTGTTGCTGACCATGTCCATCCCTTTATGACCACAGTGGACCATCTCCATGTCTCAGAGCTCAGATCAGCTCACACTGGTGTCTTAGGTCATTGCACTCCACAGTCACCAGATCTCCATCCAACAGAGCAGTTTTGGGATGTGGTGGAGCAGGAGCAGAAGATTCTGATCATAGATGTGCAGTAGCTGTGTGATGCTGTCATGGAGACATGGTCCAACATCTCTGAGGGATGCTACTGAGTCTTTCAGCTCGGTGGAAAATATCCGAGGTGTACCTAATGAAGTGGCCGGGCGTTTATTTAAATTTATTTAGTTTGTTACCCGCAGGATATTAAGTTCCTAACTCTCTAAACTTGTGTTATTCATCAGTTATTAAACATGTTTGTTCTCGTTAAACCCTGTTAGCTCCTCCGTTAGCATCTCTGCGCCCATTCATTCATCCGGCTAACACTGTTAGCTTTCTATTGAGGCACGAGCATTTAGCATCACATCCGACAGGAACATTCGCCTTTAAGCACGATCGACTCATTTAGCACCTAGTATTGCTATAACTACTCAAGGAATCAACATTTATTAAATCATTTTGCTCTTGCTACCACGTTAGCCGGCGTTCAACAATGCACACCGTTAGCATGTTAGCTTCATGTGAAGAAGCCCTGTTCTACCAGACGGCCCGGGATACGACATTAGCACGAAGCTAACGGCGACATATGCGGTAAATCCCTCATTAGGCGACAGGATAATCGGGTATTTGGATGCTGCTAGCTTTAGGTTGTGGTTTTACCTCATTGCGTACGACGTTTTGATGATTTAAGGTGAGAATCAGAGGAGAATGATCGTCCGTCCACCGGCTCCACCAGCGTCTGCAGCTACTTCCGCTGAATTCTTCTTCGTTGGTGTATAAAAGCGTCAGGATGTCACTGCTGCCACCTGCTGGACAAAAGCAGCTCCGCAAATCCGACAGCAGCGCCTCCACAGCCTGTCCGCCTGGTGTTTCATTTATATGGAAGAGTATTAGGGCCATGAAAACGCTGTAAAACACATGCCAGACCTCTAGGGCCACTGTAACGAAATGACGGAAACAAGTGGAAACAGATGAAAAAACAGAGGGCATGCGCACTTGCGGCAAAAGTTGTAAACAGAGATTGTGATAAAGTGATCATAAAGTGCTGTAATGTGTCCTCGATAATTGTTTGTTCAACTTGGTGGTGATTGAGAAGGAGATTTTGCTGCAACAGGGATAGTAGGGTCATTAGCTTCATCAGCACATATGCTACACCGTACGCCGCCATTGTCGTTGTTGCGTGTGGTGCATGCGTGTCAATGAAGATATGAAATTATGACGTAAGCGTATCTGAAAACTTGCGGAGAGCCAGTAAACACGGAGCTGTGTATACGGCATTTCAAAATCTTTCCACTCTGGAACCTGGTTTCAAAAATAATCATTTACAAACCCCCAAAACGCCGTCTTGGTATGGATGATACGCAGATTCGACAAAAAACTCACGCGTTTAGACCTCGGTTTGTCTTCGTGTGGATGGGGCCTAAGACTCACCCTACCAGTCCATTCACCCTGAAACAGGAATAACCTTGTCACACTCAGACTCACAAGGTAAATAAAGATGAATTTAAGCTAATTTAGTCTTTGTGTAGTCGCTCTGACTCAAAGCAGCTTCACACTGCAGGTCACACCGACACATTCACACATAAAGAGTTTCTGTGTTAGCTGTCCTTCAGAATCAGTAACACATTAACTCTTATTAATGCCCATTTACACGTCACTGATGAGGCACCTTGGGTTTAAGTGTCTTGCTGAAGGAAACATCCCCATTTAACAGAGCTGGACTCAAACCTGCAACCTCCTGATCAAGTGCACTAAGACTGACCCACAGATGCCTGGACAAATGCTTTTGTTGAACAATAAACTTCATTTAATTACAATTTTTATTTAACCCTTTCATGCATGTTGCTCACTGCAGTGGACAAATATGTGGAATAACATTTATACCCTTTAGGCTGCAGTACCAGATCCAACTACCAGGTGGAAAATACTCAAACCATTGTCTTTAGTTTCATAAAGATAATGTTATTGCACATTTTTACCATATGGAGATTTTCCATCTTAAATCTAAAGTAGCTAACAAAGGTTCTGTATTCAGATTTCACATATTTTTGTATGTTTATTTTAAATTTTAGTGTAATCCACAAATGTATAGTTTGATTAAACAGTAATTATTCATACTATACAGATTTTGCTCTGAACAAATGTTTGTCAAAGACGTGTTTGTGGATTTTTTTTATTAAGTTCCACTTAATATCTGATCATACTGTTAATGCATGGTGCCCACTGTAGTAGACAGATGCATAACTCCCTCAAAATATAGCATGGAAAAAAATTCAACATGATTTTTAGCTTTTTAGAGAATTAAAAAAAAAAATGTAAACAGTTTTCCTTTGATTAAATAATTCATGCATGAAAGGGTTAAGTTCTATTGACTGATTAATAATCCATTATTATTACTCATTCATTTATGTCAGTAAAACAAATTTCTCTTCACCACCCAAAAGGAGATTTTATACTTTATATTAATATTTTACGTACTCTTTATAGTTCACTGTTAATTTTCATCTTGATCCACCAACAACCTTTTTTCTAATAAAAACAAGAGCACATGGACAAAAACTCAAACTAGATTAACTAACATTTTCATCAACAGTGCTGTCATAATTAAAGCTGTTATAAATTCATTAACATTGACTTGACACCTTCTTTCTGTTTATATTATTGTATGTTGGGTACATTTGTTGCTATAGAGTTGTGTGTTTTGTTTTGTTCGATTGTTTCCGGTCTGTTTTGATCCTGATCGTCACAAATGTCAACACTGCTGTGATGTCAGATTGTCAGGTGGGGTAGGTTTGGGACCCTCAAACAAAAGCAGACGGTTTGGCCTCAAGGGTTTTTCATTGAAAACTGTGTAAAGGTGACGATGGAGGTCGATGTGGTGATGCAGAGGCTGAGAGCTCAGTGAGGTGAGGCCACCACACACAGACGTCCAAGGTGCTGCTCCTACGACAGGAGAAGTTCATGTTGTTTAGAAACACTGGATTGTGCCGCCTCGTTCTGAGCTTCATTTGGTTCAGCTTTTTTTTCAGATGAGTCCAGCCTGCTGTCACAGGATAGATAGATAGATAGATAGATAGATAGATAGATAGATAGATAGATAGATAGATAGATAGATAGATAGATAGATAGATAGATAGATAGATAGATAGATAGATAGATAGATACTATGAGTTTTTGTCCCCCTTTTCTCCCCATATAGCAGAAACCTATAAATTCTTTTCTCCACTTTATCTGGTGTCAGTTCTTGATTGTTGTATTTTGACTTTACAGAAGGGGATGTAACAGTGCTGCAAAAGGCTACTCAAACATTTATGTTTCTTTAAATGAACCCCAGTGGCTGAATGATATTCTTAAGTCCATTTAAGTGCTTAGTTTCAGTGTCAAGTAGAAATGTAAGACCTACATGTAACTTTTGGTTGCTTTAGCCCAACATAAACATTAGTTTGTAAAGCTCAAGTCAGACTTTAAAGGAGACATATCATGCTGATGCATGATTTAATACTTACATATAATATAATACATTTGAAAACAAGACCTTACACCCCTTAATTTTCAAAAAATGAGATATTGTATTTTTTCTGATATCCTAGAACGAGATTTGATGCCTCTGAAAATAGGTCATTGCGAGATGTCCCCAAGATTTAAATTGTCGTGACGACACGATGTACATTTCTTTTTATTGGAGTAATCTGATAAAACACTTCCTCCTCTGTGATGTCCGTCAGCCCCAAAACCGTCACCAAGGAACACATCCACCAGCAGGGGTTTATGCTTCCCTAACTCACACTCACTCATTACCAGCTCTGGCCTGTAGGGGGACTCAATACGCGGTCGCTGCTTTGAGCCTGCCAGAAAATACAGTAGAAGAAGAAGGACAGGCTGGCTCTACCCCCGATAGAACTGACCAATCAGGGGACAAAGGGCTGTGACATTGCGAGGTAACTTTAGGTCATCCTTGAGACCAAGCGTTTCAACGAGAGCTTGTTAATAGATAGATAGATCTTTATTGTCATTGTCACATGTACAACGAAATTAAAAGTGCCAACCAATCAGTGCATCAGTCACTCAAAAAACATGAAGCTAAAAAGAAAAGACAGTCAAAGCTAAAATCTAAAACCAATACATACGTAAAACAGACTTGTTGTTATTGCACAGACCCCTAATTCACTTAATATGTATTGCACATGACCCTATTGCACTTACATATATTGCACAAATTAATCAAGTAATTCCAGCTGTTATACTTAGAAAGACAGAAACACAGAAAGACATGAAAGCAGCAGCATTTCATCTCATAGATCTCCTAGCAGCGTTTAGTGTAACCACCGCATTAGGATAAAAGCTGTTGCTGAATCTCTTGGTCCCTGACCTCAGAGATTCGTATCGTCTGCCTGACGGTAACAGTTTGAACAGGGAGTGTCCGGGGTGGGAAGTGTCTTTTAGAATGTTCTGTGTTTTGTTGGGAGAGCGGGCTCTGTGCAACTCTTCCAGTGAGGGGAGAGGGCAGCCAACGATCTTCTGTGTCGTATTTATGACCCTCTGAAGTTTTTTCCTCTGTTCTACTGTACAGCTGGTGTGCCACACACATATACAGTACGTTAGTACGCTCTCTATGGAGCACCGATAAAAGGACACCAGCAGCCGCTGTGTGATGTTATTCCCCCTGAGTACCCTCAGGAAGTAGAGCCTCTGCTGGGCCTTTTTCAGCAGCTCAGAGGTGTTTTCGCTCCAGGTCAAGCCCTCCTCGATGTGGACTCCCAGAAAATGAAAGGAGCCCACCCTCTCCACACAGTCCCCATCTATGAACAGAGGTGGAATGTCCGTTACTTTCTTCCTGTAGTCGATGACTAGTTCCTTGGTTTTCGCTGTGTTTAGAAGGTTGTTCTCTCTGCACCACTCAGACAGCTGCACCACCTCATCCCTGTAGGCAGACTCGTCCCCATCAGAGATGAGCCCTACTACTGTGGTGTCGTCTGCAAACTTCACCATGGTGTTGCTGTGGTGGGTGGGGGTGCAGTTGTGTGTGTACAGAGTAAACAGCAGCGGGCTCAGTACACAGCCCTGTGGGGAGCCGGTGCTGAGGCTGAGGGAGGTGGATGTGTGACGGCCCACTCTCACCCTCTGGCTGCGACAGGACAAAAAGTTCTTAATCCACATGCAGGTGTTGTGTGGAAACCCAAGGTCCCCCAGTATGGCCTAAAATGAGGATTTTGAGAACGCTATCGTGGGGCAATGAAGGAACTAAATGACTTGTACTGAGGGCAGAAATGCTTTACAGGCATCCTAGTCTGGCATAGTGAAAAGGAGAAACAAGCATGACATGTCCTCTTTAAAAGGTCTGTATGTGAAGTGTTAAAGCGCTATTTAACCCGACGTCCACCAGGTAGAGACAAATAACCACATTTGATTCTTCAAGCCCCAAGCTTCAAGAATCCATAAAAGAAAAGGCTAATAAAAGTAGAAATATAAAGACAAATAAAAAAATAAGTAGAAAAGTGCTTAATAAATAAATAAATAAATAAGTAAATAAATAAATAATAAAGTAGCTATATAAAGTGATATTAATCAAAAAATAAACCCTTAAAAGAAAAGGCTAATGAAAGTATAAATATAAAGACAAATAAAAGTATTTAAATCACATTATAATGTCACTTTAAAGGTGAAGGAAATATGTGCAGAAAAATGTGCGCAGTAGGAAAGTGCACAGGAGGAATCCCAATGAAGAAGAAACATGGCGGCAGAAAACTTGACAGAAGAACTCGTCGTGGTTAGAGAACAACATAATTATGACGGAGAATATGTTTTGGGGACGGTAGAGGACGTAATGGAAAGTGCTGGTACTATGTGACCTTTGACCCACACAGACATCGATGAGCTCGTGTGGCCAAATCTTGAGAATGTAAACAAAGCATAACCCGACATATTTGTCCTTCTTCCTTGATTGGATTTCCTTCTGCGCCTGCTCATGACGACATTCCTACAAGCTCGTCGATGTCCGTGTTGGTCAGCGCACACATAACACCAACACTTTCTATTACGTCCTCTACCGTTCCCAAAACATATTCTCAGTTGTATTTGTTGTGTGCTGTAATTTCAGCCAGTCTTAAAAGTTCTGCTGTCAAGTTTTCAGCCGCCATCCTTCTTCCTCGATTTGTTTCCTTCTGCGTCTGCGTACAACCACATTCCTACTGCGCATATTTTTAAAGTGACATTATAATGTGATTTAAATACTTTTATTTGTCTTCATATTTATACTTTTATTAGCCTTTTATTTTATGGATTCTTATGAAATTTATTTATTCATTCATTTATTTATTTATTCTTTTACAGATTTGTTTTTGTAATTTGGCACTCTCACTACTCCAAAGTTTCATGTCAGAATTTTCTTCAAATAAAATCAAATTAAAAGAATTAATAAAGCTGTAGAAAAAAGGAAGATGGCAGTAATTAGAGTTGGACTTCTTCTGAGCTAAATGTGTGAAATCATCTGCTGTAAAAGTGTTCATATGGAGAAGTGGAAATGTCTTCATCAATCCTCCTCTCCACTTAGAGAGAGAGAACCCATGCATGCACAGGGAGATCGTGCATCATCCACACAGAAAAACTGTGGTTTATTACTAGAAAGGCTCTCAAAAGCGTCACAGTAAGCAGGGCTCTCAAGTCCCAGGTATTCAGTGTGTGCCACACATTTAAATCTTTTTTTTAATGTGTTTTTTGGGCATTTTGTTGCATTTGTTGATAGGAGAGAGACAGTGGATAGGCTTGTGAAAGGGGGGGAGAGAGTAGGGGAAGACACTCTGCAAACTGGTCACAGGCGGGATTCAAACCTGGACCGGCAGAAGCAAGTACATGGGACGTGCATGGTTGCTAACCACTCCGCCAAACCAGCACCCCGATTTAAACCTTTTTACACTCTCACGCCACACCTGGTAATTCTCACACATCAAATTTATTATGGCACTGGAACATGTAGAAAGATGTTTTGAGCATCATAGAGCTCAACAGGAGCTTAAAAAACCCAGCTATAAGATCAACAACCCATCAGCCAATCAGAAATAACATACAGCGACACATCAGCCAATCAGGAAATAGCTCTGCTGTATCCGGGTAAGATACGGCTGATCTGACCAGAGAGGGAGAGCCAAATCACACGGGTGCAGTAAGTTATCTCATCATTTTTTTTGTTTCCTACCATGAAAATATTAAAGCATCACAGTAAAACAAAATCAATGTAGTGTTAGTTAATACTTACACTTAGAACATGAGACTTTTTTGGCTATAATTAAAATAAAAATGGCACATTTTGGTTTGAAAGAGCAATGTCAAAATATTAGAGGTAAATAATAATGAAAAAATAATCATAATTTGTATTATTATGTTGCATCATTAATGTTATAATACACTAAAATAACATACTAACAAAACTCCTTAACTTCCAGCTTAACTGTTTGGCAGAAGTAAATAAATTTAGGGATATTAAATGTGTTAAAAAGCTTGATATTGTTTGTTCTTGTCAGTGTTTTAGGATTCAGAAAAAATGACAAACCAACCGAACTAACTCATATTTTCTCCTGTTTGTTTTTTAAAGTTTCAAAAGCTAAAAGCTATTATTAATATGACCATAATTTTATTTTAAATACCACAGTCATTTACTGATATGATGACTTGTTAGCTTCATGCAACCAACTGTTAGCTTTTCAAACCTTTAAATCCCGCACCAAGAAAATATCTGGGTTTTGTTTTGTTTGTGGTTTTCTTTGTTCTCTGAAATGTTAACTGAATTAAACTATGATTTTATTTGTTCTGTTTTTTTTTAAACATTAAATATCCCTGAATTTATTGACCTCTGCCAAACAGT
This sequence comes from Scarus forsteni, assembly GCA_036419115.1. Classification (NCBI taxonomy): domain Eukaryota; kingdom Metazoa; phylum Chordata; class Actinopteri; order Labriformes; family Labridae; genus Scarus; species Scarus forsteni. The sequence continues at coordinate 97,407 of JAZDUH010000096.1, read as the reverse complement.
TGAGCTGGTAGTTAAATGGACCCATTATGTAATTAAGGCAAAAAAGGCACCTGACTACTAATTAACAGATGGTTGATGATTATTTTTGACATTTAAATGATTTATAATCCTTTATAAACTATCATACCCAAAGGCCTGCACATTGTTCCCAATCACAAGCCAGCCAAACCGATTTAAGATCAAATTTGAGAGCTCTGCTTGACATTAACACCACTGTGGAAATGCTGAAATTTGCTTCTGTTCATTTAGACATTCAAACTTTATGCATTCAATAAAGGGTTAATAGATGTTTGATTTTATCCAAGAGGAAAACAGGACTTCAGAAATTCAAGCAAACATAAAAATGTCTTACCCTTTGCACTTCATATTTTAGTCGACTAAATTAACAGCAGATTTCATCGACTAAAACTAAAACTAAAACCATTTAGAGACTAAACTATGACTTACACTAAAAGATATGTAGGTAAAAGATTATACCTAAGATTAAATTAAAAAGTGAAAGGTCAAAATTGACACTGTTATCACTGACATAATTTAAAGCATAAATAAAACATATATTATTTTCTAACTTCATTAAACTGCCTGATGACTTCCTGATCATGTCTTTATCTCTGACTGTTTCACCCTGGATGTATTTTGCTTGCCTGATGGCAGTGAGCATGTGTGTTTTTATTTTGTTGTGCATGTTATCCATTCAGAGATTTCTGGTGGTTTTCACGGCCACAGTTTAGATTCAGTTGGAAAAAAAAGGCACTTATTATCATATTTCCTTTGCATTGCTTCATTTTCTTTAAGCGAGTCCCTGTTACAGCCTGGTTCGATGTGGAAAAGGGAAGCAACATAAATAAACCAGATTTTAATGGTTTAAATTAAAGTAATTTGTTGTTATAGAAAAGGAAGCAAATGTAACAAAATGAGGTCAACAGGGTGAACTAGGAATCTGGAGTAAACATAAAATACAAACTGAAATTCGATACCTGAGCCTACAATAAACCCAAACATCCATAAATACAATGACAAATTAACCCAAAGGTAAGCAGGGCAAAATACAGAAATAAACAATTAACCTAACGCCCTTTTTCACAGGACCTCTGCTTCTGCTCACTCACCCAAACACAGAGGAGGGAGCGAAGGCCTGAGCCGTCCTCACGTCTTATTCACAGCTGACTCAGCTACACTGCCTGGTCCAAAAAAAAAAAAAAAAAATCACCACCTGGATTTAAAGGGAAACTCCGGTATTTTGACACCTGGACCTTATTTTTAGGTTTGTGCATGCTCATATACTCACTCAGACAAACATCGTGCAGCTCGGAGTCCTTCAGAAGTTATTTAGATCCAACCGATGTAGCCGCACTTAGCGGGGTCCACGGCAACGGAGCTTCAGCGCGGGACATAATCTCTGCAAAATCGCTCGTCTCTACCACAGCCCGGTTTGTCATTGCAGAGAAATCCTCCAGAGTAGTCAGACATATATTCCTGGATAGATCCATACGCGTGTCAGCCGGTTTCAAGTCCCACTCTGAGCAGCAAACACACTCCTCTTCTGTTGCTATAGGCGAACACTGTCCACAAGCGCACCAGTTGTGTTATGTGCACCACCAGTTAGCATTGAGTCATGGACGTGCTCCTGTTTGTTGTTCTCGAGCCAGCTGTTCGTCTCTCTCCCTCTTCATTCTTCTCTCATGGAGCTCCTCGTCCGTGTACTCAGACTCAAACCGGTCGTCGTAGTCTGACTCTTCGGCATCAGATAAATATTCTGCCATGTTGCTCAGCACTGCCGGCTAAAAGTAGGTCAGCTGTACCTTTGTGTCGCGCGGCTATGACGTCATCAAAAGTTTGTTTACCAGGTCAGCTGACCCACCTGAAGATGGTAGATGAGCTGACTTTATGATAACACTGGCGATGGATGAAAAAATATAGTCGAAATGAGCGATTTTGCCCTATAAGGAGCTTCAGCGCGGAACATAATCTCTGCAAAATCGCTCATTTTGGCTATATTTTTTCATCCATCGCCAGTGTTATCATAAAGTCAGCTCATCTACCCTCTTCAGGTGGGTCAGAGTGTGGAGTGCTGGAGACGAATGAAACCGCTGTAGTGTGCATGCCGGTTCAGTAGATGGCGATGTAGGTTTGCAGAGAGGCAGCGCTGCTACAACACAAGTATGTAGAAGAAAAACTTTCACAAACAACAATGGTGAGTGGATGCATGAACACGCAGGAGTTTCTTTTCTGGACAACAAATCAGTTTGGATGGTTTTAACTGGATAACAAAGCGATCACGGAAAGCAGCTCACATGTTACTCTGTAGACGATGAAGCTGTTGTTGTTCCTGGTATGTGTGCACAGCCTTCATGTGAAAGAGTACTGCACATGTGGTGATGTCAGCATTTCACCCTGAACCGTTTTCTGACCGTTCTCAAAAGCAACCGTTTTCGGACGAATCGGATCTGAACGTATTCGGCCCTGTGTAAACACAGCCTAAGTCACCATGGTGATCTACCCTGATAAGAAATGAACCGGCTTCGTGCTATCGATAAACCAGGGTTAACCCTGAAGTAACCTCGCTAACACATTAATCCTGCTTCGTGCTATAGGCCCCTGCATCGGCTGCAGCTCTCCACTGATCACACCTGCACCTCAACACCTCATCTACTCACCTGCTTATGCTCCTCCTGCACTCTTCTTCAGCTCCAGTGGATTCCAGATCTTCCAGGTGGTTTTGTGGCCAACTCGAGTTCTCTAACTCTGAAGCTGTGTTCACACCGACAAGACTTCCCAACCCTAATTGCGTCGCCCACTGAAGTTGTGCTGTGTGTCTATAAATACCTCATTTTGGTCACTGTCGGTCATCGCTGTGGCTCGGTGAGGTCACTTCAGCTAGAGTTTCACTGCGATCATATCAAGTATTATATAATAGGATGTATTAGCGGACATTATTCCAGCTGTATACTTTTTACTCTCCTACCAACCACAAAACACTGCAGCTGATGACCTGCAGCAGCATCGTCTGTCAGTTTTCTGCGGTTTGTCAAGAAGGAACGAATGTCCTCACTGACTAATGTTTCCACAGGGACATAGATTGCTACTCTGTAGTCTGGAATAAAAACTGTCTGTCACAGGTACCATCACACATGCACACACTGCTGATTGGCTGTTGCCGTACAACCAAACACAACATGGCCTGAAAAGATCAACTTTTTCAACATTGGCAACGTGCAATGAAAAAAATCGGTGGCCTTGAATGCCGCCAACACGTCACTGGAGGGTTAGTCCCGTCCCATCGCAGCTGTACATTGACGTGTTCATGGAGAGTGATCGCCGACGATGCTCCAGTCACGTTCGGTGTGTGGGTGGCTTTATACTAGTGTTTTGTGGATCATGTTCATGTCGTTGTGCTCACCTGCATATACGTACCTGCTCTTGTGCTCCTCTCTTCCAGTGGGCTCTCATCACTGCCACACTCGTCACCCCTGCAGCTCTCTCTGCTCCATGGATTTCCTTTCACTCCCACTGCCCCCACTCCTCTCTTTCTCTTACCCATTGCTCCCTACCTCAATAAAATTTGGATTGTTGTTATTTACCACTCTCTCATCCTGCTTTTTCGTTCAAACTAAGTCTGTGGAAGCAATTCCATGTCAATTACTATTATTAATACTGCTATTATCACCATGCAGGCCTTGTTACTGTCATTACTACTGCCGTAATATTTTAGCTATCTGTGTAAAATACAACTGTGAATACTACCAATTATATTCTTAAAGCAGCACAACGGAAGATTCTCGCTTGACCGGATAGAGAACTCAACTACCCATGAGCTCTAGCGTGCACATACTGTCGTAAGGATACAGATCTGCCGGTTGCGTGCATTTGTTTTGTAGGCGAATCACAGAAGCCAGGACTTCGCTAAAAGTATTCTTCTGTCTTCAGCGGCTGTTTGCAGGATGGATAGCGACAAGGTAATGTATTTGTTTTTGACTAAATGACGATGTTAGAAATCACTAAGTTCAACTTGGTTTTATTACCGTGAAGTCGCCCCCGTCCTGTTGAAGCGATAAAGTGAATAAAAGTAAAGACAACGTCGAGCTGGTGATATCACACACTTGAAATAGGTCTAAACAAAATTACATACTGGTATGTTCTGGATTTGTTGTGCTGTACTTTTTTCCTGTCAAGTTTTTTTGAGGAACTTCATCATAAATTAGTCGCCAACATACCTGATAGTAGTTGGACATCCCTCCTCGTCTTTTATTTCACACCAGCGAGTGAACGCCAAACCGATGTTTATTCTGGTCTGAGCATTCAGCTTGTTTTTCTCTCGCTTTCTTTGTTTTGTATCCTCCGACAAAACTTTTCTCTTCTTTACATTGTTGCCTCCGCCATGGTTACAGCTCCGCAATTGGCTTTCGCTGAGACTTCCGTGTTTTAAATGAATCGGGAATCGGGGGAAGTGACGTATGCTGTAAAGCAGTCCAAACTTGTAGTTTTTTTAGTGTGGCAGGGTTCCCACCATCCACCTCGAAGTTACATAGCTCCAGTGAAAGGGATACAGACCACTCCAGACTACGACAGAGGTGTCATCCAACTCATTGTAAAGTGGTGGACCATCACCATGAATATCGAAGGATTATATTATGTTTGGAAAGCTACATAGTGTTGGTTTAAGTAACGCCTGAGCAGAATTTATTTTGAAAATCCCTCCACCTGCTATCAAAACGTTTGTGTCATGAAATATAGCCGATCAGATTAATGGAAAGCCTGCTTTAAACCAGGCCCAACATATGATCACCACCTGTTTGATTATTAACTACTCATTTTTCTACAGAGATGAATGTTTATGCAGTTAACAAGACATTCAATAAATGATAGGGATTTAGGGACAGAATTATCCTCTCGTCTGTCTCATGATACAGGCTAGCAGCTGGGGTGTTTATGCCACAGTTTTTCTTTTTTATTTCAACAACATACACGCCCACCTTCAGTGGTGTAGTCTGGTTTATTCTAGTGGGTAAACTCTGACATACTGATGGATGTTTGTCCTCTTAGGGCTTCCATACAATGAAAATATTTATGCCACATTTTACCTGATTTATACACAGTCCACTGAAAACAACTCTGAGACCCACTTATGGGCCTCCACCCACAGGCTCAGAACTGTTGCAGTATTAGATTGTACCTGGAGCTTTATCCTTCAAAGATTGTTCTTATATCATGGAGAATAAATGGTACAGGAAACCTCAGGATGAATTCATCATTCAGAAAACAGTGAAGTGAAACAGAGGGTCTGAGTTTTGATTCTTTAAAAGGCTGACTCGCCATGCTTAAGTCTTGGTGGTCACCTAATAATATTAATAATAAAAATAATAAGAATAATAATACATTTTATTTTTGAAGCTCATTTCATGCCACCCAATGACCCTTTACAGAATTTAAAACTACAAAAATGCCGTATAGCATCGGCAACCGATCGTGCCAGCGTCCACTCACCGGGGGTTGCAGGAAAGGAGACAGGAGGAGAGAAGAGGGAAAAAAACAATTCCTAACTAAGCACATGTAAGGGGAGCACAGTGTGGGATTGGAAAAACCACCGCAGTACTTAAACTGTGCACATGAGCCAGAAGGACACAGACTGAATTATAAAATCACACAAAGTGACTGATGATCCCTCACTGTTCCTGTGATGTGTGTTTGTCTGCGTCTTTACAGTCACACAGAGGAGAATGTGCCCAAAGACGCCGAGATAACCTGATAACGCCAGAAGGACAGCTCCATGTTGCAAATATTTCACTAATCCATCTGGGAAAGAGCCCTGCAAACATGTTTTCAAAAATAACAGCAGCTTGTGATTGGATGATCGGTTGGCTCATCACACTCAAAACAGATCAGTCCACATTAGCTAATGACGCTAGGTATGATGTAACATATGTAGCGGCTAACAACAGTTGCCGTCAACTGTTGTTAGCCGTTAGCTTAAACTACCTATCGTTTTAAATTTTAGAATACCTGACAGATGTAACATTTAACAAAATATATGTGGCATAAACCTCATTTTCCTGCTAAACTTCTGAGGAGAGCAGATTTCACCGAGTATCACTGAGTAACCGTGACGACCACAGGCTAACCGTCATGTCTGTGGAGGATTTATTGTTCTCTCCCAGTTTCCCAGCAGTGATCCCCGTCGAAAAAGAGCAAAAACATGATACCCATAAGACAAGCTTCAAGTGATGTTCTTTGCTCCTCTTAAAGAAAAATTTAGTCTATTTCTGATGAAAAAAAAGTTATTAGGACACTTCAGAAGTAGGGCTGCAACAAACGATTATTTTAATAATCGATTAATCAGGCGATTATTTAAATGATTAATTGATTAATCGGATAATGACACATTTTTGCAATTTCCTTTACAATTTAGCTTTACCTTGTTTTAGGTATTTTCTGAACAACAATAAAGACAATAAACAGCATTTTTGCTTCAGTAATATTTTATTACAGCTTTTTTCTTTCTTGACTCTCTGTGCTAAACTGTAAGTACATTAACAGACTTGTTTGCATGTTGTTTAAATAAATGCTCCCAAACTTACTTTTTTTTCTTGAAACAAAGCAGGCAAAGTAGTCACAGTTTTGTCTACAAAGTATTCAATAAAATAAGGTGCTGCTAAATGTAACAAAAATAATCTTTACATCGAGGCGAGTCTTTGTCCGTCTCCAACACGCCGATGTGCTTTCTCAGCAGTGCTCTTTCATAGAGGTCGTGCTCCCATGACAGATGAAGTCGGCCTTGCAATGTTTGCAAGTGATCGTTTGCTTTGCTTTGTTGAGCGTGACATGCTCCCAGCTTTTGGAGGTTTTTGGTCTTTCACGAAGTGATGCTGCCGTGGACGCCGCCATTGTGAATCCTTCTGCATGTTGTGTGCAGTGACGGTCGCTCCTCTCACAGTAGCTTATGGCAAGAGAGCGAGCTCATCTCCTCCTAACTAACCAACTGTAATGGTTAGTTCCTCAATGCAAATGAAAATCGATAATCAAATTAGTTAACAAATTTAATTATTGATTTTTATCGAATTAATCGATCAGTTGTTACAGCCCTATTCAGAAGCCACCATTGTTTTCAAACATGCAGTCACTTCCTGTTGTCGTCACGTCTGCAGTGTCCTCTCTCCCTCCCCTGATTGGGTCGACAAGCTGAGTGAAGTCGTTGGGCAGTTGAGACTGCCAAGACAGAAGTGCAGGTTTTCAGAATCAGGCAAGTCCTTATGCTCTGCAAGGCTTAGCTGAGAGATTTAGACAGCATTTAGATCACATGTACATCAGCTGCACTGCAAAATGACATCACTTACAGGTGACAGCGGTAACAGCCACCCTTTAATTAAAAAAGATCAGGCCTGTAGTCCACAGAGCGGATCGTGGCTGCATTGGACAACAGAGAATGTGTCCTCTTCTTAAATGGGGTCTCCCGTGGACCATGGGGCCCTAAGCACAGCACATTCTCTGCAGTCCGATGCAGCGGCATTTTTCATTTAGGGAGGGGCGGCAATGCCAACATGCATGCACATTTATGATAAAGTTCACCCAGTGACACCTTTTTCAAGCATTTTATTTAAAAAAGAAAGACAGTGCAACTCATTTTCAATTTCACATTTGAGGATGTGAGAAATTTCAATGGAAATATAATCATATTCAAAACCATGTTTCACAATTCGTATTTAGAAACACGCAATTTTTATCTTACATTTTGTGTTTATTCAAATGTCAGTCTACTTCTTCAAAGCGGCAGTGTGTAGAAACTGGCATTTTAGCAACATCTATTCGTTGAAATGTCAGATGTTCAGATGTTGGTCATAAAATGTGTTCTTGATTCATCTAAGTCACATCACTCAGACAACCACATAAAATGTCTGTTCTGAAACTCTTCATCTATACAACATCATTTACAACTGTTACCAGGTGAGGGTTTTTCATTCATATTTGTAACTATTATTTTATAGATCACAGGTCAGTTAAGATGATGGGAAAAAGTATGTGAACCTTTGGATTTAATAACTGGTTGACTCTCCTTTGGCAGCAATAACCTCAACCAACATGGTGGTTGTTTTGTCAACCTCCAGAGGAATTTTGGACCATTCTTCATAGATATAAAAAGCTTTTCTAACTTAATAAAAAGAAAATTAAAGTTTCATGAGGATGCTTGTTCACCTATCTCAACGGACTTTACATACAAACATTATATCCTTTATTCCCCGTTTCGGAGAAATGCTGCCAACTTCTACACACGACTCCTTTCAAGCTTTAGATTTAGTGCACTACTGTCACCAATGGTTGGGCACGGAATTGCAAACCTGTAATCTGATTGTCATCCTCCAGCATAACGACAGATAAATGTCTGAAGTTTTCCTGCAAAATGTCTTGATAAACTTGGGAATTCATTTTCCATCATATATTGACATTAAATTTTAAGAGTCTGGACCAGAGCTGGCCCTACCCAATGCAACACCCAGGTGATATTTTATATGCCTCCTCCTATATGCAATTTACATACACTTACAAAAAACCCAACAAACTTTTTTACCATTTTCTTTTATTTATAAGAAAAAAATGCTACACAGTTTACATACTAAGCAAAGAACAATCAAAAATAAAAACAGAAATACAATATAAATACTCTTACCACAAAATAAAAATCCTCTAAATAAGTAAGTAAATAGTAATAATATATTTAGTATAGTCAACTGATCATTGCTTTATGTTTGAATTAATGTGAGCATTTCCATTTAAAGATTTAATAGTAAAAAGTAGTTTTAATATAATTTTAGTGAGAGTCAAATTTGTTCTCAATTTTGCGGCGCTCCTGGCATTTGCCAGTTGCATGAAAAAGTATGTGACCCCTTTGGGATTACTTGGTCATAAAATGTGTTCTGATCTTCATCTAAGTCACATCACTAGACAAACACAGTCTGTTCAAACTAATACAGCATAAAAATTAGTTTTCATGTTTTTATTCAAACACAAAATGAGAACAGTCACAGTGCAGGGTGGAAAAAGTATGTGAACCTTTGGATTTAATAACTGGTTGACTCTCCTTTGGCAGCAATAACCTCAACCAAACGTTTCCTGTAGTTGTAGATCAGACCTGCACAACGGTCAGGAGGAGTTTTGGACCATTCTTCTGTACAAAACTGTTTCAGTTCAGCAATATTCCTGGGATGTCTGGTGTGAATGGCTCTTTTGAGGACATGCCACAGCATCTCAATCGGGTTGAGGTCAGGACTCTGACTGGGCCACTCCAGAAGCCGTATTTTCTTCTGTTGAAGCCGTACCATGTTGATTTACTTCTATGCTTTGGGTCGTTGTCCTGTTGCATCACCCATCCTCTGTTGAGCTTCAGTTAGCGGACAGATGGTCTGAAGTTTTCCTGCAAAATGTCTTGATAAACTTGGGAATTCATTTTCCATCATATATATCTATGCCAAGGGAGGGCAACCTGTAGTCTGGGGGCCACACGTGGCCCTCCACCTCGTAAAATGTGACCCGCCAGTCATTTCCAAAAATCAACAAATAAGAAGAAAGCCCAGATATATAATAGAAATAATTTTATATAATCTAGTTTAATATTTTTATTGGTTCTACTAAGTTATTGAAAAACTTACTTTGCTGTAATAGTGTCTCTAAACCTCTGTCATAAAGCATAAGAACATCATATCTAGTGTTACTCAATACTCATTGTTTCATTGATTTAAAGGGACAGTTCAGTATTTTTGAAGTGGGGTTGTATGAGCTCCATATGGTCGCTAAGGACATTAGATGCAGTAGAAAGTTCTCTCCTCTCTCTCAGTAAACCACAGACTGTAAGAGTCTGTGATGAAGAAATAGACGCTAACAGGAAAGTACCGTACCAAATACAAAGGGTATTTTCTTTCCTACAGGAACTCAAATCAAAAAGTAATACCACAGTTTAAGAGTACACGACATATGAGTGTTTTAAGTGCATTAACCTTTCACAATTATAAAGTTTATCTCGACCTAAGCCGACTCACGTCATGTATCCCTCCGCTAAATCACTCCGCCTCACTCTCTGCTGTTGTAAACACAACAAGCTAGCAGCTTCACACGCCTGTTATAGACTAATTGAAAGCACATTATATTACAAATATTTCTGAGATGGGTGTTTGTGATACTTCCCTTGATGCAGAAACAGATGTGCATCATGGAGAACTCAGCTTTCACTGTACTCTTCTGCGTAACAAGGGCATGTTGTTACATCGTATAGCGAATGGATCTTTCGTTGCCTGTTACCTGACAGGTTATGTGCACAGATCTATACATCTATATACATGTCAAAGGCTAATACACAGTAATTTTAGCGTGTGTGTGCATGTGTGTGAGAGAGACACAGACACCAGTAGTCTGCACTGTTTTGATAAACAGCCTCCTCTACTCTGCCTGTTTGTTTCTGACAGATCGTTATTACTTACTCTGAGCAGAAACTGTCATTAGGTCCTTCAGGTTTGGGACATTTTTTCCAGTTTATGTTCGGGAAATTGAAGAATAGCTGCAAAACTCCAGGATTTAGAAGAGCAGGAAAGTCTGTTTGACGAGTAATACCGTCATCCATATCACCTATTCCTTCTGGCTAGTTCTTACATTCGCCCCACTGTTTATTTCCGACTCTTTCTTGATGTCCAGTGTCTGTGGATGTTTCCTCTGTATTTCTTTCGGTCTGTTCGGTTTCCATCTTCAGCAGCTCGTCTTCTGTTAACTCTGGTTCATACAGGTATCCTCTTGACTCCAAAGTGAATGGAACTTCATCGGCACTGTCATAACCATCCTTTTTAAATTTCCTGCATTGTCTCTTCCTCACACCGCTTACAGTAAGAACAAAAGATTTACGATACTTGATAAAAGTTACACAAGGCTACAACAGGCGTCTGAAGCTGCTAGCTTGTTGTGTTTACAACAGCAGAGAGTGAGGCGGAGGGATACATGATGTGAGTTGGCTTAGGTCGAGATAAACTTTATATAGGTTATAGGTTAATGCACTTAAAAACACTCATATGTAGCATACTCTTAAACTGTGGTATGATATTTTGATTTGAGTTCTTGTAGGCAGAGAAAATACCCTTTGTTCTTGGTATGGTACTTTCCTGTTAGTGGCTATTTCTTCGTCACGGACTCTTACAGACTGTGTCTTCCTGAGGGAGGGGAGAGAACTTTCTACTGCATTTAATGTATTTACGTCCCTTTTCCACTTGCATGCCTTGGCCCTACTCTACTCGGCCCTACTTGATTTGCAGCGTGTTTCCACTAGCCTGGTACCTCCTAAAACAAGGTAGATTTAGTACATACTCCATTCTGGTCCCAAGCGAGCTGAGTCAATACTGAAAGATGATGTCACCACCTGCCAGCTACTGATTGATCAGACAATGTCATCATCGATGAGTAATGAGCGCGACGACCTGGCATGCTAGCGGTAGCTACCATTAGCTTACCCTCAAATGTCTTTTCTTTGCAGCTGGATTGCTCTCGTCCTCGGCTTCATTCTGTTGTATAGCTTCCAAAACTCTCCTGTGCTACTCAAGGGGTATTTCTTCTTACCACCTGCAGCCTTCTTCTGCTTTCCTTTTTTACTCGGTTTGTGACAAAAAGCCACAGATTGTTGTGTCGCGCTCAAAATGACGTCACCGCAGTGCCGCTCACCCCGTTGGGCAGGCGACTGTGGCTAATGGAAAAGCAGCACATGGTGAGTAGAGTAGAGCCGGGTAGGGCGAATGGAAAAGGGCCATTAGTGGCCATATGGAGCTCATACAACACCACATCAAAAAAACTGAACTTTCCCTTTAAGAATAGCTGAGTGGGTTGAATGTACATGGTCTAAATTAGCTTGAATGGTATGTAAAGTTTACTTTACTATGCAACATAACCTGTATTTGTGTATGATATATGAATATTGGCATGCTGTATTATCATACCTATTTGTATATTGTGTTTATCAAACATTCCTTTTCTCCATCAAGAGTAACTGAAAATTTGCCACTGTGGCCCTCAGGCAGGAAAAAACAGTTTCATGTGGCCTTCTTGTAATTAAGGTTGCCCACCCCTGATCTTTGCATATAGGCTAGTATCCATTAAATGAAGAGTTTTATGCTCTATTGTAAAGTGTCTCGAGATAACAAACAAAGATTGATTAATATCCTGAACATAACCGAACATCATTGAGTTCCTGTGCTGTAAAAGCTCCTCATAAAGCCTGTGAATATTTGCTGACATACTTAGATCGTATTAGACAACATGAGGGAGGAGGGGCCTCGCGCTGGTCTTCACCCCAGTTCTCCAAATGACTGAATCCGCCCCTGCAGCAGCAACAAGAGAGGAGAGGGAAGCAGCAAGTTTGCAGAAGTGAGCGAGAGCGCAGAGCTGGAGGACTGTGCCCCTGTCTGTCATGGCTCAGGTCTGTCCCTGCTTGGCCCGGGTCGGTGCTGCCGCTGGCTGAGCTGACTGAAGCCGCTCTCCCGGGTCTGGCTCGGTGCTGGTTCGGTTTCTCGGTGGAGTCTCCCTCTCGGTCGCTGCTGCGCTGCCGTAGAGGAATGCAGCAGCTCGGTCGGTCCCCGTCAGACTCGGCTCAGTCTGTCTGGATCCTCCACTCCGCAGGCTCGGCTTTAAGGGGACATATTCCGGCTCGGCTCGGCTCGGCGCGGATTTGGCACGGCTCTGCAGCACTGAGGTAAAAAGGCTTTTCTCCCTGTTGAATGCGGTATTTGGATAACCTTGACTGGAGACGCTCTCGGCAGGGTTAAAGCTCTCTGAGGTGAAGCGGTGTGATTTTGATGACAGACAATCAGATTTATTGTTGACTTATTTAAGCCCCGCCCCTCTCACCGGGCTGTCAGGTAGACTCGTCATGCATCAGTCTGCGCAGATCAACATCAACTTGTGGCTTCAGAGTAGGGCTGGGCGAGAGGGCTGAAACATGGCATGTTTAAGTGCAAACTGACAGAAAAGATGATGAATCCTTCAATGTATGAATGCCTATAGGCCTACATGATGTACAAAAGATATTACTTTACATGGCCACTTCATTAGGTACACCAGTCTCAGACTAGGTCCCATTTGTCCCCTTCATTCTTCATGACATAAATTCAACAAACATCCCTCAGAGATGTTGGTCCATGTCTCCATGACAGCCTCACACAGCTGCTGAACATCAATGATGAGGATCTCCTGCTCCACCACATCCCAAAGATACTCTGTTGGATTGAGATCTGGTGACTGTGGAGTAAAGTGAACTCATAAACCAGTGTGAGCTGATCTGAGCTCTGAGACATGGAGCTGCTGAAGTCTCCATCAGGAGATGGTCCACTGTGGTCATAAAGGGATGGACATGGTCAGCAGCAATCCTCAGGTAGGCTGTGGGGTTTGAACCATGCTCAGGTGGGACTGAGGGACCACCAGCAGCCTGAACCGCTGATCCAAGGCAGGATGGATCCATGTTTATGATGTTCACACCAAACTCTGAATGTGGAGCAGAGATCCAGACTCATCAGACCAGGAGACACTTTTAAAATCTTTTGGAGACTCAGACCCTCAGTTTCTGTTCTTGGCTGACGGCAGGTGGTCTCCTGCGGACCGTGGATGATTAAAAGCACTCATTTGAGATCCTGTTGCCTCTCCATCATTTTAAAACTTTGACATCAACTAGACCTTATTGTCAAGGGAGCTGCTGCTCCCTGGATATTTTCTCTTCTTCACATCATGCTCTGTAAAAAGTACCCCAGCAGTTTCTGACAGATCAGCAAGCCTGGCACCAAAAACCACATCAAATTTAATCCATTAAATTAACATTTCTCTCCATCCTGATGCTCTTATTTAACTTCAGCCGGTTGTCTTGACTGTGTCCACATTCCTTAATGCACTGAGTTGCTGCTATGTGATAAGCTGATTAGGTGTTTCCACTTGTGGGCAGTTAATTTAACAATCAATAAATACTTTTGCAAAGCTTCAGACGAAGGCCTTCTCTCTTTGTTGGTACATTAAAACAATCATTTCATGACGGTTATTAACTTACTGATATTCCCGGTCACTAAAATGATCATTATGGAATTTCTGGCTGCCTCAGTCTTTGTCATTTAAATGGTTTATAGAATTTCACTAACAGAAAGACTCAGAAAATTAGGACAAAAAGAATCATGTCCACTTTGAGCTGAGCAGGTTTTTTTGTTAAATGTTTGGCAGCACACTGTCTGCAGTGCATAAATGTTTCAGGGCTAAAACATTCATATTTTTTTGTGCTGGACTTTTTCTGCAGTTTTTTTTCTTACAAAGAACTCTTCACAGATGTAAATACTGCCTGATGCGTGTTTTTAAGATGTCCTTTTCCCTGCTGAGGCATCAATCATACATCAGATTTTGTTCTATTTAAAATTAGAATAAAAAAAAATAATTTCCCAAGATGGCTATGCAGACGGGCTGTCTTGTAGTCCATAAGCATATCACTTTTAGGGGCATTTTAGCCACGTGGATACAGCATGTAGGTGCCTGAAAATGACATTTTTAAAGGGGTCACGTTATGCAAAAACACTTTTTTATTGCTTTCGATCACATTTGTGGATATTTGACCTTCCTCCTGACTGCACAACATGTTCGTAAATGCTCACATTATTTGCTGAAAATCTGAAGGATAAACGTTAATATGAGCATTCTTACATTAGTCAAGAGAAGATTAACAATTGGCTTAATATAATCAGTGCCCACCCTATGACCCGTCTGTTTGTGCTAATGTTAGCTAGGGCTGCAACAACTAATCGATTAAATCAATTAAAATCGATAATTAAATTAGTTGTCAACTAATCTAATTATCGATTTTAATCTGCAACATATCGCGGGTGTTTTGGTGCATTAAATTGTAGCCTACAATTGGTTAGGAGGAGATGAGCCCGCTCTCTTGCCGTAAGCTACTGTGAGAGGTGCGTGTGCGAACTCGCGACCGTCGCTGCACATAACAACATGCAGAAGGATTCACAATGGCGGTGTCCACGGCAGCATCACTTCGCGAACGACCAAAACCCTCCAAAAGCTGGGAGCATTTCACGCTCAACAAAGCAAAGCAAACGATCACGTGCAAACATTGAAGGCCAACTTCATCTTGGTGCAAAGATTATTTTTGTTACATTCAGCAGCACCTTTTTTTATTGAATACTTCATAGACAAGACTGCTACTTCTTCTCCTGCTTTGTTTCAAGAAAAAAAAGTAAGTTTGTCAGCATTTATTTAGGGAACATGCAAACAAGTCTGTTGTAACGTCTGTCGGATGTAAAAATAAAGGTGACTCCGGCTTGTTAATATAGCTGCTTTTATTAAACAGTCACTGTGGGCCGTGACCACGCCAACTACAATTTCAATTCACCAACAAAACAGTGAGTAGTAATCTCTAGACCTCCTGCTAGCGGCTCTCTCCCTACTCGCTCAAACCCACACACTATCTCTCCTGCTGAACTCTGACCCCCTCGCCCCGCCTTCCTGGTCCCTTCACTGACCAATCATTTTTCAGGAAACATTAACATCCACATTGAACACATAAACAGGAGACCTGCTACACTGTTAATGTACTTACAGTGTTACACAGTGAGTCAAGAAAGAAAAAAGCTGTCATAAAATATTATTACTGAAGGAAAAATGCTTTTAATTGTCTTTATTGTTGTTTAGAAAATACCTAAAACAACTTTAAACTAAATTGTAAAGGAAATTGCAAAAATGTGTCATTATCCAATTAATCGATCAATCATTTAAATAATCGCCTGATTAATCGATTTTGGAAATAATCGTTAGTTGTAGCCCTAATGTTAGCCCGGAAGTTAGGCTAAGCTGCTGTCCCACTGTGGTTAGCATGTAGTGTGTTAGCCTGTGATGTTTGGGGGAATCGAGCTTTGCTTGAGCAAAGTGGAGCGCAAACGTGAACTGCAAATTCATGCCTGTTACCAGATAACAGTGAAGCATCAACATCACAGGCCAACGAGCAACATGCTAACCTTGGTCTAGTCACTGCAGTGGGACACAGCCGTGACTTAGCCTATCTTCTGGGTTAATGTTAGCAGAAACTGAGGGGTAACGGGGGGATAAAGGACTGATTATATTAAACCAACTGTTAAATTAAACATCTTTACTGATGTGAGAATGCTCATACACTGAAGTTTATCCTTCAGACTTACAACAAATAACGTGAACATTAACAAACAGGTTTTGCAGTTACCTCGAGTTCACTTCACCCTGCTGTTAGCATTAGCTCATAGCAATGAGCAAAATAAATACTACACGGCATTAAAATACTCACAGTTCCATCATCAGGTTTGACGATGGATTGTCGGTACTGGGCCCAGATTCAGGAAAAGTCTAGTTCCCAGGCCGCATGTCGCACAGATATTTCTCAAGCTGGGACGGCAGGCTTAGACAAATAACATGCTTGTTACGTAACAGTATATCCACAGACTCAACAGCTCGCCAAATACCATGAGTTTACATTCATGCAGCCTGTTAAATCCAGGTCTTGTTTTCTACTATCTAAGGCTAAAATGCCCGAAATGTGTTGAACATTTTGGCATTGTGATGTTTTTTGCAATGTCATGCCTATGTTTTTACCTCTATTCATACACTGTTTTTTCCCTCTTTTGGGCCATTTTTACCTGTTTTAACCCCATTTTTACAACTTTATGCCTATTTTGCTCCCATTCATCTTTTTTTGGCCACTGTCAGAATTATTTTTGGAATTTTTACATGGTTTTTGAAATTTAATTTTAAATTTAATTTTGCTGCCATAAAGCAATTTCATACCTATTTTGCACCTATTTATTAACCTTTTTTTTGCTTTCATACCATTTTTACCCAGTTTTTACAATTTCATACCTATTTTGCTTCTGTTCTTCACTTCTCCACTTTTTCTCAAATCTTTTATCCTTCGATTAATTTAATGTCATATTGGTTTTACTATAAAAAGATCTACAGGGTGGGCCAGAAAGATGTACCCATCGTTTTTTCTGCACTATCCAAAAATGCTTGCAGACAAACATAACAAACATTGAACACAGTTTCTATACTTTATTCTCTGTCACCAAAATGATTTACATCTCAATATGGCCACCCTTTGCCTTTATCATAGCCTGGAGACAACCTGGCACTGCCTGGCATGAGCGCCGCACTGTCTCTGCATCAAGTTTTGACCATGACTTCATCAGAGCTGTCTTCAAAGCGGTGACACTGCTGTGAGATACTCTTGAGACCTCCCTCTCCAGGATAGACCAGATCGCAAAGTCCATTGGATTGATGTCTGGACTTGACAGAGGCCACATGTTCTTGTCCCAGAAGCCAGGAAAGTGCTGCTTGCACCAGGCCTGTGTGACATTGGATGTGTGAGCTGGTGCACCATCTTGTGTGAAGACATACTGGTTTCCAAATGCATTGGTACACCAAGGCAACACTTTTTCTTCAAGCATTTGAAGGTACACCTGGCTGTTCACTTTCACACCCTCCTGAATGAAGACCAAAGGAGACTTTGAGCCATCAGATGCAACAGCAGCCCACACCATGACTCCAGCTGGCTTCTGACGACGAAAATGAGTTCTGCAGCCTTCGGGTAGGTGCTGTGCACGATGTGCATAAACCCTGTCATTCTGGGAATTGACCACTGCCTGAACGGTGAAGATCTTCTCATCAGACCAAACCAGGACTTTGTCTGCGGCACTCTGGATCTCCTGCAGCATCATTTTCCCCCTGTCAAGCCGTTTTTTCTTAGAAGCGGCTGAACTCAGTTGTCTGTGTTGCATTTTTAGTGCTTTCAGTCCGAGATCCTGGTTGACGATTCTTCTCAGTGAAGTTCTTGAGATTTTCACTTCCTTTGCTGTTGCCCTCATGCTCCTGCGAGGATTCCTTTGGATTCTCTTCTTCACCATCTCAACAACCCTTTTGGTCCGGACTGAACGTTTTCTTCCAGGGATTGGCTTGCTGGTGGTCTTGCCAGTCTCCTTGTATCGTTTCATGACATTGTAGACAGTCTTGCGACAAACATTCACCTTTTTCATGATTTGCATTGTTGTCAGTCCAGCCTCCTTCAAGGCCACAATCTTGTTGCGCTTACTCTTCGATGCCATACTCGACAATCATTAGGAGTAAACAAATGAACTCAGGTACATCAAAAGCTATGCCTTTTAAGAGAAACTATCCAAAATTTTAAGTTTCTAGGACAAAAGCGAAGCAAATGAAATAGAGATATATGATGGGTGAATCTTTCTGGCCCACCCTGTACTGCTTATGTTTGTTTAAGAATACATAAGATGAGGAACATTAAAAGAGTTGCAGAGTAAATCGCAATATTGGGGAAAAAAAATCGCGACTAGATTATTTTCTGAAATCGTTCAGCCCTACTGCTATCACATTTCATGGTCTGGGAGGAAGACCAAATACCTATACATGTGTTCAGAGGCCTTAAAATATGTTTTTTGCACAATATGTCCCTTTTAAACATGAACAAATCAGTACAGGTGATGTTTTTATTCTGTATCTCAAAGAAAAACACATTGAAATGTCGCCATCTTTCCCAGCCCTACCCTCCACCAGCAGCAAACAGAAGAGCAGCACAGCGATAAAGATGAAGATGAAGGGTCTGTGTCCTGCAGATGAAACTGGATGAAGAAGAGTTTTCAGTGTGTTTTAAAGAAGTCCCTGCAGCGCTGGCTGTGGGTGCAGTGTGCTGTGAATCAGCTGCTCTGAAACATGTTTGTGTTGCTGCAGCCTGAAGCGTGAAGCTGAGGAGCACGTCTCCGACACACTGCTGAGTGAATAATGCAGCGTCTCTGCACAGCTGCTGCTCATGATGGAGTGAGAGCGACTGCAGATAGAGACGAGTTAGAGCTCCGATCACGTTAAACCGCAAAAAAAGAAAATCAACCAAGAGGTGAAGCATTTCTAAATCAAACAGCTGTTGCTAATTTGCAGTAAAACAGTTTTCATGGTCTCTAAATCTGCTGAATATTTTCTCTTCTAAGAACGCTAACCATTTGGTCTGAAAATGCCTGAATGCTGTAAATCTGTGGGATCAAGGTGACACTTTCTCCTTGGACATCTTGTCATTTACAAACTAAATTATCTTCAGCATTAACCACAAAAGACGTAGGATAAATTATTATTATTTCCTTTCACATCGTCCTTGGAAACTCAAAATTCTTGTATTCATGATTTCAGTTTGCTGTGGAATAAAAGATCCATTCAGAAAGGCAGTAAAAATGACTTATGATGAAGATTTTAGAAGAATTAAACTGCAACAAATGCACTCTCTACCCATTTACCAAGGTACACATGTTAGGGTGAAGCAGCCAGTCACATGGCAGCAACTCAGTGCCTTTAGTCGTGTAGACGTGGCCAAGACAACCTGCTGATGTTCAAACAGAGCATCAGGTCAGAGAAAAAAAGATTTAAGAGACTTTGAAGGTCTGAGAATATTAGAAACTGCTGATCTACTGCAATTTTCACACACAACCATCTCAAGGGTTTGCAGAGAATGGTCTGAAAAAGAGGAAACATCCAGTGAGCAGCAGTTCTCTGGGTCAAAAAAATCTTATTGATGTCAGAGGGCAGAGGCTGGTCATCCCACTTCTGCCTCCGTCTGCATGGATTTCTGACTTCTTTGTTTTCAGTACTGCGTGATAAAGACAAGCAAGAACTGGTTATCAAAAAGACTCGTAATTTCGATTCTTCGGCGGTGCTGTTTTTGACTCTAGACTGGAATAGGTTTTTGATTCCCATCCCATTATGACCACAGTGGATCATCCTCTCATGGAAACTTCCAACTCCATGTCCCAAAGCTCAGATCATCTCAAACTGTTTTCTTCAACATGATGATGAGTTCACTTTACTTTAGTGGCCTCAACAGTCATCAGATCTCAATCCAGTAGAGCACAGTTGGGATGTGGTGGAGCAGTAGCCCTTGTGGAGATATGGACCAACATCTCTGAGGGATGTTTCAGCTCCTTGATCCCTTAAAGAGCTCTGAAGGTGACTATGGAGGTGTACCTAATAAAGTGGCCTGTTAGATTTTCTGATAATAAATACTTCAGAGATCACATTAGTTGGCATTTGTTATCAACTATTATGGCAGTTCTGTAACAATGTGACCGTGCAGGTGAATTTGGAGGGTTGAATGTGATAGATGTCTGAATCATAAATGTGATCATCCATAAAAACCACTATGGCCCCAGAGGACCCAGTTTTGGGTCTGCTGGGGCTCAAGAGAAAAGCTCCTCGACACACCAGCACAAAGCACTATTAAATATTAAATATAATATAATGAAATTTGGCTTTGATTAGATAAAATACATAATTTTACCTTACCTTTGCCTCAATATGCGCTGCTTGTCAAAATCCTGGCCTGACCATATTGTTATAAAACCTCTCTAATTTTGCTCTGCCTCACTTTAAAAAAATAATCCTTTGTAGAGATGATGTAAACATTTGCTCTTATTCATTTTTAGATTTTTACAGCCACTGCAGCATCATTTCTAATACCGCTTTCACGCTAAAATTAGCTGGTCAATGCCTTGTTTTTCAAAGCAGGTTAACTTGCTAACAATCAGCCAGTGACTCTTTTTCCACTGCCAGCAGACAGTCTAATCAGCAGCAGATGAGCTGAGCGAGGAACGACTCTGTGACTGTTACAGAAGTGAAAGCGAGGAACGACTCTGTAACTGTTACAGAAGTCGGAGCGAGGAACGACTCTGTGACTGTTACAGAAGTCGGAGCGAAGAACGACTCTGTGACTGTTACAAAAGTCGGAGCGAGGAACGACTCTGTGACTGTTACAGAAGTCGGGGCGAGGATCGACTCTGTGACCGTTACAGAAGTCGGAGCGAGGAACGACTCTGTGACCGTTACAGAAGTCGGAGCGAGGAACTAGTCTGTGACTGTTACAGGAGTGAGAGCGAGGAACGACTCTGTGACCGTTACAGAAGTGAGAGCGAGGAACGACTCTGTGACTGTTACAGTAGTCGGAGCGAGGAACGAGTCTGTGACTGTTACAGAAGTCGGGGCGAGGAACGAGTCTGTGACTGCTACAGAAGTCGGAGCGAGGAACGACTCTGTGACTGTTACAGAAGTGAGAGCGAGGAACGACTCTGTGACTGTTACAGAAGTCAGAGCAAAGAACGAGTCTGTGACTGTTACAGAAGTCGGGGCGAGGAACGAGTCTGTGACTGTTACAGAAGTGAAAGCGAGGAACGACTCTGTGACTGTTACAGAAGTCAGAGCGAGGAACGAGTCTGTGACTGTTAGCGAAGTCGGAGCCAGGAACGACTCTGTGACTGTTACAGAAGTGAGAGCGAGAAACGACTCTGTGACTGTTACAGAAGTCAGAGTGAGGAACGAGTCTGTGACTGTTACAGAAGTGAGAGCGAGAAACGACTGTGTGACTGTTACAGAAGTCAGAGTGAGGAACGAGTCTGTGACTGTTACAGAAGTGAGAGCGAGGAACGACTCTGTGACTGTTACAGTATCGAAGCGAGGAACGAGTCTGTGACTGTTACAGAAGTCGGGGCGAGGAACGAGTCTGTGACTGCTACAGAAGTCGGAGCGAGGAACGACTCTGTGACTGTTACAGAAGTGAGAGTGAGGAACGACTCTGTGACCGTTACAGAAGTCGGAGTGAGGAAAGACTCTGTGACCGTTACAGAAGTGAGAGTGAGGAACGACTCTGTGACTGTTACAGAAGTCGGAGCGAGGAACGAGTCTGTGATCGTTACAGAAGTCGGAGTGAGGAACGACTCTGTGACCGTTACAGAAGTCGGAGTGAGGAAAGACTCTGTGACCGTTACAGAAGTGAGAGTGAGGAAAGACTCTGTGACCGTTACAGAAGTGAGAGTGAGGAACGACTCTGTGATTTTTACAGAAGTCGGAGCGAGGAACGAGTCTGTGATCGTTACAGAAGTCGGAGCGAGGAACGACTCTGTGACTGTTACAGTAGTCATAGCGAGGAACAAGACTGTGACTGTTACTGAAGTCAGAGTGAGGAAAGACTCTGGGACTGTTGGACAGCAGCTTTGGTCCAAGCCCTCTGACAATCACTCGTCAGGCCCTCAGAGGAGCCATCAGCTGTTCTAAGCTCTTTTTCCATCTCCTCTCTGTTCATGAGCGTGTGAGAGCTCACATGTGTGAGTGTTTCACCACTTTTGTTTGTACCTCGTTGGATTTACGAGCTCCCCGCAGACATGGAGGTTTGGAACAGATTCAGAGTGATTAACGCTGAAGAAGGAGTCTGGGGTAAACAAGCAGACTAATGGAGGGCGGCGTGAGTTAGAGCAGGGATACAGACGTCTGGATTCCAGGCGTCCATGTGTGAAGGGTTACCGTCCGTCACCGTGACGGATAAGATCCATTTCAACAGGAAGGAATTTTACCTCCAACAAACGTAGAGGGTTACAGATGACACCCCGATCTGCAGGGACAAACACAGATTCATAACTCTGATGCTACCAAGATGTGCTCAGCACAGAGCGTCTCTTCACTGTGGAGGACGGACTTCATCGTCCAACCACCATCTATGAGGCTGAGCAAGATGGAGGATGGAGGACATATTTTCAGTTCATAGTTTATCTTTTTGTCATCATCTTTTTCGTCATAGTTTGTTTTCTTTGGATTTCACAACAAGTTAAATAATACAACAATAAAAATAACACAATAAATATCTTTAAATGGGTTAAATTATGGTTTTGGCCAAAAAAAATATTTCTACCTTAAAAAAGATACAAAATAATTTGTTTTCAGATACGTTTTTTGACAAAAAAGGCAAAAAAGACCAAGTGGTAGGCCTGTCACGATAACCATATCAAAAGCAAGAAACTTTAATTTCCTAAGAGTATTTAACTGTAATTGGAAGAGCAAGATCTTTTAAATAACATAAATTAAACAGACAATATAATAAATTTAACAAAAAAAGAGAAAAAAAAACAATGAAAATGAAATGGACTGTCATTTTGGGAAAAATTGCATGCAAAGAAAAATAATTATACTAATCAAAAATAATAAAAAAAATAGACCCTATCTCTGTAAAGAAAAAACAAAACTCCAATAAAAACAATTAATAAAAGGGAGTTTATACAGGAATTGTTTGTGACATGTACTTTCTCCCAGTCTATCCATACTGTCTTTCAAACGTTTGTAACATTACTGGCTTTCAGCCTATTGAAGTGCGCACCATTTTGCGCTTTTATCTATATTTACTTTACCAGTCAAACGCCACAGTGAGCGCGGACTCTTAAGGACGAAGGCTCCGCTGCATCTCCCCTTCTTGGTCGCCACTACTGTCAAACAAATGTGACGGCTCGTCAGTGTTCACGAGCTCACATCTTGTTCATCCTGTTTAAAACCAACACATTCTCACACTGGGGCCGTGACATTCAGCTAAAGTGTATCTTCCGTGCCATCATTCATATTAGCGTTTGTTTCCTCGTTACTCAGGACACTCACTTCAGCTCTCTCCGAGTGTACGCGCGAGGGGCCCCACCTCCCCCACAAAGATCGTATGAGGGACAGATGCTCACTCCACTATAAATCCGCTATAGAACCAACGCACCCCAGAGTTAAGAAAGATAGATATAGTGAGCCATCTTCTCATACAACGGCTTTGGTAGAAAGAGAGGAGGAAATCAAACATGCATGAACACGTCAGTTTATCGAGGCCGGCAAACTTACCGAGGATGTTTTTACTTATCGTTCGGTTAATTGATTTGTTGATTATCGTGACAGGCCTACCAAGTGGTCACCTATATTCATAGTAAAAGGTTAAATATTTATAAAAAATGCGCTGCACTGGACCACTGACATTATTCCAGTGTACCTACCTGTCAAGATATTGAGCGTCCACGCAGCATGTGCCAAAACACATGCTGCTGAGAGTAAAGTCAGCCTGATGTAATGCTTCAGCCGTCTTCCGAGTAGAGTTACCGTGCTTGGTTTGTTATCCAGACAAATCTCTCCAGACAGATTTGTTGTCCATACAAGAAACTCCTGAGTCTTTTTGCATTCACTCACCATTGTTGTTTGTGAAAAGTTTTTCTTCTTCGTACCTGCGTTGTAGCAGCGAAGTTTCTCTGCAAACCTACATCACCATCTGCTGGACTGGCATGCACACTACAGCACCTCCAGCTGGTCTGGCATCTCCATGTAAACGCTTGTTGCTTTTGAAATAAAAGTATTCCACATATTCCTAGTTCCAGATAAACTTTATTTTTCTGAAAAGTTAATGCATTAAAAAAAAAAAAAAAACTCTAGTATTCTTAAACTGTAGTATTATTTTTTGATGGGAGTTCTTGTACGTGGAGAAAATACCGTTAGTTCCTGGTACGATACTTCCCTGTTTGCGGCTGGTTCGGCGTATCAGACTCTTACAGTCTGTGTCTTACTGAGGGAGAGGAGAGAACTTTCTACTGTATCTAATGGACTTAGTGGCCACATGGAGCTCATACAACCACACTTCAAAAATACTGAACTGTCCCTTTAAGCTCATTAAATGAATTTATTTAACAGAAGCTCTTTAATGTAACCGCACAGCAGGACACTCTGGACCCTCAGGGTGGCAGATCCGGGCCCCTGAGGGTCTCCACTAGATGTGTGTCGCTCACGAAGGAGCCGAGTTTTTCAGGGCTCTTTTAATGTGGATGATGAAAACAGATTTGCAGCTGTTATAAGTGAGCAACAAGAAAGAGAAGATGACGGCAGGATCACGAACAACAGGAATAACGAAGGATCTGAAATTCCTTGTGAACTCAGAGTGATGTGAAGTCTGAACTCATTAAAACTTGGAACTGAAGAAATCTTCAATCGGAGCACGATAAGACAGAGACTGACCGTAGACTTTTGTAGTTTTAACTCATCATTTGATGTAGATTTCAGTAGTTTTTTCTGACTTGAGAAATAGTATGCTGATCAAGTGTAGGCTACATATTGTCCAAAGCCATTATTACATCTACATTGTATCTCATGACTATGACTCTTCTTACTTTTATCATAAGGATGAAATTAGGGATGGGTACCTTTCACATTTGAACCGATACCCGGTACCTGGGAATCGGTATCGGTACTCAACAGTACCAATTTTCAGCACTTTTGCGTGTGTTTATGGGGTAATAAATATTAATTTGTTTAATATTGAGATCTCAAAATTTTCCAATGTAAATGTATTTCTCAATATATCAAAATAAACGTATATATATATATATATATATATATATATATATATATATATATATATATATATATATATATATTTATATAGATCAAAACAACATTCAAATGTTTGTATTGTAACATTGTAGTTGTCCCAAAAATGTCCTCAACATGAAACCAGTAACTAAAATGAACCACAACTTAATAAATTAACTGCAGCCCTCACTTTAGTTTAACAATGAATCTGATGGAGCTTTAAACCAACACTATGTAGTTTTTCAAACATAATATAGTCCTTAGATATTCATCGCCATGGTCCACCACTTTACAATAAGTTGAATGACACCTCTGTCGTGTTCTGAAGTGGTCTGTATTGCTTTCACTAGCGCTATGTAACTTCGGGGTGGATGGTGGGAACCCTGCCACACTAAAAACTACAAGTTTGGACTGCTTTATGGCACAGGCTACGTCACTTCCCCCCGATTCCCGATTTGTTTAAAAAACGGAAGTGTCGGCGAAAGCCAAACACGGAGCTGTAGTCATGGCGGAGGCAGCAAAGAACGCAAGAAAAAGAAAAGTTTATTTTGAAGATACCGAACAAAGAAAGCGAGAGAAAAACAAGCTGAATGCTCGGACCAGAATAAACATCGGTTTGGTTTATTTCACACTCGCTGGCATGAAATAAAAGACGAGGAGGGATGTCCGACCGATGCCGACTTGGCCCTGTTATTGCTGGACTTGTAAGTACTTGTTGATTGTTTACCATCCGTTTACAGTATTCGTAGAACGTACCAGTTTGTAGTTTTGTTTAGACCTATTTCAAGTGTGTGATATCACCAGCTCGTGGTTGTCTTTGCTTTTATTCACTTAATCGCTTCAACCGGGCGGGGGCGACTTCACGGTAATAAAACCAAGTTGAACTTAGCGATTTTTAACATCGTCATTTAGTCAAAAATAAATACATTACCTCGTCGCTATCCATCCTGCAAACAGCCGCTGAAGACAGAAGAATACTTTTGAGCGAAGTCCTGGCTTCTGTGATTCGCCTACAAAACAAATGCACGCGACCGGCAGATCTGTACCTTTACGGCAGTATGCACGCGCTAGCGCTCATCATGGGTAGTTGTGTTCTCGATCCGGTCAAGCGAGAATCTTCCGTAGTGCTGCTTTAAATAAAAACATTTAAAATAACGTTACAAAGTACGAGGAACCGACCTGATAATGATAACTGACGCACATTAAAATGCCAAGCTAATACCATCTTAAACACGAGGCTTATTTACCTGGACCAGGTATCCTCCTTGTCCCATTTGCTGCCATCACCAAATGTTAAAGCCATTTCTTTTCCTGTGTTTCTGGCTGCAGACGACTAGTCTCCATTGGACACAGGCGTGCTAACAGTGCTGAATGAATCCTTTGTGGTCGTAGATCTGAGGCTATCAAAAATTGTGCACTCTTCAGCTTTAAGGAAAATTTTGTGCGTCACCAGGTGCTTCCTCAGATTTGAAGTATTTCCTCCGCTGGCCTTACACTTGGCGTCACAAATATTGCAGCGAGCATAATCTCCATCACATTTAATAAAGTAGAGCCATACTTTAGAGCACTTTCTCTCAGCCATGCTTGCTTTGTTGACTGAGCCCGCTGTGCTGCGTTCAAGTCCGGTATGGAAATTCTCCTACTCTACCCAATAGTATGCCTGCTTCTTCCACTCCCTCACAGTCACAAGGATGCATTTAGGTACCTAAACATGGCACCATTTGATTTTACGTGAATCGGTACTCGGTAGTACCTACAGAATTCGGTTGGTACCTCTTAAAGTACCGAATTCGGTACCCATCCCTAGATGAAATGCAGTTAATTTAAAAATCCTGAGTCAGAGCCAAAACTAGTTGTATTAATAAAAGTGACAGCCTTGCAGACAGACCTGCCTGATTCATTGTCCAACTGTTTCACTCGGCTAAATGCTTAACGAAGAGAGGCGGGAGCAGCGAAACCTGCGGGTGTGACAACAACAGGAAGTGACTTGACATGAAGTGAAGTCACTTCCTGTTGTACTAATAATGGCAGCTAATGCCGGCAAACAACAGTTAACGGCCATTAGCCGTTAGGTGGGTGGGCATTAGACACTTATTAATGATACTACAAATAACTTGGCCAAGACAATAAAATATAAATTCCAAGCCTCTTCAGGTCAACGTGACGACGTCTACATCATCCAGATAAGTGGTATGAGAACAGGGCCTCCTAAACCTCAGACAGTGTTCATTTGGTTGACTAATTATTTCCATCAGTTATATTTTCACCAGACAAAAAACAGACAGTATAATCAATGTGCTCTTGTTTTTAGGTAAAAAAAGACAAGAGCGTATGGACAAAAGCTCAAACTAAATTAACTAACATTTTCATCAACATATAAAAACTAGACTAAAATGTCTGACAGAGACATAGTCAGACTTTACTAACATTCCATAAAGGGTTATTAGATGTTTGATTTTATCCAAGAGTAAAACATGACTTCAGAAATTCAAGGAAACATAAAAATGCCTTACCCTTTACACTTCATTTTTAAATGACTAAGTTTACAGCAGATTTAGTCAACTAAAACTAGATGAAGATTAAAAAATGTGGAGACTAAACTATGTTTTAGGCAAAAAACTAAAAATAAGACTAAAAGTGCTGTCAAAATTAACGTGCTCTGAAATCTCTGAAATTGACATCATGACATTAAAATGTAATTTTCTGTTATTTTTCTGGTCCTTTTTCAGGGGTTTCACGTGGCCATTGTTTAGTTTGAGTTTCATTAAACTTAAATCTCACACCGCAGCCTTCATTAGCATCAGGAGGTATGACCTTTGTTACATCTGCACGATGTGTTTTTTTTTGTCACAGCTGTTCAGAGTCCATGATGGGACTGAAAAGATCTTTCACTGTTCTAACGTCACTTCTCCAGCTCTTACCGGTGAAGTTAAACCCATCTCCTGCCCCGGAGAAGCCCATTATCCTCCTCTCATCAAGTTAAAAGAGCTGGATGTGGATCATGGAGATCTGTGCCTTCGGTCTTTGTGCAGAGAGGTCCTCTCAGGGCAGAGGGGAGGCTTTTAAGGGTTATTTTCAACACTTCTGGGGCCTCCAGACCCTGTTTTATCTGCTGTTTTTAATTAGAAACACATGAAATGACTCAGATGAGGATCTCTCCCCTCCACTGAGAGGCACAAAGATGAGACCGGATCTGTTCACCTTCATCAAGCTGAAAACAGACAGAACTTTGTTTTCCAAAAGATGACTGCAGCATCTCACTGCCAGTTAGTCAGCAGCAAAGGTTATCTGTCAGTTTTGAAGCAGAAAACACAAATCTGTGCTGCCACAGTTACTCATTAATCTCCTGTTCATACTCCTGGATTAAAGCTCAGAGCTCTGTTCCTCTTTCTGCTGAAGTGGATCCTCCTGATGATTTAAGGCACATCAATTAAAGGGGCAGGGCGAGCCTTTAAGTTTGTCTCATAGACAAAATTGTTGTAACCCTTCCAATAGAGAAAGAACATGGTCACTGAAAGAACTTGAAACTGACAATTTATTTGTCCGACAATTATTGAAAATTAACTAATGAAAATCAGACATTGATCATTTTGAATTGAGGTTCAATAGAATGATTTACAAAAAATGATGAAACTGGCCTGGACAAAAAGGATGGTACCCTTAACTTAATATTTTGTTGCACAACATTTTGAGACAATCACTGCAATCAGGAGATTGCATCATCTGCTCCAGCTGTCTCAGGTTTGAAGGCTGTCTTCTCCAGACTGCATGTTTCAGCTCCTTCCACAAATGTTCAACAGGATTTAGATCAGGGATCATAGAAGGCCACTTCAGAATAGTCCAATGTTTTGTTCTGAGTCATTCTTGGGTGTTTTTAGCTGTGTGTTTTGGCTCATTATCCTGTTGGAGGACCCATGACCTGTGACTGAGACCAAGCTTTCTGACACTGGGCAGCACATTTCACTCCAGAATGTCTTGATAGTCTTGAGATTTCATTGTACCTGCACAGATTCAAGACACCCTGTGTCAGATGCAGCAAAGCAGCCCCAGAACATAACTGAGCCTCCTCCATGTTTCACAGTGGGTACAGTGTTCTTTTCTTTGTATGCTTCATTTTTGTGTCTGTGAACATAGAGCTGATGTGACTTACCAAAAAGCTCCAGTTTTGTCTCATCTGGCCAAAGGACATTCTCCCAGAGGCTTTGTGGGTTATCAATATGCATTTTGGCAAATTCCAGTCTTCCTTTTTTATGATTTGCTTTCATCAGTGATGTCCTCCTTTAAGTCCACTTTGGCTCAAACAGTGACAGATGGTGTGATCTGATTCTGATGTACCTTGACCTTGGAGTTTACCTTTAATCTCTTTGAAGTTGTTCTGGGCTCTTTGGTTTCCATTCCTATTATCCGTCTCTCTAGTTTGTCATCAGTTTTCCTCCTGCAGCCAAGAGCCAGAGAAAACTGTCCAGTCAGAACCAAACTGCAGAGAGAGCTTCACGCTGCCTTACCATTGTTGGAGACTTTGGCGTATCTGAAACATCTGGTGCTTCCAACCATAACTGGCATGCCAAATGGACTGCTTAGTATATTTACATCACAAGTACATCTTAGAAAGAGCGAATAGAAAGTGTTTGGGGATGACAATCATTCTGTTAATCACACCCAACAAAAATGTTACAGGTTGGCGCTACTGCGTCAGAGTGTCAGCCACTTTGTGAAACAAACTCTGTGCAGTGCAGGGAAAATATTCATCTTATTGAGAAATTTGTAGTGTTTGTTCTTTGCTTAATGAAGAAATGTGGTTGAGATCTGACAAACATCTATGCTATGTTAGCATCTATGCTAATATCCATATGTGTAGTCACTTCCTGCTGTTGTGTCTCTCATAACTTAACCCTCTGAATGCCAAGCCATTTCTGAGCGTTTTCTGCTTCTGTCATATTTGTACTCACTGTGGTCTCATTTTTCTCTATAAAGTGAAGTCCAGCACCTCTATGGATTCAGGACAACCATGGCTATAAGCTGATATAACTCAATTATGTCTTTATGCAGTGTAACAAAATTTAAAGGCTGTAAATCATCAGAAAAAAGAGAAACAAAAATTCAATTTTTCTGATTTTCTGATTTTAGAAAATTCTAAAAATAAGGTGGGAGTATATACAACACACTTTCAGGTACCCTCAAGCATAAGGAACACAGGAAAAAAGTGGTGTGGTTCTACCTTTACAGAAACTACACATTCTGAGACCTTATATGTTGATTGGAATTTTAGGCCGTTTTTGCTTCTGTCACATTTTTACTCACTGTGGACTCATTTTTCACTGTAATATCAAGTTCTACACCTCTATGTGCTCAGGAGAACTAGGGGCTGAAGCCAGATGTAATTCAACAATGTCTCATAGTAATATAACATAACCACAACGCAAGAAACTATTCAATAAAGAAAAACGGAGAGTGAAATTTTCTGAATATTTATTTTCAGAACAATGAAAACTGTGAATAACTATGTACAAGGCGACAGGACTCCCCTGAAACTGTTTCAAGGGACCCCCCTGAAACTGTTTTGGGGGGTCCTGCTGCCCTGAAACAGTCTCTGGAGACACAGAGCTGACGTATGAAGCATGCTGATTGGTGATGAACAGACAGAAGCTGAAATGACACCAGGCAAATGGAAGGCAATATTCAAATAATTCTTTAGAAGTAAATACAGGACGTATATCGATCATTCATGGCTCGTTAAAAGCTGTAAGATGTGTAAAATTATTTGTTTTTTACAGAATAGAGCTAGAGCAAACGGTTTATTTTCTGCAGATTTTTGAAGTGGACGTGTGAATAAATGCAATGTTGACGGCAGTCACGCAAAATCATCCGTCTTTTCCGCCATTGTTCGGAATGTTGCCGACGTCATGTATGATACATTCAGGTACCCTCGGAAACTTGAGAATCTGACAAAAACGCCACTTTTCACAGCTTTTTAATAGGACTAACGGTTTGTAAATGCCAGTCATTTTTAAAGAAGTGCATTTTTGAACCCGCTGGCAGGTTTGGGATCCAGAGGGTTTATGTTTCTGTCACATATACGACTGAAACTACTGCATAGGTGGTCGTAATAATCTTTTAGTCTACTTCTCATTGACGGGCTCACCTTATTGGACTCTAAAGAACAGCTTAAATCTGCGCTGCTAAATGTATTAACTCTAAAGTTCTGTTTTAAAGGAAAACCTTTTTTTGTTTTCATGTCTTTCCTCTCTCCAGAGTCCATCACAAGCAGGTAGACACCATTCTGCTGACTTAGCGTGTAATAATTTGGAAGAGCTTAGCCACCATTAATTAGCTTAGCTCAAACACTGGGATTGAATGGATAGTGTTAGCCTGCCTTTACCTACAGTCATCAGATAAACTAATGGTCCTGTGTGCTTGTTGTGACTTGTTGTTTTCACAGTGTTATGGCTATCTATTTTTAGACGATTAGCATTTGATTTAACTTTTGAAAGAAATACAAAGGAGGGTGCACAGACACACCACTGAGGATGTACTTGTAAGAAGGTCAACAAAACAAAGCCTCAGTTAACGAGAACAGGAAAATATGATGATAGTCACAATGGAGATAATGTCAAGAACACTGAACCATTAAGAGTTTTTGATAAGTTTATGTGATGACTGTAGGCAGAGGCAGGCTAACACTACCCGTTGACTCCCAGTTTTTCAGCTAGATAATTAGTGGTGGACAAGCTCTTTCTTGTTACTACAGCACAGTCAAAAGAAAGGTGTCTACCTGGTTGTCTTGAAGTCAGGAATGAGGTAAGACATGAAAACCAAAAAAAGGTTAATTACACATTTATTACACTAATGCTGCTTTTACCACCTCTGTCTGATGGATG
Organism: Scarus forsteni; assembly: GCA_036419115.1. NCBI lineage: Eukaryota > Metazoa > Chordata > Actinopteri > Labriformes > Labridae > Scarus > Scarus forsteni. Next base: position 65,311 of record JAZDUH010000096.1, on the reverse strand, counting down.
ACCTTGTTTTCTTAAATCAGATTTGATCAAGTGTTCCTTCTTTTAACAATGTTTTATGCTTGACATTGACTTGTAGACTGGATTTACTGAAGAGGGGGACTGCATGTGGCCCATAGGCCACCAGCTGCCCACCTTTGGTTTGGGCTTTTTAAAACATATTCATTAGTCTTAATCTTGTTCAGCTCATATGCTTTTTTGTTATTAAAAACAAAAAATAAGAAACTTTGGGCACTAGGCATCTTTTGTTTGTCTCCATGGCTTTGAAACTTGTATGAACATTATTTTATTTTCACTAGAATTGTGCAGAGAGTTATGACGACCCTGATATATTATTCATGCAGAGGGAAGAAAAATATGAAGATTTTATTTTCAAGCTGTAATAACCGCCCATGTTTCCTCTTCCCTACAGTCACCTGATTGACTGAAACCTTCAGATCTGGACTGACGCTGCCATGAAGTCCCAGAAGTCTCGAGACGCCACATCATCTCCGTCCAAACGGAAACGCCGTTTCACCTTACGAGGCAGGAAGAAGAAGGACCGGGTGATCCGAGGAAAGCTCCGTATCCGCTCTATGCCCGGTGCCTTCCTGGTGCTGGGGGTCGTCGTGGTGCTGGTGGGGACGGCTCTGGCGGTGGCGGGGTACTGGCCGTACCGCCTGTCGAGGTCCTCCCTCCTTGGCGCCGTAGACAGAGATGGATTTCCAGAGTCACAGAGTTCAGGGTGGAGTCTGGGGGCGAAGGGCCTCCTCTCCACGGCGAGCCTCATGCACAGCGAGCGGATGAAGCTGCTGGGCCCCGTGATCATGGGGGTGGGGCTTTTCATCCTCATCTGCGCCAACACCGTGCTGTACGAGAACCGCGACAGGGAGACGCAGATGCTGCTGGCTCAGATGCGGAGTGTGATCTGCTCTGTGTCTGCAGCGGTGCCCTCGGCTGACCTGACGGAGATCGCGGCGGCGAATTCGATGGCCAAACATTATCAGTGGGTGAGCAGTCTACCTGCTGCTCACCTCAACATCCTGTGTCTGCAGCAGATGACCAGTTCGGAGCCGCTGCTGCAGACCAGGACGCCCATGGAGCAGGAGGCCGGTGCCGAGGGCGTCTACCAGCAGGCCGTCCTCCATCACCGGGAGTCCGAGGCCCCGCCCTCGCTCCACTCCTCCCACTCCAACTCCTGCAACTCCAGCAAGACGGATTTAGACACGCAGGACGAAGCAGAGCACGAGGAGAATGCCAGCTTCCAGAAGCCGCCATCCGCCTACGTCAAACTGAACAACCACATCCTGTCAGCGAGCTCCATGTCCACGCTGGAGCTGGAGGAAGTGGACGTCCCCACCGCTCTCCCGCGGCGATGTCATAGCATGAGCTACAGGACTAAACCGTACATCCTCCGGAGCGGTGTGCGTCTACCAGAAGGACGCCAAACACCACCGGACCAGCAGGAGATACAAGAGGGCGCAGTCACGAGACGGGAGGCGGGGTCACAAGTGTGTGTGAACATCCCGCTGCAGGTCGTAGAGGAGCCGACGCACCGGAGCTGGCCTCGGCTAGACCTGTGCGGCGGGAGGCGGTACCTAAAACTGGAGAACAAGGAAGACTCAGTGGATAAACTGCTGGACCAGCTGGAGCAGCAGAGCTCGCAGTGGGATAAAAGTTTTGGGTCAGGACCTTTCCAATAATGAGGCGGATACAAAAACACGAAGGATTAAAGTGATTCTTCCCTGGATTCTGAGATTTAACCCTATTTTTGTGCAGGATGGAGAGAATCGGGGTTCTCTCACGGATCAATTGTACATTTTCACACAAAGATCTTCCAAAACATCCCGAATCATGGGTGGAGTATTTCTAAATGGATACCTGATCCTCTCTCTGCTGGAAAAGTTTTTTTTTAATGAATAAGGGAGAGTAAAAATATGCAGACCCAACACTGTCACAGAGCTACGCAGGAGCAGAAGGGTCAGGCCTGAGAACAAAATAAAGGAGGGAGTTTGTTTTAAAAGTCAAAATGTGTAGAAAAATGAAAACATTCAGGATAAAAGTTGACGTGATGTTACCGAAATCATCAAGCGCAGTGCAGGGGTCTTTCCTGTTGTCCTCTCAGCTGCACAGCTTAGGTTGCTTTCACACCTGAATGACATGAAATCTGGTTCCATTTTTTGGGAACTTATGGCCCTTTTCCACTCGCACGCCTTGACCCTACTCTACTCGGCCCTACTCGATTTGCAGCGTGTTTCCACTAGCCTGGTACCTCCTAAAACAAGCTAGTTTTAGTACCTACTCCGCTCTGGTTCCAAGTGAGCTGAGTCGATACTAAAAGATGACGTCACCGACTGCCGGCTACTGATTGGTCAGACAATGTCATCATCGATGAGTCATGAGCGCGATGACTTAGCATGCTAGCGGTAGCTACCATTAGCTTACCCTCATACGTCTTTTCTTTGCAGCTGGATTGCTCTCGTCCTCGGCTTCATTCTGTTGTAGAGCTTCCAAAACTCTCCTGTGCTTCTCAAGGGGTATTTCTTCTTACCACCTGCAGCCTTCTTCTGCTTTCCTTTTTTACTCGGTTTGTGACAAAAAGACACAGATTGTTGCATCACGCTCAAAATGATGTCACTGCAGAGCCGCTCAGCGACACTGCACCCCATTGGGCAGGCAACTGGGGCTAATGGAAAAGCAGCACATGGCGAGTAGAGTAGAGTAGAGTAGGGCTAACGGAAAAGGGCCATTTGTTTGATCTGGGGTCGCGTGAAAGCTGACATGATTTTTAATTTGCCTCATCAATCTGTGCTCAAATCTATGGACTTAACCCTTCTAAATATTTTTATATGTCAAATTATTCAGAGCCTCAATATTCAAGATATTAGTCTTTAAATTTAGGAACCATTCGCTGAAATGTATTATCTTGGTTTTAAAACCAAAAGAACGAGAGGGAGAAGAGAGAAGTGTAGGTCGCATGATCAGCATGTTACTCAGTGATATGAAGGCTGCTCGTGTCTCGACGTTACAGCTCCAGAAGTGTCCGCTGAGGAGCGACACCAAATCATGATCACAGAAAAACCTTTAAACATCTCAGATGATGACGTCTTTTCTGTTCACATCCCTCTGATCACTGCCGTCAGTCTGCGCTCTTATTCTGACATGTGCATACCTAAACTTCACTCACGTTTATTCATCACCACAGTTCCTATTGGACGGTCAGATTTGTTGTCAACATAAGACCTAGAAAGTCAAGGCATGGCTAAAATGTTGAGAAAACATCACGTCAAATAGGGAATTGGCAATAATTCAACCTCAAAACACAGCAAGAAGGTTGCTGGTTTGATCCCCATGTCTATCAGGGCCTTTCTGTGTGCAGTGTGCATGTTCTCCTTGTGTCTGCATGGGTTTTCTCCGGGCATTCAAGCTTCCTCTCACAGAAAAACACGCTTGTTAGGTTAACTGGTGAATCTAAATTCACTTAGATGTGATAATGAATGGTTGTCGTCTCTCTCTGTGAGGCCCTGTGATTGGCTAGTAACTGGTTCAGGGTGTACCTCCTACCTAATGTCAGTTGGGATAGGCTCCAGATGATGGCTGGATATTCCCCACCTGTTGACTTTGTCTAAGTAAATCCTCTACAGAGATGCATCCTGCTCTAAAAAACGCTCATCTCTTTTGTTTCTCACGCCTGACCCTTACAGTCTCCTGAATAGATCAGAAGAGCAAACAAGCCGAGTTTTCAGCAATCATCAATGCAGAAAATCAGCAAGTTTGTGGATGCAAAGGTGTTTTTTTGTTCCCAGGAGTTGTTGGTCTAATGATGGAGTAATGGAGGGTTTGCAGGAGGATTGTTTTCACTGTGCAATCAATTCTGAACCAAACTACCTGGACTCCTCGGCCCGTACGGCGCTGACAGCTCCAAACAAAATGCAACTAACACTGGGCCTTGTTCCTCAGCAGATGTCCCTCTCTACAAATGCAATGCATGGCAGTGATGTACAGTGTGTTACATCTTCATACTTATGCAGAGATGTGTCTTTGTCGGTTTGTGTGTACAAGAAATGATGTCATAAACGGGGTTTTCTCTCTTTTTGAACAGCCTAGGTCTCATGGTGTGTTCCATTGACCTCCGCTGCGGGGATCACCATACACCACAGTTAAAGGTGTTGATCTGGTGCAGAGGGGGTCTGAACCCCCTCTAAGGCAGGAACTCTAGACTCAGACCTCGGAGATAAAATGGAACGCACCATTGTTCTCAGGTTTGGCCGTTATTCCTGCAGCTTTAATCCGTCCTCAAACGGGCTGAGACCTGGGAATAAACAACACTGCAAACATCTCTGACTTAAAGAGATTTCTTTTTGTGGGAGTCTCCAGATGCATTTGAGTGTTTTTGAGAATGAATCTCCAAACTGCAGCCGCAACAGAAATCTAAATACTTAGCAGCACTTGGTTTTGTTGTTGGAGACATTCCTGCTGAATAGATGTTCAAAATCTTGGACACCTGCTGATATGCTTTCTTGACTCATTACTGTCAATATCAATATTTTGTGTCAAGAGCACAAAGTCTATCCTTAACCAAAGTAGACATTTATTTCCATGATAACAGTCCATTTGTGTTGGAAACAGACGCGACGCAAGAAAAACATTTTACTCATTTTACATTTTAAAACATACCAGATTCCTAAAAGTCGACAAAAACGTTAAAAATTAGAGTTTATTCTTACATTTTGCAAGTATTACAGCCAATATTTGAGATTTTCATGGCCAGTTCCTGAAATATAAGCTATAAATGTTGGCAAAACTGTTACTCTTGCTGAGCTCCCAGCATTTGGTGATAGTTGTGAAGTACAGACCAGATCCTGCTCATCTTTTCACTTTTGACTCAATAGGAGTCTTCCTAATTAAACACTACACAATTTACTTACTTTCCTGACTCACATGCAGATGAAACATCATGAAGAATGACTGTCAACTCCCCTCTGAGGCCATTCTCCTTTTTTTTTTTTCACAAACATTTTATTGAAATTCTTAACTTTCAACACAACATACAATACCCCACGCCATGACCAGACAGCGTTCAAAACAAAGAAAAAAAATACAAAATGTAAACAACACCACATATAAGTTATCACATCCACAAGAGAAGAAACACAAAAGGGTATAACAAAATAATAATAACAATACCAATATTGGCTATGACAGATAAACAGATGTACAACACTCAAAATAAGATTAAATAAATAATAATAATAATAATAACAATAATAATAATAATAATAAAATTAAAGAAAAACATCACAGGAGCAAATATTATCATAGTACTAAACGAGTATATATATTTTGCATATTCATTCATTCATAGTCATATACAGACATACACTGAGATACAGATGCACATATCTATAAAACAAAAATTCAGAAATGAAACAAGCATCGTGTACATCATTTAAAGCATTTTACAAAATCCTGGATTAGCTCCAGCCCAACTTTTGGGTGACCATTTATCAGTAATTCTTCCTCTTTCATGTTTTATTTGGCATTAAAACTTCTATTAATGGACTTTTCCCAATCACTAAACTGCTTTCCCATTAAGATTTAGTGTTTTTAATTCTGCGGGCGAATAATTTAAAAAAGGTGACCAAGTTTTCACAAAAAAAACTCCTCTTTCCCTTTTAAGACCGCTTGGAGTCGTTCAGTCGCCTTTTTAGACCATCCTCTGTAAACCCTGAAGATGGTTGGGCAGGAAAATCCCAGCAGATCAGCAGTTTCTGAAACACTCAAGGGATGGAAACAACAATCATATTCAGTTGAGAAATTGTAGCATCTGGTCAAAGTTATCAGTGTCATTTGTCTTCAGTAGGGATGGGAATTGATATTGACACCAAAGTTTTTATTGATTGTGATGATTTATGAAATTCTTTATGGATTCCTGTGGACAACAGATCTTCGTCAGGGCCTCTCGCTCCCTCCTCATGGAGACAGTCATGGTTACAGACCCTCCAGTGAGACATCTTACTGTTATTCATCAGCAGTTTTAGGCCGAGTGAGCAGGGACATCAGAATGGACACAGAGCTGTTGACAACATGGTGCTGATCAGCACTGACCTGACCTGTCAGCCAGTTAGAGCAGAGTGGATCCACACGAGTAAGGATGGAGACAGAGACAGAGAGAGAATAGATGTGGATCAGGGGTTCATACATTAGTGATTGTAAACTTACTCTGGCAGTTATGAGCTAGAGTAAATCCAAAATAGTTTCTTTGAATGTCAGATGAGGCACCTGTTCGACACTGATGACACTGATCTGTGCAGGCCTGATTTATGTCACATAGAGTCCACGAGTGACTGGGTTGATGATCTGCTAATGGTATTAGTATCAACAAAATCTTTGTTATGTCCAAGTTGACTAGCATGACGAGATACAAGAAAAAAGATCTACAATCTGAGATGAGATGAGTTTGGGCTCACAAAGTCAAAGTATCTATGGGTGAGTCCCAATTGTACCCCTTAGCCCTTCCACTTTGTTTTTCCTCTGGCTGTGACGTAGCTGCAGCTGCAAAAACTAGCTCGTTATAATCAGAAAGTTTAAAACACAACCAACAATTCAAAACATGATTAATACTTACTGAGTGATTTAATAAGTACCTATAATTATGCACTTTCTTCAGTGTATTATGGGAAATTCTCTTACCCCTTCCTTTAAAGATGCTATGAGTTTCTAAGTAATTACAAAAAAGTCTCACTTTTAGATATATGCCTGATGGAAATACACACTTTAAGATGAGTTTTATAGCATCAAAATAGGTTATCTATAAATGCTATTCCTTAGCTAAGTGGTCGGGTCGGACATCCGGCTACAAAACCATGATTCTATAATACTTTTCCAAAAATTGCTTGTTGTCACGCATCAAAAACTACCGCTACGTAACTAGAAAGAGATACATTACCTCGTCGCTTTGCATCCTGTAAGTTGTTGAAAAAAGAAGTTGTAAAGCAATGCAGAGTTCTGAGGAAGGTCCGAGCTGCATTCATTAGCATCACAACAAACACACGTTTTGGCTTGGGTCACGTCTTTTGGTGCGTTCCAGTTGCAGGCAGAAGTAGGAATTTCGGGGTTCCGAGTAGGAAACTGCAACTAGAACGTTCCCCGAAGTATGAATTTCCTACTGGGAACTCGGTGACACCTCGCCACCCCGAGTTCACAATGGAAGATGGATGCCCCCAGTGTGAACAGTTATTTAGCTCCTGTAATAATCCATTTATTTGCACTTCTTACTGGGGTGTGTCGCTCTAGATCAGCTGTATACATAGTATTGTTAGATTTATATTTACAAAAATGCTGCCATAGTGATAATCACATTCTTCATGCAGCAATGCAGGGCGAGCTAACAACAGCTAACAATAGCCTGGTAGATCGGCATATTTTTTTTCGACTTCAACTGGAACGCTGATAAGTCGGAGATGATGTCACTCCCAGTTCCGAGGTTACTGGATTACGACAGTCGCTGCACGTGCTCATGGGTAGCAGAGTCTTAATGTCTTCGGAATTAGATTCTCCTCACAGCACCTTTAAATAAAGCTCACACAAATTGCCCCTTGCTGTGTACAAGAGCCAGATGAAGTGAAAAAAGTGTCATCAGCGTTAAATGAAAATTTTAACTTGTTTTGACAGACTATCAGCACCCCTAATTACTCAGACCAACCCGTCTGGCACCATCAACTGAGCTGCAAAATCCTGTAAACCCCCTCTCATCTCCACTCTGATGCTTCTTCATCACCATGTCCAAAAACTTTGATGCACTGAGTTGTTGCCATGTTGTTTGTTGGTTAGTTATTTACGTTAATGAGCTGGTTAAATGTAAATCACACAGTTTTTAACAATCAAATATTCCTTTGAATAAAAGGTTAAAGTCCATGTAGTGACTAAGCCTGTAATCCCTGTTTGTACTGGACACTGATCCATCATCACGGTTCATGTTTCCTCCTTTTTGAAATTTTTAGAGTCCAAAAACCAAATCAAAGGTGACTAATGAATGAATGAGGTAACGGCTTGCTGCTGTTAGCAAAGGATCAAGTGTTGCTCATTAGCCACAAACATGACCACACAGCTGAGCAGCAAAACATAAAACAGACCAAAGTCAGACCTGAACCACCAGCTGGCCCTCGTTAAGGAGACTGTGGACCCACCAAGGTCCCAGATCAGGACCCTGTTGATGACAGCAGGTCCACTGTTTCTACTAGAGCTTCTTGTTAAAAGTTTTTTAGAGGAAGCTGCCATCATCTTTCTGTCATAAACATGGATGGTAACAGAACTGTGGAGCCTGTGGATGGATCATTTCCGTACTGTACACATCATCTCAACCAAACTTTAGCATAACCTCCTCTCAAGCGTAGAGGCCGTGCAGAGGTGGGACTTAAGGCTGTCCACCTATTAGAAAAGATTCATGCCTCACGGTGAGAGTAGTCTGAAGCCTTTCTTTAACCAGGATGTAAAGATGTTTGTTTAGGCTGTAAAGACATGTGCACACCATCGTAACACCTCCAGGGTTCCTGCAGCTCGCCCCAAGTGGACACTCGAGGAACTGCAGCTTTTGGCACTTCCTCCTGAACCTCCATTTTCAGTCTGCTGTTGCTGCCTGTTCATCATATGATAGAGAGTGTGAGGTGTCTACAGATGTTCACTGAGTCTCCTATTTAAGACTGAGAAGAGAGTAAACAGCATCTGGACAAAAAAATGTCGCCACCTTAAAATATTTAATTGGACCAACTTTATCTTTGGTCACAGTCTCATTCTCTGTGTCATTGTTTCTTTAAGCTTCTGCAATGTCACAGATTTGTCCCAGATCACAGCACTGCCCCCACAGGCTTGGACAGTCGGCACTAGGCATGATGGGTGTATCACTTCACCTGCCTCTCTTCTTACCCTTGATGCTCCCATCACTCTGGAACAGGGTCAATCTGGACTCATCAGACCACATGACCTTCTTCCAGTCCTCCACAGTCCAATCTTTATGCTCCCTAGCAAACTGAAGCCTTTTTTCTGCTTAGCCTTACTGATTAGTGGTTTTCTTAAGGCTACACAGCTGTTCAGTCCCAATCCCTTGAGTTCCCTTCACATTGTGTGTGTGGAAATGCTCTTACTGGTTGTTTAAGAAATGAGAAGCTGCTCATGTCATCAGCTGGAGTTAAATAACTTGTTTCAGCTGAAAGATAATCACCCATGCAGTAATTATTCAACAGGAGGCTCGGACCTGTTTGCTTTGTTAAATCCAGGTGGAGACTTTTGTTTTTGCCTGGCAGTGTAGTTTGGGATCAGGGGAGATATTCACCACCTTTCTTTTGATTGACTGGATATTCAGATGGGTTTATTCTAGCCAGAGAATACAGCTGTCAAATGCAGCCGAGCGAGGCAGAGGCTGCAGTGCATCCTGGGACGTGTAGGCACTGTAGGCACGGATCGATGAGCAGGAGAACTCGGCTCTTTTTGCACAGAAGCTCCAAGAAACGTATTGATTCAATCCACATGAAAAATAGAGGGAAGTCCTGTAAATCTTTGATATTTGGTGAAAAATTCAGCTGTAGTTGCTGATGCTCACAGAAATTAGCACGCTTATTGTAAGAAATAGTAATCTCCTCATCTTTCCGTCCTGTGTCTGTGAGCATAGCACAGGCTCTGCTCAACACTCAGGGCTGGAGACGTCCTGACGCCCCTGACAGTGAAAAAATGATGTTTTTTCTCTGCACAAATTTCACCTTCAGGCTCTTCAGAGGCTACAACACCATCCTCCATTCTCCTGCTTATGGAGGGTCGGGTTACCGTGGCAGCATACTAAGTGGGTAAACCAGTTATCTCCCTCCCAAGCTCCTCTTGGGGATCCTGAGGCACCCACAGGACAGATGTGATATACTGTCATGCCTCCAGCAAGCTATGAATCTAATCTGGTGTATCCTCGCCGTGTGACTTCCAAGGAAAACCTCAAAAAGAGGCACAAAGGAGTCTTCTGAAATGTCACGGCATGTCCTAACGGCATGCATCGCGATGCTCTCCACCATGACACTGCAGCTGCAGACTCACGGGCCGAGAGAGCTTGACTGTTTAATGCCAAGGTGTTACCTAAACGTCTCAGCAGGCGTGCAAAGATACCCTGTCTGCAGGGGTTTGCTTTGGCTCAATAGACTCCTGCAGCTTTGACCATCACAAGTAAAGAAGGAGGGATGAACATGTTTTAGTTTAACCGTCTGAAAAGCAAAGTCAGAGACTTAATGTCTGCAAAGAGAGTGGAAATCATTTTATACCTGGAGAGAAATACTTCTACTGAAGTGCTCTTAAAAAGCATCTTAGACATTCTTGGACAGGTCATTAAGGAAGGATGATGAAAAGTGTATTCTGTGATGTTAACAAATCTTAAGAGAAAATCCTGGATTAACATCTAAAGTGATGATTTCCTCCTTTTGTCATGGCCAGTGTTCCCTAAATATTAGGGGTGTGACGGTGCACAAAAATGACGGTTCAGTACGTACCTCGATTTTGGGGTCACGGTTCGGCACACTTTCGGTACAGTATGGGAACAACGCAAAACCATTTGCTTGTTTAGCACGTTTATTAAACCAAAATTTGTCATTATACAAACTGAAAACCAAAATATATTCGATGTGCTGCTTGGTAATACTAATAAGTTAAATAAAAAAAATGTAGATTTGTTTATTTTTAAAAAGATGGGACAATACACGTTAATGAAAATATAAATGTAAACATGTGAGATTATAGCCGTGTGGCTAATTTCCATCTCTAGTCCCATTTGCAGGTTGGTGTTGTACAATACATTTATACACAATAAAAACAAAACAAGACAAAAGACAACAAAGGCAAAATAACCAACAAATGTATGAAATTAAAAATAATGAGTTTCTTTTTAAATTCCTGGCTTAAATGTGGACGACTGGGTACTTTATACCGGGGCTCAATCACCTTTAGCATGTGTTTAAAACCAGCATTTTCCACAGCTGAATATGGTCTTAGATCTGATGCTATAAAAACACTGATGGATGCTGTTATCGCTTTGGCCCGATCTGAACTGTCCCGGAGAGGCTGCTTGAATGCAGACAGCAGTTGAATTTGCACCACAGTGTTTTTTTTCCTTACCGTGGAAATCTTTACACTTGAGTGGTGCCGTTTCAGGTGAGTTAGCATGTTTGACGTGCTGTCGGAAAATACCCGACCTCAGTTGAACAGTATCGGCACACCACCGTCGTTTTATCCACCTGTCTTTCTCCATTGCAATATTTCACCAGGAAGCCAAAGTGTTCCCAAACAGGAGATTTCAGTGACAGGGGAGGGTCTTCAAGCTCCGGATGGTCACTGGCAGTAGCCATGATGCACAATTCAGACACAAGCTCCTGTGGTTACAGAAGCTATTGATATTCATCTTCTGATTGGCTCGCCGTGGGACGTCAAGTCCACATGATATGTACAGGATCACAAGAGCACGACTCACAGACCACTTTCCTCATGAATATTGAAAAGCCTTCCCTAACCACACCAATTGTAGACGAGTATCCCGTGAATACTAAAGAGCCATGTGCAGCTGCTAATGTAAACTTACTGTACTCGTTCGAGTACAGACCTGTACCGAACCGAACGTCCTTTTCGAGCGGTTCGGTACAGATACATGTACCGTTACACCCCTACTAAATATGTCTATTGTTGGTTTATGTGCTCCTCCTCACAGACAGACAGACAGACAGACAGGCAAAGAAAGTGACAATGACAGATTGAATGAATTATTTGATTTTAAGGAGCAGTAATACTTAAAATTCTTAGTGCAGCCTGTGAGTGTCTGGTCTAAAGCTGTCCACTTTGAGAGGACAAGAACATTTTGGTCCATTTTGACTCAATAACATCTCAGTTACTGCAGATTCATAAACTGCCTGCGTGCACCATAATCTGTTTTGCTAATTGTCACTAACATGTTCCAGACAGTTCTGAAAAATTCATTGAAGGATTAAACAGCCAAAATTATTATTATTATTTTGTTTATGCTCTGGTTGTAACATGATGATGACATGACGATGCCAGTCACCCTCTGCATTTCGTCATCAGCAGCCGGAGGAGCCTGTTCAGCCCCAGACTGATCCTTCAAGGTCATGACCTACAGACTGAGAAACTCCTCACTGATGGGAGGGAGAGTAACAGGAAGACAGGGGATGGGAAGGAGCAGTGGCCAGCTGTAGCAGGATATTTTTATTTTGTTTTATTGTATTTATTTATATTTATATTTATGCATATGTATTAATAGTTTTATTTAGATCTTTTTTTTTCTTTTCACATACCTTAAGTGCTACTGATTCTTGATTTTCCCAAGCGAGTTTTTCCCAAAGGGATTCATAAAGTATTATGTTGTTTAATAATTCTAATTTAAAGGGACTGTGAGGAGAATCCATTAACGGCAACGTAAAGACTCTGCTACCCATGAGCACGCGCGGCGACTGTCGTAATGCTGCGTTCCAGTAACCTCTGAACTGGGAGTGACATCATCTCTGACTTATCAGCGTTCCAGTTGAAGTCGGAAAAAAACATGCCGATCTACCAGGCTATTGTTAGCTGTTGTTAGCACGCCCTGTGTTGTTGTTCACAAATATCACATGAAGAATGTGATTATCACTATGGCAGCATTTTTGTAAATATAAGTCTAACAATACTATGTATACAGCTGATCTAGAGCGACACACCCCAGTAAGAAGTGCAAATAAATTTATTATTACAGGAGCTAAATAACTGTTCACACTGGGGGCATCCATCTTCCATTGTCAACTCCGGGGTGGCGAGGTGTCACCGAGTTCCCAGTAGGAAATTTCGACTTCTTGGGGCGATCCAGTTGTAGTTTCCTACTCGGAACTCGGAAATTCCTACTACTGACTACAACTGGAACGCACCAAAAGACGTGACCCAAGTCAAAGCGTGTGTTTGTTGTGATGCTAATGAATGCAGCTCAGACCTTCCTCAGAACTCTGCATTGCTTTACAATTTTTTTTTTCAACAACTTACAGGATGCTAAGCGACGAGGTAATGTATCTCTTTCTAGTTACGTAGCGGTAGTTTTTGATGTGTGACAACAAGCAATTTTTAGAAAACTCAGTATCGTAGTTTTGTAGCCGGCTATATATCTCTACTTACAGCCCGGTGCTCTAAGACGTGTCTGAATAATATAAATTTGCTCTAGTTTTAATTGTCTTGTTCCTGGAGTTGAGTATCCAGGCCAGTCCAGTCCTGTCCGACCCGACCGTGAAGCTAAGGAATAGCATTTATAGATAATCTATTTTGATGCTATAAAACTCATCTTAAAGTGTGTATTTCCATCAGGCAGATATCTAAAAGGGAGACTTTTTTGTAATTACTTAGAAACTCCTCACAGTCCCTTTAATGTTTGCTTGGCTAAGACTCTTGACCCTAAATCTCTCCTACACCTACATCATTGGTGTGGAAGTGCGCTGAGTATAAAAGATGCAAATATATTAAAGATCAAAATGATGAACTGTCACTTTTCACTATCACTGCAATATGAAAAAGTGAAATAAACCCATTTCAAAGTAGACTGGAGAGGAAGTTAATAAAATAAAAGTGCTTGCATGTAAATCCAATTTAATGGCAGTTCAACCAGATGCTGTTATATTAATCAACAGACTCTTCATTATAGATGTTAATGTTTATAGACGATCGATCACTTTCCATGGTTGTTATTAATTATGCATCCATAGTAACAATCTTCACAACCATATAGACAAAGAGATGCCATGTCATCTTTAATAAATTTATAGTCATCAGAGACAAATATTTTGCTATACAAAAAAACACTGATTGATTGAATCTATATTCAGCTGTGGGATAAAAACTATCTCTTATACCCATTTTAGACCGGCCAAAAAACCTGTTTAAACCCGGTAACAATCGACTCCTTTCAGTTTGAAAGGGTTTAATCAACATTTCAACCCAAGTCAGCCTACCCAACAAGTGACGCGGGTTTTTATCAGCTCAACTTCAATCAGTTTCAGTGAGAACATAACCTCTGGGGGGACCCGCTAATTTACGGAATAATATATCACACCGTCTCCCTCCGTCTGTAACTTCCGTGACTCTTTGCCATCTGAGCAACAAATTCCATCCGTCTTTGTATCAACAGCTCTGAGTTTGTTTATTTTTAAAGAGGGACAAAAGTACAGAAAACCATGTCCACGTCTTCCATGCTCCTTTCCATTGTTTACATATATGTGTTTTGTCGCACTGATGATCTCATCAACGTGAGACATCAGCTTGATGCACCACAGGGAAAAAAAAATGCAGCTCCTCTGCTGATGGTTAGACCTGGGTCTGCTGGCAGTGAGAAAAGAGTCAGCGGGTTAAAACGGTTAAAAAATGCTAATTTTAGTGTGAAATTGGTATGAGTCTGAGTGTGTGTGTTTTAGCTGCCTGAAGGCAACAGTTGACATAAGTCATGACCGGGATGAGATGGGTCCTTGAATATATTTTTTGCATGAGTGAGTTAAAATTAGAACTTGGATGATGTGCAGTGGAAACAACATTTCAAATTTCCAGATCTACATTTTAGTTTGTGTTACTCTCCTCACAGTCACATAAGTGGTTGTTTTTATCCATCCTGTCTGGTCTTCCTTTTCTAGTTTGATGCAGGATGATGTCATCAGGAATATTTGCTGCTGCATTCAGATATCAGCTCACTCAGACTTAATGTGAATTAAAATTATATGTGGGTGTGAGGAAAGTGAAGTCGATGATAAACTTGTCTGTGTTCTCGTTTGGCTCATGCAGGGAAAGTCTGGATAGTTCCATTGTTTTGCATGTATGAACAGGATTTGAGATTGTTTGGGAGATTTGTAACAACATGAGTGGGCTTCCCCTCTTTGGCTTAGTTTGTTGAAATGTGATCACAGACTTCCTTCTGAAAAGTGCACGTTTTACACACTGTGATGCTAACCTACACATTGACTGTGATAAAAAGCATAAGCACAGCACTGGTTTGCCCTGTTTTAAAACACAGTCATGTGGAAGTGAAACAATCCAAAGGAAAAATTCACATATGAAATGGCTGTATTTGCGTATTTCCAGACTGTGTGTGAAAAGTTCAAGTGAGGCTTTTCAGCAGCAGAGATTCTGAAGGCTGTTACCTCATGATCTTTTCAAATCTGGACTTTGTGTTGTTTTTACAGTAAAACCCCAAAGCTAGCATTGATTCAAGTCCTTGTAATACTCTTTTTTCTCTTTCCCACCTGCCAGTCAAAGGAGCTTAGCAGTAGTTTCTAACCATTTTCCTTTTATTTAAAGCTGGGGTTGGCGATTTTGGAAAACTAGCATGAATTTGAAAGTAGCATCTCCTCAGGGCTCCGCCTAATGGCCCCCCCCCCCACTCACATGCACGCGCGCGGCTGATATATCCAGAAGACTGATTCAACTCCAAACCCTCAGCACAACGTTTTTGTTTTACTCTACACCAAGTCATGTCTCAGTCAGCGGTAAGAAAACACTAAACAAACATGTGAAGTTAGTTAGTGCTCACAGGCGATGTTGATCGGGGTATAGGTAGTTCCTCTGCCATTCTCCACATAGCTGTCAAGTCTCCTGTTTTGGCCATGAAACTACCGTATTTTCTGTATTTTATCCTCTTGCCTGACGTCCTTCTGTATCAGTATTATCCCGTAAATCTCCCATGTGATGATATAATAATAAAAACATTCCTCTGCCTCTCCAAACTGAACTCTGTCTCTAGCCTGAATGGGGCGGTAATGCTCCAAAATGATGGATGCCAACCGCTGTAAAACCGAAGAAGAAGAAAAAGCCTCGCGAGAACGTCCACCTGCAGTAGCCTGGGTGGCAGCTATCGCGAGATTAGAGCAGCAGAACAAACTTAGAAAAACAAAGAGTTTATTTTAGATTTCTTGTACACCTGTCTTAAAATGTGAGGGATACTGGAGCTTGGTTGGGGTTGTGGGACGGCTCACGGCGGGCTTCCCTTATTTTTAAAGACAAAACTTGACAGGTAAGCATTCTCCTGCGGATTCTGATACGTATGAGCTCGGCTACACACACTGAGTCTGTGCATGCCGGAAAAATGCTCGCGCAGTAGGCGGGCAGAATGGCGACAGGATTTGATTGGTTTAAAAACAGGTGTCCTGGCATGATTATTGGTTGGGGTTTTCCCTGTTTTACTCCTGCTGTAGATAGCGGATATTTTTCGCTCTGTTTTAAGAACACATTATGAGTTGATTACCATCGGGTCATAAAGACCATTTTAACGAGAATTACGAGAAGTGTATCTAAATCAAATCACCAACCCCAGCTTTAAGTTTAACTTAAAAAAACTCTGCAAACACACACACTGCTTTACAAAATGAGGATCAGTTTGATTTTTTTCTTATAAGTAAACTCAGGATGAATCAGGATCCTAAAATCACCAACAGCTTTACTTATGAAAATGCCTTCTGCCCCAGTGGTGTAGTCGAGGGTATACGCTGGTATACGGAGTATACCCACTTATTTTTCAGTCAGCATTGAGTATACCCACTTCCAAACCCCTCCGAAGCGCACCATATCTAACTGCCAGATTGCCCTTTTTTCCCTCAAGGATGGTGAAACCATGACCCACCCTTCTCTGCCTCTAATTGGCTGGTACTAGCCGCCTTCACTGATTAAATTGGTTAAATATGAACAAGAATGCATTGTCAACTTTAGATTTAAAGTATTTTATTAAAATAAATGTTCCAAAAATAACCGAAACACCATGTTTCCCTCATGATACATTTTACATTCATCCATTCTGCTTGTGTGACCAGTAGTAACTACAAACAGCTTCTAATTAAGTCATGATAATTTTATTATAGTTAGCAAGTAGAAATAAAAGATTTTTGGGTAAATTAGGTAGTGTTACATGTCACTGGTTCTAAAACCGTCTTTTATTCTGTACTACTTAAAAAAGGCAAAAATTTAGAGTATACTCACTTCTGAATGGACCACTACACCACTGTTCTGCCCCCCTTCGAGAGGTTCAGAAAAACTATCAAGTCTACATGTTTGTAAAGGTATGAAGGTCTTTTTTTATTTAGGTTAACTAACTTCAAAAACACAAACACATTTCAAGACAACAGCTCAAACTATATATTGTTGTAGTTGAGTGTATCAATAATTAGAATGTAGGACAAAAATGTTTAACACTAACAAAAGTTTTGAGCAGAACTACGGAAAAACATTTTAACAAGGAGGACGCTGACTAACTGCAGCAATAATACCACTGAAAATAAATCACTCAACGAACTTAATTTACTAATGAAAGGGTCCCTCAAAAGTATAAAATGTCCTTGTCTGAAGGAGGTCTGATTAATCCATGAAATCAAATATGGGTCTTATTACAACAACAGTTCCTCATAAGAGAAGCAAAAACAAAGAGGGGTCATGGCCAGTGTTAGAACATGTCTTCATAGATCATTACCTCCACCAAGGACGCTTTTGGGTCCGTTTGTTTGTTAGCAAGATTAAAAAAACTACTGGATGGATTTTTTGCTTTATAACCTTCTGAGTAATAATGATATCAACATGTTTTGGAGTACTAGGTGTGTGTTTTCAAGGTCATGAATCAGATTATGATGGTAACGTCATCATAGACTATTGCTTATAGACGTAACAGCAGTATGGGAGCTACCTTGGTGGAGGTTGCCTTTTAATGTTCAGATGTGTTTTGTGGCTCCGGACTGATTGCTTTAGAGGGAGAGTCGTGCAGAAACATCTCTTTTGATAATAAAGGTTGCCAACTTCTGTCATAGACAAAAACACTGCCTGGCCAAAAAAAGTCTCCACCTGGATTTAACTAAGCAAACAGGTACAAGCCTCCTGTTGGATAATCACTGCATGGGTGATTATCTTTCAGCTGAAACAAGTTATTTAACTCCAGCTGATGACATGAGCAGCTTCTCATTTCTTCAACAACCATGTCAAAGACACATCCTGTGGTCGTGGAAAAGATGTTAGTCTGTTTAAGAAGGGGCAAATCATTGGCATCAAGCAGAGAAAACATCTAAGGAGATTGAAGAAACTACTTAAGCTGGGTTAAGAACTGTCCAACACATTATTAAAAACTGAAGGATAGTGGGGAACCATCGTCTTCAAGGGAGAAATGTGGTCAGAATAAAATCCTGAATGATGGTGATCGGTGAATCACTTAAACGTTTGGCCAAATCAAATCAAAGAAAAACAACAGTAGAGCTCAGGGGTGTGTTTAATAGTGAAAGTAAGAGCATTTCCACACACACAATGTGAAGGGAACTCAAGGGATTGGGACTGAACAGCTGTGTAGCCTTAAGAAAACCACTAATCAGTAAGGCTAAGCAGAAAAAAGGCTTGAGTTTGCTAGGGAGCATAAAGATTGGACTGTGGAGGACTGGAAGAAGGTCATGTGGTCTGATGAGTCCAGATTGACCCTGTTCCAGAGTGATGGGAGCATCAGGGGAAGAAGAGAGGCAGGTGAAGTGATGCACCCATCATGCCTAGTGCCTACTGTCCAAGCCTGTGGGGGCAGTGCTGTGATCTGGGACAAATCTGTGACATTGGAGAAGCTTAAAGAAACAATGAGACAGAGAATGAGACTGTGATCAAAGCTAAAGGAGGTCCAGTGGAATATTAAAGTGTGACCTTGTTTTTTGGTGGTGACTTTCTTTTGACCAGGCGGTGTGCTGACTCATGTCCAGGGCAGACTCTTAAACAGTTTTTCCTCTTTTAATGAGGGGCGTTCCCAGGTCTCAGCTGTGAACACGGTGATCCAGTTTCCTGAGAATGGCGGCCAAACCGTGAGAATTAAGACTCTGTTTCTGGTTGGTGCAGACTCCTGAAAGCAGGACGCCTCCTCCTGCTGCTGCTCTCCTGTTGATCGTCTCCTCTCAGAATGCACTCAGTATTTATGAGGAGGGTCTCTCTTCCTCCCCCGCACACCTCCCCCACCCGCCCCACCATCACACAGATTGAGCAGATCCTGAGAGCCGATGGTGTTGCTGCATGGAGAGTCTGCAGAGGCCACCCCTCCCTCCTCTTCCTCTGGTTTTCTGTGTCTGTGCCGTCTCTTCTGTGCCACTCTGTGTTTTAATGTATACCAAGCAATAGAGCGGTCTGACAGGACAATCACGGCGCCTCAGACCGACAGATGAACAGCATTTCAAAGCCTGTGTTACAAATACAGAGAGAAAAGCAGCTCCTGGTGTGTGGTCTCATTATTCCAGCTGTCAGAGTTATGGATGGATGCAGCAGGAGGGGTTAACGGCTCCTCCTGGATATTTATGCAGTACGGGTGGGAAATATGGACCATGAGTCCTACGTCAATGTATCTTTGATGAACTGCAACACATGATACATGCACTCAACGGCCAGTTTATTAGGTACACCTCTGTTTTCTCAGGCTGGACCTCCTTCACTTTCAGAGCTCCCATGTCTCCACGACAGCATCACACAGCTGCTGAACATCCAGGATGAGAATCTCGTGCTCCACCACATCAAAGTTGCTCTGAGATCTGGTGACAGTGGAGGCCACTGGAGTTTTAGTTTTAGCAGTGTTCATTTTGACAGCAGTTTGTAATTTAGTCTTCTGCCTAAAATATCTTTCAGTTTTAGTTATACTTCAGTCATCAAAATTGGTTTAATTTTAATCCAGTTTTAGTCGAGTAAAATCTGAAGTGTAAAGTGTAAGACATTTTTATGTTTCCTTAAATTTCTGAAGTCCTGCTTTCCTCTTGGATAAAATCAAACATCTAATAACCCTTTATTGAATGTTAGTAAAGTCTGAATGTCTAAATGAACAGAAACAAATGTTCCTTTGTGTGAAATGCAGTCACCTTTATTTAGGCTACCTGGCAGAGCATCTCAGTTACAATACCAGAACTGACAACAAACAGTGAACCTGCTCTACATGAATATATCAGTTCATAAAGAGAGCAGCTCTGATTGGATCGCTCCACAACTTATCCCACCACCACCAAGCTAAGGCAGCTGTGATTGGATGTCCCTCTGAACTCATCCAACCTTTAACACAACCAAAGTAGCTGTGATTGGATAGATTCATCACTTGTCTCGACTTCCTACATGACCATATTAGGTCTGATTGGATTAAGTCTGTCAGACATTTTAGTCTAGTTTTTATTTGTTGATGAAAATGTCAGTTAGTGTAGTTTGAGTTTTTGTCCATGTGCTCTTGTTTTTATTAGTTACTGTCTAGTTTTCATCAGGGAAGAAAGGTTGTTGATAAAAACTATGCTAAAAATAATTAGTCAACAAAATGAACACTGTCTCATAATATATATATATATATATATATATATATATATATATATATATATATATATATATATATATATATATATATATATATATATATATATATATATATATATATATATATATATATATATATATATATAGATACATATACACATATAAATATATATATATACATATATACATACCAACCTGTGCACTGATGATTGATTACAAGAAAGTCTATGACTCAATGCCTCACACATGGATCCTGGAGGATCAGTAAAATCTACTGAAAATCTCCAGGATGACATTCAGGGACCAGAGAGAGAGGGAAGAATCCTATGTAAGGTTTTTGTCACCTATCACAGGTTTGTTTTTTTGATCAGAAATGAGAAAAATATCAAAGCTCTCATTGATATTTGACCATACTGAAAGTAGAAATATATTAAAAACTTTGTAGACAAACAGCTTTAAATGTGAAGGTCTATTTTGTTGATATGACTGTTTTGTTTCACCTCCGTGCCATATTCAATAATAAGGTTTAGAAATACGGGACAGTATTCATGCTGTTTGGCCGTAGTCAGAAAAACTTTTTTACGTGCCACTCCAGGTGCTTGGAGTATGAAAAGTGCACAGAAACATACAAAAGTACATGGAATTAAAATCCAGATGAGCAATCCACTCGGCGTGGCCGCGCAAGCTGATCCTTGTGTGACCGCAGCCAAAACAAATTAAGAGCAGTGGCACAAGGGCATTTCCGGCCGTGATGTCATCACCAGAAAATAAAGTGTGTAATATCTGTAAATCTGTAGCAGCACAAACAAAAGTTTACACAGCACAAACCAGCACAAATGTACTATTTTCCCGAAATTTTGCGTGGGGTGGGGGACCAGCTTCACGCAGGTCTGAAAGTGTGCCGATGAAATAACCTTCTTTACACTTACACTTTACACTTTAAGCAGTCCTGAAAAAATCAGCAATGATAGCATTCGTGAAAGTAATATTTCAAAGGACTCACTTTGATGCATTTTTGGAGAGAGAGGATAAAATGTAAAACGTGCTTCAGCAATCAGTTGGTGCTCAGTAATGTCCATCTAAAGGGAGCAAACACCAGCTTTGGATCAAGTGCTTCTCTCATCAGGTTTGCATTCTGCTTTTGAATTAGTGCTTTACATATTGCCAATTTTTTGCACCCAGACGACAGCCGGCGGTGTTTCTGGGTGTTGTTGATGTTTGTCTTTTTCTTTGCATGGTAGAGTTTGACCTTGACCTTGTAGATGTAGATGAACTGTTAACTGACGATGGCTTTCTGAAGTGTTCCTGAGCCCACGTGCTGATGTCCTTTACACAGTGATGCTGCTTTATGATGCAGGGATCACAGGTCACAGGCATTCAATGTTGTCTTTTCAAACTTGCCACATATGTTCAGGGATTTCTTTGGATTCTGTTAATATTTTGATGATTTTATGGACTGTAGACGAAATTGATTTATACTCTGTTTTGGG
The DNA here is from genome assembly GCA_036419115.1 of Scarus forsteni. Classification (NCBI taxonomy): domain Eukaryota; kingdom Metazoa; phylum Chordata; class Actinopteri; order Labriformes; family Labridae; genus Scarus; species Scarus forsteni. The sequence goes on along the minus strand of JAZDUH010000096.1, from coordinate 43,529 downwards.
GTTTGATAGCAGCTTAATTGCATTATACTGTTAGTGATGCTAGCATACTGTAATGTTTATATTTCTTATATAAACTTTAGCACACAAGCATTTCCCTCCATGCCCTTTCTCTGTAAAGTAAATGCTTCGTTGATGTGCTGTAGGTGAGCAGCTTTCTTCAGCCAACACCAGCAGCTTCAGTTTTTATTATTGTAATGATTGTGATTGATAATCTCCACCACGTCTATGTCTTTATGATTTCACTATGTCCTTATTTTTTTCCATTTCACCTGTTTTTAGCCCAAAAGTAGAAAAAGAACAGATCATTTCTGAAGGGTCAGGCATGGAAAATGTTCATCTCTGCAGGTCGACCCTGGATTCTTCAGCCCTGCCCTTCTGCAGCCGTGTAATCTTCCTCCACGCCGTGTTTCTGCGGCAGAGGCCAGAGGTCCGTCCTGGCCTCTTTACGAGCTGCGAGAATCCCAGAGGCCTCCTGTAAACGGCCAATTAAATGAGGGGAGATGGCGAGGGGCTGCATACCTGCCCAGAAGAAACCATAAAATCTAATAAGGAGGGAAAATGTGGAGTGTGCAGGAGGCTCTGCTCGGGATAATTGCAGCCGGGGAATTCCCCCCTCCTACGCCCCTCAGCCCCACCCCGTCCCGGGACCACTTCTCCATGTCAAACAGAGGAGGAGGCAGGAGAAGAGAGGTCTGCTCACTCATCATACAGCAAAAACCCCCAGATGGACGATTGAGGATGAGAAATGTGGATGAAATGTGAGTCTCTGTGGGTGTGAGGGATCATGAGAATGCATCAAACCAGAGATGTGCAATCCCCCCATAATTCAGCTTCTGTACATCAATATGTTTGTAAATGAGACACACAAACACTCAGACATTCTACTTTATGAGAACCTATCCTTTAAAATTCACATAGATAATCTTGTTTGTATGCTGAAATGTATTTTTTTTCTTTTTCAGAAATAACTCATGATTTTCTCTACAAGTCAGAAAACATTTGATCATTACAACTTTTTTTGAAAACTTTATTTACTCAATTTTAGATGTACAAATCAGAACATCATAAAACTAAAGAGAGAAAAGCAGGCAAATAACAGCCTAAATCAACACCAAGATTGAATCACTTCTTCCTTTTCCCATGCTGAACATTTCCTGAAATTTCATCCAAATCCATCCATAACTTTTTGACTTATTTTGTTCACAGACAGACAGACAAACTCTTCCGAAAACATAACCTCCTTGGCAGAGTTAATAACAAAAAATCTGTACTCTCCAACAAGTTACTGAGGTCGTCTGTGGTCACATTATACTTGAGAAATTATAGAACATTAAGTATTCAAAAACAATCAAGGCATTGAGGTGTCATGAGGGTCTCCTCCACTGTGATGTGATCAAACAATCTTTATTTGTATAGCATCAATTAATAACAAGTGTTACCTCAAGAAACTTTACAACAGAGCATAAAGCTCTTCATTTTATGGATACACATATATGCATAGATACATTTATACAAATAAAGATATACATGTACATATACTTATATATAGTGGTGTAACAAAATGGTCAACTCACGAAACCACACAAATTACGAAACAGGGCTCATGATATGAAATAAAGATTATAGAAAATCTCCAACAGTAGGAAGTTGTGCAAGAATCTCATTTTCTTTATTTTCTTCCTAATGCAGACATACAAAAAATATTGTTGCATCAGTACAAAATAAATGCTCTTTGAAAAAAACACTAAATTGTATTTTTTCCCCTTATTTAGACTACAGTGCAAATACAAACATAATCTCAATAAAAAGTGCTTTGTTGTTGTAACAATCAGGATAAGTACATTCTTGAATGAAAAGGAAAACAAACAGCAGTCCTCAGAGCTGCAGTTTAGACCTATAGATGTCTGAACTGTGAACTATAATATTTAGCCTATAACAGTGCATATACTTCTGATCTTCAAGTATGATCAAATTCTGTCAACTCAACAGTAGATGCAAAAATCAAATATTGTTTTTTATTCAGACTTACACAAACATACAGATGCTGCCTGTCTCCAGTTCAAAGTAGTTGGTAGATGTACTCGCTGCAGTATACGGTGAACTGTAGCGGCATATTTTGCACACGGTTGTTGTTTTGTCCGTAATCTCACCGTTCTCTCGTCTTTCACATAGGAGGCCAAAATAGGTCCACACAACCGATGTATTTGACGAAGGAGCGTCAGCTAATTCCTCCACTTCGTCTTCCTCCATATTGAAGCAACGGTAAGCGAGGAGGGTAAACAATCACCAGTCTCAGCGGTGCGCGCACCCCTTCGCCTTTTTTATTTAGTGCGTACTTGAATTTTATTTAGTCATTTTTATTTCACGAAATTTCATGGCATGAAATTTCGTTTCACCTCTACATATATATACAAATATATACAAAACCCAAAACCAGTGAAGTTGGCACATTGTGTAAATCATAAATAAAAACACAATACAATGATTTGCAAATCCTTTTCTACTTATATTTAATTGAATACAAAGCAAAGACAAGATATTTAATGTTCAAACTGAAAAACTTTTTCTTTGCAAATAATCATCAACTTTAAATTTAATGGCAGCAACACATTGTAAACAAGTTGTCACAGGGTCATTTTTACCACTGTGTTACATCGCCTTTCCTTTTAACAACACTCAGTAAACGTTTGGGAACTGAGGAGACCAATTTTTGAAGCTTTTCCGGTGGAATTCTTTCCCATTCTTGCTTGATGTACAGCAAAAGTTGTTCAACAGTCCGGGGTCTCCATTGTTGTATTTTACGCTTTATAATGCACCACACATTTTCAATGGGGGACAGGTCTGGACTACAGGCAGGCCAGTCTAGTACCTGCACTCTTTTACTACAAAGCCACGCTGTTGTAACAGGTGCAGAATGTGGCTTGGCATTGTCTTGCTGAAATAAGCAGGGGCGTCCATGAAAAAGACGTTGCTTGGATGGCAACATATGTTGCTCCAAAACCTGTATGTACCTTTCAGCATTAATGGTGCCTTCACAGATGTGTAAGTTACCCATGCCTTGGGCACTAATACACCCCCATACCATCACAGATGCTGGCTTTTGAACTTTGCGCCTATAACAGTCCGGATGGTTCTTTTCCTCTTTGGTCTGGAGGACACGACGACCACAGTTTCCAAAAACAATTTGAAATGTGGACTGGTCAGACCACAGAACACTTTTCCACTTTGCATCAGTCCATCTTAGATGAGCTCGGCCCAGCGAAGCCGGCGGCGTTTCTGGGTGTTGTTGATAAATGGCTTTGGCTTTGCATAGTAGAGTTTTAACTTGCACTTACAGATGTAGACGAACTGTAGTTACTGACAGTGGTTTTCTGAAGTGTTCCTGAGCCCATGTGGTGATATCCTTTACACAGTGATGCCGGCTTTTGATGCAGTACCATCTGAGGGATCGAAGGTCATGGGCATTCAATGTTGGTTTTGGGCCTTGCCGCTTACGTGCAGTAATTTCTCCAGATTCTCTGAACCTTTTGATGATATTACGGACTGTAGATGATGAAATCCCAAAATTCCTTGCAATAGCTGGTTGAGAAATGTTGTTCTTAAACTGTTGGACAATTTGCTCACGCATTTGTTCACAAAGTGGTGACCCTCGCCCCATCCTTGTTTGTGAATGACTGAGCATTTCAGGGAAGCTGCTTTTATACCCAATCATGGCACCCACCTGTTCCCAATTAGCCTGTTCACCTGTGAGATGTTCCAAATAAGTGTTTGATGAGCATTCCTCAACTTTCTCAGTCTTTTTTGCCACTTGTGCCAGCTTTATTGAAACATGTTGCAGGCATCAAATTCCAAATGAGCTAATATTTGCAAAAAATAAAGTTTCAAAACTTTTCTTGTGCTGCTTTTCCGTTAGCCCTAGTCTCCTGCCCGAAGGGGTGCAGTGTGGCTGTAAACAGCTGAGCGGCACTGCGGTGACGTCATTTTGAGCGCAACACAACAATCTGTGGCTTTTTGTCACAAACCGAGTAAAAAAGGAAAGCAGAAGAAGGCTGCAGGTGTTAAGAAGAAATACCCCTTGAGAAGCACAGGAGAGTTTTGGAAGCTATACAACAGAATGAAGCCGAGGACGAGAGCAATCCAGCTGCAAAGAAAAGACGTATGAGGGTAAACTAATGGTAGCTACCACTAGCATGCTAGGTCGTAGCACTCATGACTCATCGATGACGACATTGTCTGACCAATCAGTAGCCGGCAGTCGGTGACGTCATCTTTTAGTATGGACTTAGCTCGCTTGGAACCAGAGCGGAGTAGGTACTAAAACTAGCTTGTTTTAGGAGGTACCAGGCTAGTGGAAACACGCTGCTAATCAAGTAGGGCCGAGTAGAGAAGGGTAGGGCCAAGGCGTGCAAGTGGAAAAGGGCCGTAAATGTCTTTATAGATGTGCCCGTGTTTGTCTTTCTGATCAGGACTCAGAGGTTTCATCTCACACTTTTGTCATGTTCAGACGTTTATGCTAAAGTCTCTGAACTGTCTCTGTACCAGCTGAGACTATTTCTGCCTCCATTCTTATTTGATCATTTTCCACTGTTTGTTCAGTTTGTCGAAGGTTTTCAGGAGTTCCTGATGGTCGTGAGTGCCCAGGAGCAGTGCTGGGCAAATTACTTTTAAAAAGTAATTACTTGTAGTTACTGAATTACTCCTTCGTGAATGTAGTAGTCACTGGGAGAAGTAATTGTTGAGTTACTTTGTTGAAAAAGCCTTTGCTGCTTGAACTGTCTCTGTGCCCATCCTTGTTGTGACCTGGCCTGCAGTGTTTTTAGCCTCTAGTTTTTTAGAGTTACTCTCAACAGATGCTGACAAATACATTTCTCTTGGACATGTTTAGCCTTGCAGAGCAGACAGACCTGCCTGATTCTGAAATCCTGCAGCTCCGTCTTGCCAGCCTCCACTGTCCAATGAATTCACTCGCCTGAATTCTTAACGGCCCAATCAGGGAAGAGAGGCTGGATCAGCAGAATGAAGACGTGACGACAACCAGAAGTTGAGAACGGACATGCCGATTAGCCTATTGTCCTCATGGCTACTTAGTAACACTTGGTGAAATCTGCCCTCCTCAGAAGTTTATTGTAGGGATTGTCTTTGACGAGGTTCATGTCACATATAAGTGTTAAATAAATCATCTGTTTGGTATAATTTAGTGTAAGACGATAGTATAAGGCTGTTAGCTGTTAGCAGCCAAGTTAGTGGCTAACGGCTAACAGTCATTAACTGTTGTTAGCTGTTAGCGGCTAAGTTAGCCACTATGGCTAATATCCATGAACTATTGTTAACTGTTGTTAGCCATTAGCCGCTACATTAGCTGCTATGTATGCTACACTATAGGAGGCAACCCTGCTTGATGTGGATTGGTCTGTGATGAATGTGACGAGCCAAACGATTGTCCAATCACAAGCTTGTGTTTTTTTTTAACATTCTGCCCCTGAAAACAAATTTAAAGGGCTCCTACCCAGATGGACTAGTGAAATATTTCTGTGGCAGATATATGGAGCTGTCCATCTGGCTTGTCAGGTTGCATAATGTTCACTTCACATGGGTATTCTTGTTTTTTACTTCAATGATGTTGAAGTAGAGACTGTACTTTATCCAGAAAAATGCCACTAGCCATTGCTGTGTCAAGCCGTGTTGCCAGAGTTTCTGACTGAAATAAGCAACCAGGTCCATAAAAACAAGCCCAAACAATAAATGTATATTGTAAATGTTTGCATCTTCAAAGAGAAATCTACATGAAGTTTGTTTTGATTTTTGACCATTTTTTTTTTTACCATTTTGGAGGAGGGGTGGGTGGAGCCCTGAGGAGATGCTACATTCAAATTTCATGCTAGTTTTTCAAAATTACCGACCCTAGCTTTAATGCATCACTCGACTTTTAAGCTAATTATTTTAATGCCTTAGCAAAAAACTAGCAGCTAAACACGTCCCTTATTAAAAACTTAGAGCATCCATTTTCTCTGAAACAGAGAGGCCTTGGACCGCGGGGTTCTTACTCAGAGCAGCAGTCAGACCCACAGACCTCGTGTATGTGTGCTGGTGTGTGTCAGTGGTGGAGCTGCTGTAACTACACAATCTTTCTTTCCTTTTGTGCACATAACAGTGAGTCAGTGTGCAGCTTTGTCAGTGTCTTCAGGCTCTTATTCACATGGCGGTGAGTCTGAGTCCAAACAGCCTTCAGAACACAACGGCCTCATTTATCAAACCTGTGTGTGCGGTCACTTCCACACACGGATCTGCATTCATCAGCCTGAACCTGATCTGAACACTTAACCCCACAGCCCACCTGAGTGTTGTTGCTGACCATGTCTATCCTTTACAATGGACAAAGAAAATGCCTTTAGCTTTACACTTCACATTTTAGTCGACTAAATTACAGCAGATTTCATCATCATCAAGTATGACTAAAACTAAGATATACTTGAGGCAAAAGGCTGTAACTAAAACTAAATTAAAAACTGCTATCAAAATGAACACTGTTAAAACAACACACCATGTTTTAATCACCTGAGGATCTGATTGACTGACTTTCTCCTGCTGTGTTGTCCACAGAAAAACGCTGCATGGAGAACTAGTGAGATCAGGTCCACCTGAGCATGGTTCAAACCCCACAGCCTACCTGAGGATTGTTGCTGACCATGTCCATCCCTTTATGACCACAGTGGTCCATCTTCTGATGGAGACTTCAGTAGTTCCATGTCTCAGAGCTCAGATCAGCTCACGCTGGTTTCTCAGTCATCTCTTCTCTAGTGGCCTCCACAGTCACCCGCGTATCAGTCCAGTGGAGCAGAAGATTTTCTTCATGGATGATCAGCCAAGCAGGAGCTGTGTGAAGCTGTCATGGAGATATGGACGAACATCTCTGAGGGATGTTTCACCACCTTGCTGAGTCTCTTACATCAATAGTGATGGAGCCCTTAAGACAATACGGGTCCAACCAGGTACTACAAAGTTATTTAGATCACCTTTCTTCTCCAGTCTCTGCTTGGTCAGGACTTCAGCAGGTCATTTAATGATTTCTCCATGCCTAAATTCACTGTGCTGCCATCAAAACTACCCAGATGACGTACTGATTCAGGAAAAATTCACAGTATACATCGGACCAGTTTGCTTCGCCTACTTCTACCCACAATGCAAAGCGCCTGAATTGAAAATGACAGAGAGCGAAACATCAACAACCGGAGTAGCAGAAGAATACAAATGTAAGAGCCATTACTAGTTATCTTTACCTTTTTACCACGTACTATTGTGTAATAAGTTGTTAAAAAGGTCACTGTTGTTGTTTTTCTGTTAACGGTTTGCAACAGCCTGAAGGTTCATGGTGTCAAGTCTGTTCTATACCTTTGGGATTATTAGTGTAAACCACTGACAAGCCTGACATTTTACCGTTACGTTCGGTATTTCTCTTCTATATTTCCACACCTTTCCCACTTCTCCTCATTCTCAATCCTGTACTGTGCGCGTGATGTTTGTTCTTGATGCTTAAAAATATACAAAAGAATTCCTCACTGAAATAATAACTATTCTCCACCACTGACTGATTCATATGAAATTCTGCGTAGCTATAAAATAGACCTAACAGAACATATTATATTATATTAATTAACTACAGCTGTCAGGAATTTTAACCTGATCATGACTACATTTTAAGGAAGGTAATTTGACACGGTGTGTGACAAGTGTGTTTGTCTTCAACTCCATGGCTTCAAACTTTATTTGTTTAAAGCCACTCTGCTCCCCCAAACTCTCCATGGTGACACACACATGCAATGTCCCCGTTTAACAGGGTTGCAATTGCACATGCAGTCATGGATCACCTGCAGCACACCCACTAATGGCATGTGTAATTATTTTAGTTTGCACATGCACTTTGGTGCTCATTGTTGGGGGTCTTAGTAGATCAGGCCCTCGGTCTCCTCTGCTCCCCATGTGCATCCACAGCTTGTTTTGTCTTGATGGATTTTCGTTTTTCAGGTAATCATCAGAGGTGGGAGAAAGTCACTGTTTTGCAAGTCTCAAGTAAGTCTCAAGTCTTTAAACCCAAGTCTCGAGTCAAGTCTCAAGTAAAGACGTGTAAGTCCAAGTCGAGTCTCAAGTAAATACAAGACAAGTCAAGTCAAGTCTGAAGTCATAGGCTTAAAATTTTCAAGTCCTTCCAAGTCATAAGCACCGTTGACCAAATAAAAACCCCAATAAAAACCAGGACAGCTTTGTCACTTTATAAAAAACAACCAGGACAGTCAGGACAGGACATGAAAACAGGACATGTCATGGGAAAACAGGACACTTGGTCACCCTGGACCTTAACTTCACAATTATTTTCAGCTAACGTCAGTCTCAGTTTTTAGCCACGGCGAGTTTATGAGCGAACATATACCGGTTTTGCATATAAAGGATGCTAAGCTAAAGTTACCCAAAAGGATCTCACAACAGGTACCAGACCAACTTACCTTTCTTTGTGCAGCTTCAGTCTGTTATTTTCACGCTACAGGTTTTGCAAAGGGCAATTTGTTTTTTGTTTATGACAACGTAGTTTGTGAATGCAAATGAAATTATCCTCGGTAGCATGGTTCCGCATCTCTGGGTTGTTCCCGCACTCCTGCAGTCTTGCGCTCAGGGAAGTAACCGTGTAATCCACATCCTCTTTGTTTATTCTTCTAAACCCTGATTGGATGTTAATAGATGCATCAATGGGGCAGATCCTGTGGGGACAAATATTGTCTTGCTGGAAATGACAAAAACTAGTCACAAAGTTGAATACTTTGAATGGGAGCACATTTTGTTCAACAGTCTTACTGAAAATTTCAAGTATTTTCAAGTCATCAGACTAAAGTCAGAGTCAAGTCCCGAGTCACTGATGTCAAAGTCCAAGTCGAGTTGCAAGTCTTTGATGATATTGTCAAGTCGAGTCCAAAGTCATCAAAATTGTGACTTGAGTCTGACTCGAGTCTAAGTCACATGACTCGAGTCCACACCTCTGGTAATCATGTCAGAATTTTCTGTCAGTGATAAGAAGGTCCAAACCTTTCAAAATAATGCTTTCACATTTAGCATGAACCAGACAGTGGTTCAATTTGATATGGACCGAGACCACCTCTTTTGGTCAGGTTCAGGGGAGGTTTCACTCCCATCATTTTGGTTCAGCTCAAACAGGAAAGTCTGAAAGTTCTGACCAAACGACAGAGTAAAAACCCCCTGAAAGTAAACAGACCATTTTATAGGAAAAGACTTCAACATCACCACCAATAACCAATTCTGAAACATTTGCAATAACATCTTCTGTATGTCCAGAAACACCAACAACAGATTAATACAATATAAGACCATCCATAGAATGTACATTACACAACACAAAATGCATTTAATGGGATTAAATGACTCAGACATATACTCTCATTGTACACTTAATACTACAGATAAATATATCCATGCACTCTGGAGCTGTTCACAAATATACCATTTCTGGGAAGAAGAAACCACCACATTATCCCAGTTTACTGGCTGTAATATCCCACTCTCCCCTTCCATATGGATACTCGGAAATCTGGACACACTCAACACGGACTCAAAACAAGTCATAACACCTCTACGAGTAGCTCTAACTATCACCAAAAAAAAATAGACTACAAAACTGGATAAATAGGGAGGTCAACCTCACACACTGGCTAGACCTGTTATCACAGCAGACAAACGATCAGCTTTACAATATATCGATCTGATGAATTCAGTAACGTATACTCAACTCTCCTGAGCTCAGTTCTCCTGCCATGAACTGATGCCACAACACCAATCCAAATAAACCCATAAACATAACTTTCATGTTCTTTTCTTTCCCCTCCATGTACCAAAACCATCCTGTTATCCACTTTAAAGTTAAACCTAAACAGACCATAAAACCTACTTGTTTTTTATTAGTTAGTTAATTGTTTTCTTTTTTGTGTTGCTTTTTTTCATTTACTTATTTATTTAGTTTTTTAAATGTATTTACTTTGTACTTATTACCCACAGTAGAAGTATGTTTTTTTATATACATATATGTTTCTGTGTCTTTGTGTGTGTGCATAAATAAAATAAAAAAAACAACAAACCATTTCAACACATGTTCCATTTTTGTTTGAATCTAAATATAACTAAAACCGAAAATAAAAATCTGTTATGTCAAGTTCTGGTGGCAGTTTATACTACTTTTACAGTGTCTCTGTACCTGGAAGGCTTTTACTAAGTGACCATGGGCACCATGTTTTAGAGAGATAGTGAGACAATCGACCAATCAGAGCACACAAAGGGTTAAATTTGTGGTTTTGTTCTTTCATCAAATCAAAGAAACTGAGGAAAGAAATGCATCTCTAATGAACGTCTGTATTGATTCAAGATGCGGCCAGGACCATTTCAGCTGGCACGTAATTGTTGGCGTCCATTAGCTAATGCGCTGGATGCATTAAAACTTGGCCGTCAGCAGGATGAGCCGGGAGATGGATGATCAGCACAAGAGCAGAAGTTTGTATTTTCACCCTTTTATGAACCATAAAAACCCATTTCAACAAATTAAAACAATATCTGTGCTCATGTTTCAACACGTGTTTTACAAATTATGTTTACATTACTCCACTGGCATGGTTTTAAAGCAGGAGGGGGTGTTTTTCAGTCAGGGCAGGACTGACCATCTGGTGACCGGACGCTCTCCTGCTGGGACGACGCTGCTTTTGTCAAAACAGCTCAGAGTGGATGTGGGGCGCAGAGAGAAAATAAACAGATATGGACTCATGCACAAGATAGAAGTCATCAAACAAACAGCACGGCTTTGGAAGTAAATAAAACAGAACAAACTAAATCTTCATGCAGATGTTTAGAAGCTGGAGGGGAGAGAGAGAGTCTGGGAATAATAAGGAAATGTGGGGGGCGGGCAGATTCCTACAGTTCAGGCCAACAATCAGAGATGCTCAAGTATTCATGAGTGTCGCACTCTTACCAGCACCAGGGGCGACCTACCATTAGGCAAACAGGCAATTAAGATGTCCATGGGCCCCCGAACATCTCATAAAAACATTTTAATGAAGTTTTCTTCTATTCAAAGCAGTTATTAATGTTTAGTCTTAATTCACACGCTGTAGTATGAAGTAGAGGAGATCAACATCCATATTTTATCATCATTTTGTCAAGAAACCTCATTCATTTGAAAGCATTTCCTTTATTTTCAGTTATAATATCCTGTAAAACACTTTAATTCATGTATTTTCAAACTATGTGACACTATGTATAAAAAACATAAGGCCCTGCACAGGAGAGTTTTGCATGTGCACAATAAAGATCTTATTTATTTTTGCCAATCTCCCTTCAGGGACTCTGTAATGATAGACATTATTAATATTATAAATATTATTCCCTGGATGGAGAGGACATACACACAAGGCCAAAAACTGGTGGCACCCTTCTGTTAAAGAAACAAAATCCCACATGGACACAGAAACAACTTGAAACTGACAGTTCATGCTTGAAATGAGACATGATCAGTCTGAACCATCAGTCCACATGGTGTATTTGTCTCTTGATATGTCCTGCCTGCTTCTTCTCCCTCTGTATGTCAGCAAATGCAGGTTGGTGTACGACACTGCAGGTACACTCAACGACCACAGAGGTCACTGGAAAACAGAAAGATGGAATCTTTCAGACTAGGGCTTTACAAATTCAGAGAAGACGTTGCCACAGTTGCTGTGTGTTATTTGCCCATAATGTCAGGAGGCTCATCACGTCAGTTATGCCCCAGTCACACATTCCTGTTTCTCATGGCGATTGTGCACGACTGTACGTGATTGACGAGGCTGGTGTGATCGCTATGATACGGGATGAATTGACTGTCTCACCCCTGGACACACCCCGTAAATACACCGTCAGTAGAGCTTCTACAGCGCTTCGGGGGCGTTCGTCCCACTCAAGTTCGGTTAATACGACGATGTGACGAGGAGTCCATGAATTTGCCTCGCTGGAGCTCAGTTCGAATCACGTAAGCCCCGACTGTTGTTGAATTATTTGTTGAATACAAATAATTAAAGTTTAGCCCACTGAGATGTAGCATCTCATTTTTAAGTGGGTCCTCATGTCTGTGTAGTAAGGATGTAAGGATAGTTACTATGAATAATCAATACAACCATGGATAGAGAGATCAGTCTAATATTAAAAATAATATCTTTAATGACAACAATATGATAATAATGATTAATTTGGCAGTAAAATGGGTCTAGCTGGTCTTAAAGTGTACATTTATGTTAAATAATGTTACTTCTGTTGATGGTCGATGCCCCCTTTTTTTTTAGACACAGACTCACCCTGATTGTGCTGTATTCTCTCTGCCTGAGATGCTCAGTTAGGGCTCCGCCCACTTTAAGATCCCTTTCCTCCTGATTGGCTGACAGGTATAGTTTTTGGTAAATGGTCAGTTTGGTGCTCCTCATCAGCGCATTTTCAACAACTCTGCATTCATTCATACATCTGCTCTGTATTGTACTTCCTAATGGGAGCCAACTTGTTTAAACAGCTGAACAGTGGATAGACGTGAGGAGAGAAGTCCTGATTCTGCAGACTTGTGAATAAAAAACATCTTTACCATGATGCGTCCTCAATTTCAACCTCATTCGACTTCATCGTTCGACTTTTTGGAGGCAAGCTAGTTGGTGCTAATGTTTGTTGTCGTCAGTTGCGGTCACATGTGCTGTTAACGGACGTGACGTCTTTATTTTGCAATTAATTTTTTTCAAACTTGATGCGTTTTGTCACCATCTGTATCGTGATTTTATTTTATTTATTTTTATTTAACCAGATAAAATCCATTGAGACCAGGATCTCATTTACAAGGGTGACCTGGCCAAGAGGTCAGCAGCACACGTCATAGTTATACAAGCTCATGATAAATATTTGGTGATATTTTGCCAAACGATATTTCATCCCATCCCTAATTGATATACAAATTAAAAAGGGTAGGTCCCAACACTGACCCTTGGGGGACGCCAATCACAACTTCCACACGCTCTGATTCAAACTCTCCCAACATCACAAATATTGCCTGCTTTTTAAGTAGCTTCTTACCAAATTCAGCCCCATAGTGTTCCAGTTTCTTCAGTAAAATAGTGTGATTTATTGTATCAAACGCTTTCTTTAGGTCAATAAAAACCCCAACAGCATCCTTCTTTTTGTCTATAGTTCTTTTGTACTAGTCATTTCTTAGATAAGTTCATATAAAGCTGATGATGTTGTTTGGTTTGTTCTGAATTCATACTGGCTGTCAGCAAGCATGCAGACTCGTGCTCTGATGACTTGGACTTGGACTCGAACTCAAGCTCTGGCTGCTTTAGGACTCGAGGGAGGACTCAAGCTTATTTATCACTGAATCCTTTGTATTTTTTATTATTTCTTAATTTATAGTTTCTTCTGTTATAAAGTCCTTATATCAGTCTTCATGTGTGTTAGCTTACCTGCATGCGCGTTCACCTGCTGATTCCTGTTACAGTGCACCTGTTGAAAGGGTGTTTAGTCACGTAGACATTTTGATGAGGCCTCAGCGAGTAAATATGAGCAGTTCCTTTCAGAGCTAATGTTTCTGAAATGCAGCATGCCACCTCCAGTAGGTGGCAGTTTTTATTTTGTAGGTTTTCAGAAGGCTTAGGGGCTGTCTTTTTTCAGAGGTGTTGGTGTTGAACTTAATACATTCTTGAAAAAGAACTTCTATCTCACAACACTTGTTGCTTAAATTTGCAGTTCTCTGTCAGTTAATAAAGTTTGTCTGTTGAAAAGGAGAAATCTGTTTTATTTATTTTTAATGAGGACATTTTTAATTTGCATGTCATGTCTCAGGATTTGCAAAAGTGCAGAGCTGAAGAGCATCAGGCCTCTTGGCTCAGACTCAAGATTGAGGACTCAGACTTAGGCTCAGGAAGTTTTTCCAGTACTTGGACTATGGTAGTGAGGAACTGGACTCAAACTCGACTCAGATTTTTTTTTGGTGACCCGGACTCTACTTAGATCCAAACGCTGAGGACTTGGACTTGACACAGACTCGAGCAATGGTGACTCCACAACAAAACTGGTAAGTACATTGTTTTTTTTTTCTAAGAACTTGGAAAACCTTTTATTAAAGAGCTTTTGTAATTTCTGGATTGTGGTCGAAGGGAGTTTTTGAAGTGGCATGGAGTACTTGTGCACATTTCTTCTGCCGCTCTGTATCGTCTGTGCCTCCCCTCACACTGCAGCTTCCTGTGATGTCTTTCAAATACCATCAATACAAGACTCACAGGTTGGATCTATAGCTCAAAGTCAAGCTATAGATCTGTCCTGAGCCCTCTGAAATAAAAAATCATTACAGACATGTATTTCAGACTGTAGCAGAGAAGATCCTGGCTCTCCTCATGGTCCCATCGAGGAGTTTCACTGCAGTTTTAAATCAGCTTCAGGCGATAAGCGTCAGGCTGACGGATTCTTTCACACTGAGAGAGCTGCAGTAATCGAGGAGAGAGGAAATAAAAGTGTGAACGACAATCTGTGCAGAGAAAGCAGCAGCTGCAGAGAGAAACAAACACAGAAATAACCACAGCAGAATATGTCCCTCTTTAACTATTGGAAAAAAAACAAACATCTATGGCTGAATCAGTGAAGTCCTGAGTTATAACATTGTAAATGTGACATGATGCTAATTACAGCAGGTTCACTCTTCAGCTGCTCCACAGTCGACCTGCATGTAAAATGAATGGACCGCCTGAAAGATGTCATGCATGAAATCAGTGTTGGTCTTTAGGTCAGGGGGTTTTCAAAGCTCTGCTAAAGTGGTCTGGATCTGCACAGAAAGCCCTAATGTGGTCTGCAGAGGATAGTAGATGATAACATGCTACAGTGCAGCACTATGAAACAGAAATACAGAGAACAAAGAGGAACAATGGAGAACTTCCAGCTGTTTGAGATCTGTCTTCCTGGCATGGAGCTGTCCATCACAAGAAGAAATCAGGCTGTGCTGAGAAAAACAAAAACTACAGCTGAACTCGAGGTGCTCAGAGGGACTAACATCTGCCATGTCATGTCTAACATTGTGGAGTTATTACCCTGCCAAGATGTTTTTTCCTGGTGCATGTTTGTTTGTTTGTCCGTTTGTTTGTTAGCAAGATTACGCAAAAACTACTGGATGGATTTTGGGTAAATTTTGTTGTTGTTTTAGCTCAATATCTGTCCAACTAATGATATCAACATGATTCTGAGTGCTAGGTGTTCAGGCTCATAAATCACACTATGATGGTAACTTACCATCTATCTTATGGATGTTACAGCACGATGTGGCTACCTTGGCAGAGGTTTGCTCTCGAGGTAAAATGTGAAAAACTGCCCTGTCTTGGGATGCTAACAAAGACTTAAAAAACATCCTGTATCCACATCAGTATTCAGATCATGACTAAAATCTAATCAGTTTTCTCTTGTCTCAGAAAATCTCAGAAAATGACATCTGGAACTCCCTGAGCTATTATTGAAAATGAGGAATACTGCACAGACTCACAGTGTTAGCAAATCCCTGAAAAAAAAAATCTTAAGTCTTTATCTTTATTTGGACCACCACCAAATATAATCATCATTACTTTGTGCTATGAACAAGATTCCCTGGAAAGGACCTCTTTCACAATACATGTAATTTTGCCCACAGCCCATTTTTTTTGTTTATTGTGTGGTATTTGTAGTACACCCAGAGACTCCCAAGAATATACCTTTAGAAAATCCAAAAGTCATCCAGGGCCTGTACTATGACCTATTTTATGATCATTGCCATAGGTGTGAGCCAGGGTGCACACTTTACCCCAAAACTTACTCAAACACAAATAATAAATCATCAAATTGGGTCAAATCACCTTCACTGAAGTCTGGTGCATCTTTTGAAATCAAATGTAAAGCTAAGTATTACAATTGAAAGAAGTTATTGAATTTTAACTGGAAAAAAAAAGTTTTTTTTTATGATTTTTTCAACAAATTCAATTCTTTAGAGATGTGTCTGACCAACTTACAGTTGCTGTACAACTACAATACTTACAAATTATTTGGCCACATATATATTCTCAAAGTGGGAAAAAAATCATCAAATTCTGAGACCGGTAAAGTTGTTCAATTAACAGGTTGAGTTACTGTGGTAGAATCAGGATACTGTTCCATGCAGGGGTGTCAAAATGACCATGCTTACTAATCTTTCCCAAGCTACACTGTCAAGATATTTTCATACAACTGCAGATATTTTGAACACAATAGTTGTTCCCAAATACCTTGGCACAAATCATATTTCACACCACAATGCCATAACTCACAACACTGTCTTTACTAAAGCTTTTCATGGTGACCAGGTCACTCTTATCTTAGATGGTACATATATCTACCTCAACAAATGCAGTGATCATCAGTTTCAAAGGGCATCTTACGGAGGACAGAAAAAACGAAATTACCTAAAAATTCATGTCAGTTGTACTGCCTGATGGATATGTTTTAGACACTATTGGCCCCTACCATGGTAACGTAAATGATGCAACAATAACTCGGCTCATCATGGAAAAAATTGAAATATTGAAATCTTGGTTAGAAGCAAATGACAATATGATTGTAGATCGCGGTTTCAGGGATGCCTTAGATCTTCTTGCTAAGTTGGGGTATGATGCTAGAATGCCGTCATTTTTACCAACTGGTAAATCCCAATTGGATTCCTCAACAGCCAATAGTGATCGTTGCTGTACCAAAACAAGATGGATAGTAGAGTCCTACCACGGGCGTTTAAAGAAGTGGATGTTGTTTAAGGAACAACTTACCTCAAATTATTTTGTTGAGGTCATCTGCAAATTAGTGCGCATAGTAACTGCATGTCTCAATGCCTTCAGAGGACCAATATATGTTTCAGATCCAGATCGAGAGGAACAAGATACTAAGATGGCTCAGCGTATGCTTTCACTTTTAAAAAAAGACAATGTTTTGGCAAAACGAGTTGCAGAAGACCCAAATATGTCACGTAGAGCTCGTAGTGAATGGCAGAAGCTTGAAGCATCTGATATCTCGTTCCCTCGTGGATCTGGAATACCTTGAGACCATAACATGCGGTACATACCAAATCAAACAGTCCCTGGCTACATTGCTGAGCATCAAAAAATGATGGTGACCATGAGATTTGGGTTTACCAGCATGATGCTGATCTCATTAGGGGACAGATTCATTCTCGTCACAGATCTCAAATAAAATACAATGTTTGGATTCAATTTGACAAGAATGCATCAGATGATCCTGTGAAGGCATATTATTGTCTCTGTCCTGCTGGAAAGAGAACCTCTGGCATGTGTGCACATGTTGCATCTGTAATCTATTATTTGGGATATTATAAACATTTTCAAAATCAGAAACCCCTCCAACCATACACAAGCAAATTCAAAGACTCCATTCTATGAAATAACCAGCCAATCATACATCTTATGGATTTCTCAGATCCCCTTTCCCTCACTATAGTTCCAGACTACAAATTAAAATTGTCCAAGCCGTTGCTATGCAAAAAGACACGAAGGCCATAAAACAGATTACATGTATATATAAGTACTAGAAACAGAAATTGACAGAAGTAATGTTTATGTATTGCTGTCATTGTAGATATATACAATCTGATTACAACGATCCAAAACTGCATCGGTTTTTACTTGTATCAATGGCTCATTATTATCTCATCACAAAGGCATAATATACAGGCCCCTTATGGCTGTTCAATATTAAAATGAATAACATTTCATGTGAAATGTTTGTTTTGAATCTAGCATTCATATTCTAAAAGAAATCTTACTTAAAGGATGAATTCTGAACAAATCTTTAAAGGTTCCCTGATATACAAGACATGGAACAGTATCCTGATTCTACCACAGTAACTCAACCTGTTAATTGAACAACTTTACCGGTCTCAGAATTTGATGATTTTTTTCCCACTTTGAGAATATATATGTGGCCAAATAATTTGTAAGTATTGTAGTTGTACAGCAACTGTAAGTTGGTCAGACACATCTCTAAAGAATTGAATTAGTTGAAAAAATCATTAAAAAAACATTTTTTTTTCCAGTTAAAATTCAATAACTTCTTTCAATTGTAATACTTAGCTTTACATTTGATTTCAAAAGATACACCAGACTTCAGTGAAGGTGATTTGACCCAATTTGATGATTTATTATTTGTGTTTGAGTAAGTTTTGGGGTAAAGTGTGCACCCTGGCTCACACCTATGGCAATGATCATAAAATAGGTCATAGTACAGGCCCTGGATGACTTTTGGATTTTCTAAAGGTATGTTCTTGGGAGTCTCTGGGTGTACTACAAATACCACACAATAAACCAAAAATTGGGCTGTGGGCAAAATTACATGTATTGTGAAAGAGGTCCTTTAAATACTTCTCATCTCTTACTGATTTGTCCTGTTTACAAACAAACAAATGCCAACAAAGACATAATCTCCTTGGTGTAGGTAAAAATACAAGAATGTGTAATAATAAATATTTAGGACCTTTGATTAGGAAGTGAAGGGAACAGACAGGTGGGACGGCTCAGATCAGATCGACAGTGTCCCGCAGTGGTCCCCAAACTCAATCCTCTTTTCTTCAGTTGGCCCAGATTCACACCATCGAAATGTAAAAAAAGAGGATGCTTTTACATCCTCAGCTTGCAAAATGACATCCAGAACTTACTGAGTTGTTATTGAAAATGTGGAAAACTGTTCTACCTCACAATGTAAACATACTTTCAGCTCAGTAGTTTGTTCTGATTCACTTAAAAAACAATTACCATATTTTCTTTGGATCATGTTGTGTTCACACAGCAGCACTTTGTACTGAGGCAGGGATTAACTGCTGTGCTCACATGGATTCTGACAAACCATGCCAAGCACCGAAGGCCCAACTGGACCAGAACAAGTTTCCCAAACAATCCAGGAATGAAATCCACCTCAAATGAATGGGCTCTGTTCTACTTTTTACTTTAGACAAGCATCAGGATGTAAGAATACGGCCCTTGATGGCACTAGACAAGGGTGGGATATGTTCCCCTCAGATTCATTGTGACATCCATCTGCCCCACCTCAACTTTTCCAGTAATAATGGGACAAACATCTCCAGTAAAACAGAGGATCAAAGGTACCGTGCTCTCGGCAGCACACATTTGGAGCCCTGTGTTTGTCTGTTCAGGCCTATGGTGCATTCCAGTTGTGCATGAATGCTGGAATTTCCAAGCTCCCCAATGAAGTTGAATCTCCATCTTGGGAAGTTGGATTAATCCCACCAACCCGACATAGAATTCATGCAATCTGCTGCTGACATAAACAGTAGTTAACATGTTTTCATGTACATGATAATCAGCTGTGTGACTTCCTTCAAGACAACAGCCTGTCTGAGGACTTTTATGCAGGATTTAGAGCTCATCACAGCACAGAGACTGCTCTAGTTAAAGTAACCAACAATCTACTCTTAGCGTCAGATGAGGGACTTCTCTCTGTTCTTGTTTTGTTAGATCTAAGTGCTGCTTTCGACACCATTGACCATGATGTTCTTATACAGAGATTAAAGATGTTACTCAGGATTACAGGGACTGCCCTAACTTGGTTTAAGTCCTACTTATCTGATAGATACCAGTTAGTACACTTGAACAACAAGTCCTTGGAGTACACTAAAGTAAGCTACGGGGTTCCTCAAGGCTCTGTGCTAGGTCCAACTCTCTTCTCCATATTTATGCTTCCCCTTGGTGATATTATGAGGAAATACTCTGTTATTTTCATAGTTATGCTGATGATATACAGCTTTATAGGAGTGGGAGAAAAAATCGATACACCTAAGTATCGCGATATTTTGTCTGCCGATTTTAAAATCGATTTTTTTATTCAAAAATCGATATGCCCCCCCCCTTCAGACACACACGCACACACACTATAGGCGCTAAAGTCGCCAAATTGAGGCAAGCGAAATTGCTGGATAAAACAGGCCATAGCTGTTAAAATAGTGCTGAATAGTGTTACTACTTTTTACCAGCAGATAGTGGACAGGTGACAGGTTTCTATTCAAAGTTTTGGCGTATATTTATTTTAAAACACACACACCGGACCGAGGGACGCGAGTGTGGCTGCAGAGGCTGTGGAGCGGAGCAGAGAGAGAGACACAGAGTGATTGAGACTGAGTAATAGTACTCACGATGCCGAGAGTACTTTGTCAAGTACTGGCTGACTCTGAATCTGAGGAATATTTGCTCTCTGAGGATAACGGTCAGTCGTCCAGTGAGAACCAAACTGGCAGCGAGTGTGCGCAGAGGGAGCGGCTCCGCGCGCCATTACAGTCCCGGAGCAGTACATACCGAGAGCTTTTCCTCTCCATGGCCGGCGACTGCCGAAGAGGGTAAGCCTACATGGTCTGGGATGCAGGGAAGCTCAAAACACCGCGAAAAGTGGCGGTGTTAGCGGAGAATGAGACTGCAGAGCTCTGGTCAGACGAGGGAGAAGCCGGGGGTAAACAGTGCAGGCAGCAGAGGCGTTCATGCTCGGCCCGTAAATTACAGTGATGACGATGGCTGGGAAAACTAACCACTTTGAAACTATAGCCTTTTTGAATCTTGATAGCAAAACTGAATATTTTCTTGAAAAAACTCTGTTGCCTGAAGGGATAATAAGCCACTTTTTATATGCAATCCAGGCTTTTGAAGAGAGGGAGCATAAACAGCTGGTTAATATATAGACCCTATTGCTGAATAAATCCTAAAAACAGACTCACATGTGATGTGTATTTTTCCTGATATAGTCTGTAGGCATCATCATTGTTCATCTTTTTCACTGGTTTTAAAAAAGCTAACTAAAGATTGCAAAAATCGGCAATATCGTAGAATCGCAATTTAAATCGTATCGGCACCTAAAAAATTGCAATAAATCGAATCGGGAGAAAAGTGAATCGTCCCAGCCCTACAGCTTTATGTATCACTGAAGCCAGGTGAGACAAGCCAATTATCTAAACTGGACGCATGTTTAAAGGACATCAGAACTTGGATGGCCAGAAATTTTCTTCTTCTTAACTCAGACAAGACAGAGATTATTGTGCTGGTCCCTCGGCGCCTTAGAGAAACCTTTTCTAACGATTTATCTGCCATAGATGGCATTAGTCTGGCACCAAGCACAACTGTTAGAAATCTAGGAGTGCTATTTGATCAGGATTTATCCTTTAACTCTCCCAGATTTCAAATACAGCCTTTTTTCATCTTCGTAACATCACTAAAATCAGACCTATCCTGTCCCAGAGCGATGCTGAAAAGCTAGTCCATGCTTTTGTTACTTCTGGACTGGACTATTGTAATTGTCATTTTCAGGCTGTCCAAATTGCAAAACACGCTTCAGCTGGTTTAAAATGTCAGGTTAGGAACGGCACTCAACTTTGGGGTTATGTTGATCAGAGCTCCGAGTTACGACCCCGGTTGAATGCACCATCAGGCAAACTGTCCCACCCCAGACAGAAAATGTGTTTGGCTGTACAAAATAATTCCTGATAGTGCTACTTTGTCATTTAACCCTTTAACTACCAGCTCAACTGTTTAGCAGAGGGCATCAATAAATTCAGGGATATTTAATGTGCTAAAAAAAAAAAATCAAATCATTGTTTGATTCCCTAAAAACTTCACGGAACAGAGAAAACAACAAACACACCAAAAACAGATATTTTTTGGTGTGGGATAGAACAGTTTAAAAAATGAACAGTTGATTATGCGATGACATAAAAATGAACAAATATTTGGGACAAAATCAATTAGAAAATGTTTGAAAATAAAACAGCAATCCTGACTTTAACAGCTAAAATTAAGTTTGACAAACAGAAAAATGTTTTTGATGAATAACAGTTTAACAGTTTAAATATGCTCATATCAGTTAATAGTTAAGTAATTAAAGTAATTATGATGATAATATAAGCTTTTTGCATTTCAAACCTCTCACACAAAGAAACTATCTGTTCTTTTGGTTTGATTGCAGTGTTTTTCTGTATCCTCACATTGACAGACACAAACAATGATGTGTTATGCTATTTTAAAGGCGCTATGAGGAGAATCTATTTCCGGCGACATCAAGACTCTGCTATCCATGAGCACGCTCGGCGACTGTCGTAAAGACGTGACTGAAGCCAAAGCGTGTGTTTGTTGTGATGCTAATGAATGCAGCTCAGACCTTCCTCAGAACTCTGCATTGCTTTACAACTTCTTTTTTCAACAACTTACAGGATGTAAAGCCACGAGGTAATGTATCTCTTTCTAGTTATGTAGCGGTAGTTTTTGATGTGTGACAACAAGCAATTTTTGGAAAACTTAGTGTCGTAGTTTTGTAGCCGGCTATATATCTCTACTTACAGCCCGGTGCTCTAAGACGTGTCTGAATAATATAAATTTGCTCTAGTTTTAATTGTCTTGTTCCTGAAGTTAAGTATTTCTAGATAACCTATTTTGATGCTATTAAACTCATCTTAAAGTGTGTATTTCCATCAGGTATATATCTAAAAGGGAGACTTCTTTGCAATTAATCAGAAACTCCTCACAGTCCCTTTAACACATTCCTGAACTTACTGACGTCTTCCAAAGAGTTAAGCTGGGAGTTAAAGGGTTAAAATATGAATTCAGTTAGCAGTATAAACTCTTAAACTTCATGTAAATATATTGTTGTTCTTCTACGTTGAAACACAAATGTTTCAATGGAATATGTTTTGCATAAGGTATGAAGCTTTGGTGTGTGATCGGCTTTCCACACAATAAGAGTTTCATCATGTTTGGCTAGCGTCCAGGTGGCCTTTGTTTAACAATGTTCATCACTGTTTATCCATGATTTCAAATAAAAGTTCTTCAGTGGCTTTTTAATGCAAACCATTGGCTCATAGGCTGTTACAAAAGCAACTGCTTGAGTGCCAGTTCAGCTCAAATTACACCGAAATAACTTATTGAGTTTAAATTATTTGCTCACAGCTTGGTCCCCCAGTTCAACAATCCCATCTGTGTCCCTGATGCCAAACATAAAATCAACAGAAGATTTGATAAAAGATTAAACTTCTAGCTAAAACTCTGATCACCGTGGATTCAAGCCTGTAGAGAAGTTCAGGACCAGATGATCAAACCCCGTTAGTGAATGAGTTGATCAGGGCAGGCTGAAAAACACTCTTAGGCCATCCAGAGATGTTAAACCCTGGTGAACACGATCAGGAGAACACGGAGACGAGCAATACATTAAAATAAAGGATGTCTTTGATACACGGGTCAAATCTTTTAACCCTCGGAGATCTACAATGAAATCCCAAACTGCTGCAGTGTGGTGCTGGACATCCATCATTCACGCCTCCACTGGCTCCGACCTTGAGCAGATATGAGATGGACTCCACCTGAGGGAGGAGATCACGGTGCAGTGTTGTGCTTGAGCTGTTTGGAGCACAGGTCATCAATGATGATAAATCTGTTCAGTTTCAGAAGATCTCAGCGGAGAAGGTCTGGAACATCATCATGACTCACTCATGGTAACAAAAACATGAACAGCTATATATTATCTACATTCTGACCCTTGAGGAGCTTATACCAGCCGAGCCAGTCAATCACAAGTCTGGCATTTAGAGACCGACATACAGTGCCTGGCCAAAAAAATGCCATCACCTAAAAAGCGGTCACACACTCTAACATGTCACTGGACCTCCTTTAGCTTTGATTACAGCATGAATCCTCTGTGTGTTTGGATAAGCTTCTCCAATGTCACAGATCTGTCCCAGATCACAGCTCTGCCCCCACAGGCTTGGATAGTAGGCACTAGGCATGATGGGTGCATCACTTCACCTGCCTCTCTTCTTACCCTGATGCTCCCATCACTCTGGAACAGGGTCAATCTGGACTCATCAGACCACATGACCTTCTTCCAGTCCTCCACAGTTCAATCTTTATGCTCCCTAGCAAACTGAAGCCTTTTTTCTGCTTAGCCTTACTGATTAGTGGTTTTCTTAAGGCTACACAGCTGTTCAGTCCCAATCCCTTGAGTTCTCTTCACATTGTGTGTGTGGAAATGCTCTTACTTTCACTATTAAACACACCCCTGAGTTCTACTGTTGTTTTTATTTGATTTGATTTGGCCAAACGTTTAAGTGATTCACCGATCACCATCATTCAGGATTTTATTCTGACCACATTTCTTCCTTGAAGACGATGGTTCCCCACTATCCTTCCAGTTTTTAATAATGTGTTGGACAGTTCTTAACCCAGTTTTAGTAGTTTCTTCAATCTCCTTAGATGTTTTCTCTGCTTGATGCCAATGATTTGACCCTTCTTAAACAGACTAACATCTTTTCCACGACCACAGGATGTGTCTTTGACATGGTTGTTGAAGAAATGAGAAGCTGCTCATGTCATCAGCTGGAGTTAAATAACTTGTTTTAGCTGAAAGATAATCACCCTAACTGATGCAGTAATTATCCAACAGGAGGCTCAGACCTGTTTGCTTGGTTAAATCCAGGTGTTGACTTTTTTTTTTTTGGCCAGGCAGTGTATATTCACACACACTCAAGGGATACCTAGAGTAACCTAATGACTTAGCGAGCTTGTCTATGGCCTGTGGGAGGAAATCAGACTACACACAGAAAATCAATGCATGCAAGGGGAGAACATGTAAAACAAACTGAAAGATTTGAATGATCAACCATTTGTGCTTCGAAGCACAAACAATTAGCCTCTTGAGATGCTACATCTGGTTTTCAGGAGGGTCCTCATGTCTGAATGGTTGTGGTGATCATTTTATAGAAGTATAATCTTAGATATTCTTACTGAAAACAAGAATTTATAGTAGTGATGAACTCATGGGTGCCCAGACCACAAATGCATCCCTACCATATTTGTCTCCTTTAAGTATAAATGTATTAAAGACCTCTTGAGATGTGACATCCCATTTTCAGAGGGACCCCATGACTATGGTGCTGAATATAGATACTATAGATGTATCAACCATGGACAGAGAGATCATGCTAATATCTACATTAACATCAATAATGATAATGGGAATGGGATGTTCCTAATGAAATGGCCAAATATGTGTCATGTTTGTAATTGTAGGTATTGAGGCTTCATGACTCCACAGCAGCAGGAAGTCTCCACCAAGGATCCCAGACCACCTATAAAGATGAGATATTATGTTGAGAAAATGTGTTCACACCCCGATTTAATGAAGCAAAGTTATAAAGCTCCTCAAAGAATGAGGCAAAAGACTGCTTCACCTCTTTAGGATCACTCTACACTCTACACTCGTTTCCTTCTGTGCATGAGGAGGACTCTGAAGGAGAGTTATAGCTCTTCCTACAAGAACAAAACTTGCTCACTAAAATGATATGGCAGCTGCATTTCAATTCCATACTTTTAATTTCAGTGTTTGGTACCTTTTTCCTGTTTGATGCATAAACATGTCTCATTAAATCCTTCACTGCCTCCCACATAATCCTCGGATCAGAGACTAAGCATTTGTTGAACCCCCAAAATTCTTGAAAACTGGTCTCAAACTGTGAGTTAAAGGTTTCATCTTGCAGCAGCGATGATTAAAAACACCATCTCTTCACTGTGGTCAGACCAGGTAACAGGTACGCCATACTTATTCCCCACATTCTTAAAATGATTTTTTAGATGTAAAAAAAAAAAAAAAGCCTTAATATACTCCTGCATCTTCTTGATAAGTCCACACATTGACAAGAAGGGAACTGAAGACTGTCCAGCTGTAAAGGCAGCTCAACCACTGATTAACACAGAAAGAATCAGTATTCATATTTAAATTTATACATTTTCTTACCATTTAAATGAGAACATTAGTTAGTAACTGCACTCAAAAACAGCAAAGACAAGATATTTAATGTTAATTCAGGTGGAATTCTTTCCCATTCTTGCTTGATGTACAGCTTAAGTTGTTCAACAGTCCGGGGTCTCCGTTGTTGTATTTTACACTTCATAATGCGCCACACATTTTCAATGGGGGACAGGTCTGGACTACAGGCAGGCCAGTCTAGTACCTGCACTCTTTTACTATGAAGCCACGCTGTTGTAACAGGTGCAGAATGTGGCTTGGCATTGTCTTGCTGAAATAAGCAGGGGCGTCCATGAAAAAGACGTTGCTTGGATGGCAACATATGTTGCTCCAAAACCTGTATGTACCTTTCAGCATTAATGGTGTCTTCACAGATGTGTAAGTTACCCATGCCTTGGGCACTATTACACCTCCATACCATCACAGATGCTGGCTTTTGAACTTTGAGCCTATAACAGTCCAGATGGTTCTTTTCCTCTTTGGTCCGGAGGACACGACGACCACAGTTTCCAAAAACAATTTGAAATGTGGACTGGTCAGACCACAGAACACTTTTCCACTTTGCATCAGTCCATCTTAGATGAGCTCGGCCCAGCGAAGCCGGCGGTGTTTCTGGGTGTTGTTGATAAATGGCTTTGGCTTTGCATAGTAGAGTTTTAACTTGCACTTACAGATGTAGATGAACTGTAGTTCCTGACAGTGGTTTTCTGAAGAGTTCCTGAGCCCATGTGCTGATATCCTTTACACAGTGATGCCGCTTTTTGATGCAGTACCGCCTGAGGGATCGAAGGTCACGGGCATTCAATGTTGGCTTTGGGCCTTGCCGCTTACGTGCAGTAATTTCTCCAGATTCTCTGAACCTTTTGATGATATTACAGACCGTAGATGATGAAATCCCTAAATTCCTTGCAATAGCTGGTTGGGAAATGTTGTTCTTAAACTGTTGGACAATTTGCTCACGCATTTGTTCACAAAGTGGTGACCCTCGCCCCATCCTTGTTTGTGAATGACTGAGCATTTCAGGGAAGCTGCTTTTATACCCAATCATGGCACCCACCTGTTCCCAATTAGCCTGTTCACCTGTGGGATGTTCCAAATAAGTGTTTGATGAGCATTCCTCAACTTTCTCAGTCTTTTTTGACACTTGTGCCAGCTTTTTTGAAACATGTTAAAGGCATCAAATTCCAAATGAGCTAATATTTGCAAAAAATAATAAAGTTTACCAGTTTGAACGTTAAGTATCTTGTCTTTGCTGTGTATTCAATTGAATATAAGTTGAAAGGGATTTGCAAATCATTGTATTCTGTTTTTATTTACAATTTACACAACGTGCCAACTTCACTGGTTTTGGGTTTTGTACTTCAATTACATGACAAATTTCCATGCAATTGAGTTAAGTAATTCTAACATAAACCGACAAATAGCTCTAATGTAATTCTATTAAATAAAACAGATGAAAAGACTATGAGGATTTATGCAATTGAGGCTCATACTATTTATCTAATTTACTCAAAATTGATTTATGTATTTTCTTTAAATAAATTCTATTTGCCTAAAATATGTTTATGCAATCATTACAGTTTCTTAAATTAAGTTCATTCAAATCACATTAAATGACACTAAACACATCACACATTTTCAATTAATACCCATTTAATGAAATCTATTAAAACTGACATTCAACTGCAAAGTGAGCCATGACAATAACAGGGTTTCTACAGCTCAAGGCAAGTTAAATTCAAGACTTTTAAAGAGTTTTTTTAAGGCTGTTTGAAATCAAATTTAAGACCAAGTCGACAACGAACCACAATTGAAACAAACAAAAACACATGGATTACCTGGGTTGGAGGCAATTTTAACCCAATGTTTATTTTAAATAAAACATCACTTTAATCTTTTTTTAACCCCGTTTTTAAAACTTTATGCCTATTTTGCCCCCGTTCATCTTTTTTGCCACTATCAGAACCACTTTTGGAATTTTTACATGGTTTTTGAAATTTAATTTCAAATTTAATTCCCAATTTTGCTGCCATTATCAATTTTCCTAAGCCATTTTTGGATTTTTTTGCCAGTTTTTCCCCATTTTGTTTTTCTATCTCCAGGCACTGTAGGTAGAACCAAGACATGCGTCTGCTCTAAAAGATCCTGGTGCAACCACATCACCGTTTTGTTAGTTCTGCTATTGTGATTACACGATGTTACCACGAGAGTAAATTAGCTATTTTTGAAAAATAAATAAATGTTTCTAAATATTTTTTTAGTTCAAACTAACGTAAATCTTACTAATGTGTTCAAATTTTTAAGACTTTTGAAAATCAGCGGACCGCGGCTCAGTAAAACTTATATCAGCACCTGCTTCTGTTTCAGCCAACTTTTTCTGCTTTGTGTCTCTTTTTAAAATGTGCCACAAAATGACGTGCTGCTGCTGGATTAAACTTATATCAGCACCTGCTTCTGCTTCTGTTTTAGCCCAGTTTTGGCTTTGTGCCCCTTATTAAAATGCGCCAGAACATGACGTGCTGCAGCCACGGCGGGAGTGTGCCCGGCGCGCCCGGCGCACCTCCAAATGCCCTGCATCTTAAACCATTCATGGGACTCCTTAAGTGTTTCCATACAGAGTTCCATATTAGCCACGTTGTTCACTACAACAGACACTTTTTTCCTGCTCGACCTTTGAGGCATCGGCAAGTTCATATAATCCACAGCGATGTTTCTTCCCGTGTCCGCCTCTCCTTTTTTACCTCTCTCAAGCAGAAGACTCTTTGCTTTCCAGTCTTCATCAATGAAATGGGCAGTCACTGTCATATAGGACTCCATTCGAAGAGACGTCCACATCTGTTATCTTTATCTATTAACTCAGAAACTTTCTCTTTTTTACTCCCTCGTATTTTGCCATATGTGCGTGCGTAATTGTGTGGCGCGCTGGCACTGAATATCCAGGTTCCAATGTTTTTCTTGGCCTTCCATGACACCAATGGGCCTCATACCCTCAGAAATAAAATTGACAATTCCATCTGTGATGTCGTTTTTGCATTTGGATATTTATATGAGGCATACAATCCAGCGCGGACTGGGTGAGGGATGCCGCCGCTGCAGTGGGCAGAGCGCATGCAGCAGCGGCATGCAGCTATAAAACGAATAAAGGATTATTAGACTAGAATATTGAAAATTTCTTAATATAATATTGATATTGAAATGAAAGATAAATACATTAAAGGGTAACCGGTATTTTTCAACCTGGGTCCTATTGCCCCAAGTGTATGTGTGTATACGATTGACGGGTACAACTCATTTTAAAATTGGCTCAGTATCAAGGGAGCGGATGCAGCCGGCAGCCGCGAAGCTAGATAGGGGGGCAACTGCATCCCGTATAAGTTTGAGCATTAGAAGTGTTTATTTCACCACAGACCGGT
The DNA here is from genome assembly GCA_036419115.1 of Scarus forsteni. Lineage (NCBI taxonomy): Eukaryota > Metazoa > Chordata > Actinopteri > Labriformes > Labridae > Scarus > Scarus forsteni. Next base: position 14,223 of record JAZDUH010000096.1, on the reverse strand, counting down.
TGCAATCGCCGGTGCTAGCTCTCTAATTAGCATTGTAAGCATTGCGTTTTCCTTCACGTCCTCTGACCTGTGTGACGTCACCTCCTGTGAGCTTGTTGCCGGAAGAAAACAGAGGAGCCATGCAGCGCGCCGCTCAGAGTGGAGCTGCTTATCCCGGAGGACAGTTGGAAGTTTTACTGCATCGGTTAATAACAATGGTTCGTGTTTGTGCTTATCCGAATTGCAAGAACAGGATGTCGCATAACACCCCGTACAGCTTTCATAGGCTGCCTTTGTCGAATGGCAAGATGCTGAAGTTGTGGCTAATTGTGCTACAAATGGATGCTAACACTCCTGTCCAGACACTGCGCCTTGCAGACCATCGGGTCTGCAGTGCTCACTTCTCCCAAGATGACTACTGCCAGCCGAAGAAGAGAAGAAATCCAGTCCCGAAACACCTCTTTCTCAAGAAAACGGCTGTCCCATGGGTAGAGAGAGCTACAGACACAGTGGAGGTAATGTTATATAAACAATGTTCGATTACTTTTCTTTTTTAGCAGTAGAAATTCATAATTATAGAGGTAGATGCAGTTATCTGTCTGGACGTGTCTTCAGAGTGTATGAAATGTAAACAATAATTTATGCTTTGGTAAATTTAGATATTGTAATTCTTTTTGTATGTCCCCATTCACATTTACTAGACATGACTACAGGGATTTTCAAAGTTTGAGAACGCAGTTATCACTTCAGACAAAGAAAGGTCACACCCCTCCCCCCAGTGCTTTACTGGGATAGTTTCATTCACCTGGGTATCAATGGAGGTTTCGACCACCCCCCCCTAACTTACTTTACCTGGATGTCTACGTGATTATGATTATATTACTTGAGCCAAGGTGGCCTGACAATAAATTTCCTCAAATATAATATATTTTACAAGTAGCTGTATTACCAACTTACCAGCACTGCCCTGTTGATCAGAGGGGGGAGATCCTCTAATGTAGTTACACAGCGTCGGGTACTTTCTGTATCATCCCACGACACATCGAGACCACGAATATTGGGCAACAGGTCCCACTCGAGTAACACAGACATTCTTCCTCTGTGGGCATAGAGTCACAGCAACCACAGGAGCACCACCAGTCTCAGTGCCGCTGCTTCACCCTCGCCTGCTCGTCGGCCCTCTCTTTGCTATCCTCGTTAGCTCTTGAGTTTGTAGCAGCTCGTCCGTATACTCTGGCTCAAATAAATATGGGTGGCCGTCAGTAATGAAAAGGCTCGCTCTTCACTCTCGAAATCTGGTAAATATTCAGCCATGATACCAATGCAGTAAAACTTCCAACTGTCCTCCGGGATAAGCAGCTCCACTACGAGCGGCGCGCTGCATGGCTCTGTTTTCTTCCGGCAACAAGCTCACAGGAGATGACACACAGGTCAGAGGACGTGAAGGAAAACGCAATGCTTACAATGCTAATTAGAGAGCTAGCACCGGCGATCGCAACCGGTCTGTGGCGAAATAAACACTTTTAATGCTCAAACTTATACGGGATGCAGTTGCCCCCTATCTAGCTTCGCGGCTGCCGGCTGCATCCGCTCCCTTGATACTGAGCCAATTTTAAAACGAGTTGTACCCGTCAATCGTATACGCACATACACTTGGGGCAATAGGACCCAGGTTGAAAAATACTGAAGTTATCCTTTAAAAGACAGGCTGTTACCTGTGAAACGGTTCACTTGATACATTTCTCCTGATAAAATGAACCATATACTGCAGGGGAAAATATAAATTGATACATTTGGTCGACCAATCAGAATTTTGGTCGACTGAGCACGCATTGACCAATAAGTCGACCAGTCGACTTGGACTTTACAGCCCTAGTTAGGTCTGGCTTACTTTGGCTAGTCTGGTTTGTTTAAGTAATCAGTGTGGCTTATTGCACACAACACAAACACAAATTGTTGCCCATGTTTATATATTTGATTCAGTTAGGCAACAAATTCAATCAATACATTTTCTAACACCAAGAAGACTGAAAGATAGATGAAGACGTTAGATTATTGACTAATCAAAGATAGATTTTCTTCATAAAATGACACTCATACATGAAATTGACCTGCAAGCCATGATAGATCGATGACAGAAGGAAAGATGACAGAAGACAGATGAAAGACAGATAGATGGACTACAGATGATAGGTGACAGATGATAGACAGATGACAGATGTCAGATAGATGTATGACAGGTGATAGACCACCCCAATTGTTTTTAATACTAACAAAAACAAACACCTTCAAAGATGAAAGAAAAGTCAAGCAGTCAGGTGAAGAAGGCGGACATCTCACCAAATCAATAATAATAATAATGATAATTTTATTTATATAGCACTTTTAAAAATGTTGTTTACAAAGTGCTTTGACAAACATTCAGCACAAAATAAAACTCAAACAAGCAATGAGCACAATGAAGTAAAAACAAAAGGCACAGCTTAAATCAAGACTAAGAGAAAGACACAAAGATAAATACACGAGGTGAAAAGACAGAGGGGCGACGGTGGACACTGTGTTAATACTGTGTTTTATACTTTATAGGAACCCAGACAATACAAGAACCATGCAGCATAAAAAGAGACCATGAGGACCAAACATAAAGGCATAAAATCAGCAAGAATAGGAAACGCAATAAAAAAAGAGGATGAAAGCAGAAATCAGGTCAGAAAATATAAAAAGATGAAATGAGCAATGATGATAAAATTACAAAATAATAAAAAATAAGTGGCAATGATAAAATACAGTAATAAACATGAGCAAGAGATAAGACAATTAGAAAGGTCTAAAAGTTATCTATAAAAGAGTTAAAAAGGTGAATCATTAATAAGATAAAGTCATAATTAATGGCACATAATAGTATTAATAAATTAACAAAAAGGAGTAAAAGAAGGTAAAGCAAAACAAACAGTAAAGCCAAAATAAGATAGAGATAAAAGACATTAAAAGACGGTAAAAGACAATAATACAAACCCAAAACCAGTGAAGTTGGCCCATTGTGTAAATCGTAAATAAAAACAGAATACAATAATTTGCATATCCTTTTCAACTAATATCCAATTGAATACACAGCAAAGACGAGATATTTAATGTTCGAACTGGTAAACTTTGTTATTTTTTGCAAATATTAGCTCATTTGGAATTTAATGCCTGCAACATGTTTCAATAAAGCTGGCACAAGTGGCAAAAAAGACTGAGAAAGTTGAGGAATGCTCATCAAACACTTATTTGGAACATCCCACAGGTGAACAGGCTAATTGGGAACAGGTGGGTGCCATGATTGGGTATAAAAGCAGCTTCCCTGAAATGCTCAGTCATTCACAAACAAGGATGGAGCGAGGGTCACCACTTTGTCAACAAATGCGTGAGCAAATTGTCCAACAGTTTAAGAACAACAATTCTCAACCAGCTATTGCAAAGAATTTAGGGATTTCATCATCTACGGTCCGTAATATCATCAAAAGGTTCAAAGAATCTGGAGAAATTACTGAATGTAAGCAGCAAGGCCCAAAACCAACATTGAATGCCCGTGACCTTCGATCCCTCAGGTGGTACTGCATCAAAAACCAGCATCACTGTGTAAAGGATATCACCACATGGGCTCAGGAACACTTCAGAAAACCACTGTCAGTAACTACAGTTGGTCTACATCTGTAAGTGCAAGTTAAAACTCTACCATGCAAAGCCAAAGCCATTTATCAACAACACCCAGAAACACCGTCGGCTTGGCTGGGCCCGAGCTCATCTAAGATGGACTGATGCAAAGTGGAAAAGTGTTCTGTGGTCTGACCAGTCCATATTTACAATTGTTTTTGGAAACTGTGGTCGTCGTGTCCTCCAGACCAAAGAGGAAAAGAACCATCCGGACTGTTATAGGTGCAAAGTTCAAAAGCCAGCATCTGTGATGGTATGGGGGTGTATTAGTGCCCAAGGCATGGGTAACTTACACATCTGTGAAGGCACCATTAATGCTGAAAGGTACATACAGGTTTTGGAGCAACATATGTTGCCATCCAAGCAACGCGTCTTTTCATGGACGCCCTGCTTATTTCAGCAAGACAATGCCAAGCCACATTCTGCACGTGTTAACAACAGCGTGGCTTCGTAGTAAAAGAGTGCAGGTACTAGACTGGCCTGCCTGTAGTCCAGACCTGTCCCCCATTGAAAATGTGTGGTGCATTATGAAGCGTAAAATACAACAACGGAGACCCCGGACTGTTGAACAACTTAAGCTGTACATCAAGCAAGAATGGGAAAGAATTCCACCTGAAAAGCTTCAAAAATTGGTCTCCTCAGTTCCCAAACGTTTACTGAGTGTTGTTAAAAGGAAAGGCGATGTAACACAGTGGTAAAAATGACCCTGTGACAACTTTTTTTGCAATGTGTTGCTGCCATTAAATTCTAAGTTGATGATTATTTGCAAAAGAAAATGAAGTTTCTCAGTTCGAACATTAAATATCTTGTCTTTGCTGTGTATTCAATTGACTATAAGTTGAAAAGGATTCGCAAATCATTGTATTCTGTTTTTATAATAATTACCCAAACCCAAATACCACCCAGATCACCAGCACCCTCGCCTCATACTCTGCTAACATCACACCATCTGCCAGAAATCTAGGAGTAATTTTTGATTCAAACCTCACTTTCGAACATCACATCAAGAAAGCAGTACAGTCATGTTTCATTCAGATCCGGTCCATCTCAAAAATCAAATCCATCCTTCCCCCTGCCAATTTAGAAAAAATAGTTCACGCGCTCATCTTCTCCGGATTAGATTATTGCAACTCCCTCCTCTCCGGTATCTCCCACAAATTACTCTCCCGCCTCCAACTGGTCCAGAACGCAGCAGCTCGGCTTTTAACTGGTTTTAACAGACAACATCACATCACCCCTGTCCTTGCTTCTCTCCACTGGCTCCCTGTTCACTTCCGAATTGATTTTAAGATTTTACTGATCACTTTTAAAGCCCTTACTGGGCGGGCTCCAACCTACATTTCTGAATTATTAACACCTTATGAGCCAACCCGCAGCCTTAGATCCTCGGGCAGGGGCCTGTTGGCTGTTCCAAAGTGGAAGCTGCAGACTAAAGGTGATCGTGCATTTTCTGTCAGAGCTCCTCGGCTTTGGAACGCCCTGCCCGAGGAGATAAGGCGAGCTGAATCAGTGACATCTTTTAAATCACATCTTAAAACCCACTTTTATAGGCTTGCTTTACATGATTTTCTTCCTCTTTTACTATTATTATTATCACTATTGTATTATTATTATTATTATTATTATTATTATTATTATTTTATTTTATTTTTTATTATTGTTATTATTATTATTATTATCATTATTATTACTATTATTATTTACTCTTTTAACTTACTTGTTTTATCTACTGCTTTTATCAGTCTTACGGTTTCTCATTTTATTCCTGTTTTTACTTTATCTTGTTCTGACATACTCAGTTTCTATTATCATTATTTTATTTCACTTAATTTTATGTATTTACTTATTATTAGTTTTTATTATTAGTATTTTATTGTTCTATTTTCCCTTTTTACCAGTCTTCTATCTGCCCTCTTATTTTAAATCTTCCTGATGTGATGTTGTCAACTTTTAACAGTATTGAACTAATCCATGTATCTGGAAATCTATTATCTGCCTACTGTCTGATTATCTCCTTGTCACTATGCATTTTACCAGCTGTTAAGTCCAACCAGTTTATAATATTTCTCCCTGTGCCTTTTTTTTGAAATGTGTTGCTGCCATTAAATTCTAAGTTTATGATTATTTGCAAAAGAAAATAAAGTTTCTCAGTTTGAACATTAAGTATCTTGTCTTTGCTGTGTATTCAATTGAATATAAGTTGAAAAGGATTTACAAATCATTGTATTCTGTTTTTATTTACGATTTACACAACGTGCCAACTTCACTGGTTTTGGGCTTGTAGATGGCATCACATAAAAGCAAGTCTGCAAAAGTCAGTCTTTAAGATCGACTTAAAAGAGCTGACTGACTCTGCATGCCTTTTCTCCTCCAGCAGGTCGTTCCAAAGTCGAGGAGCTCGGATGGAGAAGGCTCGATCACCCTTAGTTTTGAGTCTCGACTTTGGAACGACCAGCAAGCCTTCACCAGAGGATCTAAGGCTGCGGGCAGGCACATATGGTACTAAAAGCTCAGATAAATAACTGGGGGCCAGCCCCATGATTGCTTTAAAAGTAATCAGTAAAATCTTAAAATCAATTCTAAAACTCACAGGAAGCCAGTGGAGGGAGGCTAAAACTGGAGTGATGTGATGCCGTCTGTTAAAACCAGTTAAAAGCCGAGCTGCTGCATTCTGGACCAGTTGGAGGCGAGAGAGAGATTTTTTGTTTAAACCAGTGAGGAGGGAGTTGCAGTAGTCTAGCCTGGAGAAAATAAATGAATGGGTGATTTTTTGGAAGTCTGCACCCATTGGGCTGCATTGTAAAGAGAGTTAAAAAAAAAAAAGACCACGCTACGGCTTCATACCGGGGTCATTCTCAGTCGATTTTGTCCACGGAGAAATATGGTAGCGGCCTCATGTTAACAGGGAAAGACCCTTTAAAATATTGTTCTACATATTAACATGTATGAGGTTACCCTTCGGCACCGCTAGCACTCAAAAAAATGATTTTTCACTGTCATAGGTGTTAGAAGAACAAATTTACTTGATTTTACCCAATTACACTTTTTTCACACCTTTATTTATAATAAATTAATAAAACTTCATGATTCTTTTTAATTTAAAGTTAATTCAAATGAAACATAAAACAAATGAGATCCATTTACATAACGGTTCAGTCAGTAGGGGGCAGTATGTGTTTGTACCGTAGTGGCGTGGTCTGCAGGTAAGACCAAAGAAGAAGAAGAACTTCCTCTTCAACATGCGGCACATTCACCACACCCGTTCACCTTCGTCGGCTCCACTATCATGCTAGAAGTTGGTAAGAGTTTTAATTTCTTTACCTTTAGCTCATTATCATTGTTTATAGTTCTCCCCAGTAATTGACAAAGTGCAGTTAACATTTAGTGTTCTTGTCAGCTCCTTTGCGATACCTTTGGTGACGTCGGCTCGGCGGTCTTGTCGTGAGCCGGAGCAAATGTTAGCTAACTATGTTGTGTATAGGTAAGTCTCCGTTTCCAAGCTAACACGAGCTTCAGGCAGCAATTGGCAGTTGGTTGAAGCTGGTTGAAGGTTTGTTTTATTACTAACTGGATTATTAAAGCTGAAATATGATTTGTTTTATTATTATTTCATTATGGTAAAATATACATAATAAATCATATTTCAGTTTTTTTTTTTTTACACAATTTAAAATCATTGTTGTACTTTGATTAGGGGTACCATATGGCTCCATGTCCTCCTTTATAGTTGTAAAATTATAGATGGATTTTATAAAATTCCTTAAAATGCCTGGGTTTTTCTCAGCTTGCTCGACAGACGAAGAAAGACATGCGTGACTCAAACAACTGTAACTCTTCGAGTATCCAGGCTATGCAAATAATTCCAAAGGATTCTGAAAGCTGAGAAGTGGAGCTTTCAGTGATATATGGTACATTACGGTAAAGACTTGAGGGGGAGGTACAGAGAGTGAGCTTACCGGAGAGCAGAGAGAGGAATTAGAGACAAACACGATACTTTGGAGGCATTATTGTGATCTAACAAGAATCTAACGTGGACAACAGGGTTTGTCAGGGGCATTAAACCTCATCACCTCTGTTTGGCTTTAGCAAATTATGACACTCATGAGCACTAAGAAGAAAAAACTCCCACAAATATATATGCAGTGGACACTGAATTCCAGGTTAGCCAACAGAAAATGTCAAACCTGCATCGTTTGAGCTGTTGGGATTTAAATTATGTGCTGTATCCATCACAGGTGACACTATGAGTTGATTTAGCTCCTTGTTTGTTATGAGGATATTTCTGTTTTATTTCTTATTATCATTTAATGTTGAAAATTTATGGATGTAATTGATCCTACCTGTGATGTCTTGTCTCCCAGGAAGAAAAGTCCCTTCAGCAGTGATGACACAAAGAGACCTAATTTAAATAAAAGCATTAAATATCTGAGCGGATTTTCAGAGAAACCTCTAAAATGTTTTGGGCCATCTAGAACTTGTGTAAACTTGTGGGAAAGGGATAACATTGAAAATCTTTAAGCTAGAATAACATTTTAACAGCTGGTCATATAGGTAGATAGCTTGGTTAACAAATCTGAGGAGATCTGGCATCATAACATCATTAATTTACCACTCCGGTGGCCCTAATTTCGCACAGGGTGTAATAAACTGTGCGGAAGGTGAGCTAAAAGCTCGCAAGCTCCAACCTGGTCTATTCTTGGTGCAGGTGAAGTGCACCCTCCGCAGCTGTAATTTGGTGACAGGCGCACATGTGTGCACACGTCTCCAAACCCTCAGAGGTATGTTTCCAGAGTGTCAGGCACATTTTAATGCAATAAACAATCTGTCTGAACCAGCATATACATTTCTATCTATATTAACTGTCCCATCACATCTGATGTCGGATTAAAGTCGTTTGTCATCATGGAAACTTAACCTGACGGCAGCTGGAAGTTTGAGAAAAAAAAGTATGTCACTCTGTGTCTTAAAGGATAAGTTCGGTTTCTACAGCTTTCACATTGTTTATAGAATAAAGTATAACAATATACTCATCCAGAAGGCTTTCCTGATCCAAACAGTGCTTCAGGAGATATTCAGATCCAAAATCGAGCGGCGGACATCCGTATAATGGTAGCACACGGGGCATACAGCCCCGCTCTTAAAACTGTAATAATCGTCCAAAAACTCATTTGTTTCACCAATATTTCATCATGGTCTGCTCACGCTACTCCTCCATGACAGTCTGTGTCGCTCCAGACATGTTTTTGAGACTGTGCTGACCTCTGAACTGAAGAAGAAGAATGCTTGCCTCCGCGCATGTGCAGTACGGCTCATTGTTTCAGGGGAAGACCGCCAGCTACACAACAACTTTCTTCTTCCAGTTTTGTGCAAAATGGACGAATATCTATCGGATGAAGATGTTGTGGAGGAGAACTTTGAATATGATGGGTGTCCTTACAGTTTGGAGCCAGAGTATACAGATGAGCAGCTCATCGAAAGGAGGACACAGAGGCAGCGCTCCAGAGAGTACTGCGCATGCGTGGAGGCAAGCGTTCTTTTTCTTCGGTTCAGAGGTCAGCACAGCCACAAAAACATGTCTGGAGCGACACAGACTGTAATGGAGGAGTAGCCCGAGTGGAACATGATGAAATATTGGTGAAACTAATGAGTTTTTGGACGATTAATGCAGTTTTAGGAGCGGCGTTATACATGCCCCGTGTGCTACCATTATACGGATGTCCGCCGCTCGATTTTGGATCTAAATATCTCCTGAAGCACTGTTTGGATCAGGAAAGCCTTCTGGGTGAGTATATTGTTCTACTTCATTCTATAAACAATGTGAAAGCTGTAGAAACCAAACTTATCCTTTAAGGACTTACCTGTGATTTCCTATATTTCTCTGTTTTAATCTTTGTTCTTTACGTGATCTAAAAAGATGGAGTAGGCTACATTATGCAAGGAGGACGAGGTGGAGACACCGGGAGAGTATACTGTATATCACCAAAGGTTCTGCTATTTGGTAGTGACAGACCAGGATTGCAGGTGGATCACAAGCATGATGAATGAATATGCCTGCTGCTGTGTTAGATTTAATTGTCTCTTAATTTTATACTCTTTTAATAACAAAGGAACAGATTACATCTGTCCCTTGACAGTGGCTCTGACCGTCTCCTCCACTGGGTCTTTCCAGCACACTGTCAGTCAGACCAATCAGTCTCTGCGCCTCGTCCACAGTGCATTTAAAGGCAAGGAGAGGCGTTTGTTTGATTGGTGAAGCCAAAACTCGGCTGTGTTAAACCCACTCACGCCTTTTCTCCTCCCTCTCTGGCACTTGCACGGAGGAGCAGGGACGGAGGCGTGGATGTGCCGCGTCGGCGCCTGGTCTACGAAATTAGAGCCCTAAGTGTTTTTACTTTTTTTTTTCTCATTGCAGGTTCTACTTCTCTGTTGTTCAACTATCTGATATTTAGCCAATTTTCTGCTTGTTTACTTAGACAGGTGATCAGGACAGCCATGATGTTTCTGCTTATCCTGATTTTAACTTTCCTCTTTTTTCCTCTGCATTCAGGTTTGATGATCAAACTCAGATTCTAAGGGATGTCTGTTGGTGTAAAAAAAAAGGTGACACCTCTTAATAATCCTGTTACAGTGTAAAGGGAGGAGGGCTAACTGCCTCTTTAATGAACACATCACTGATTATTAAAGGTAACTCGACCTGACTGATAGCAGCATCGCCATAGCTCTCTCTCTGCTCGCCGTCATTCATAACGGGAGCTTCAAGGAGCATTAGGTTCATCTGTGGAGTGAGAAAGGATGAGATGTCACCCAGCTGAGCCGTTCAATTAACGTCTGAGAGGTAATAAGAGGAGGATAAATGGAGCTCAGAGTCTGAGTGATTGTTTTTACTGCGCTCACACTGACAGATTACTGAGAGCTCCTCAGACTGTGACGGCAGATAACATTGTCCATCAAGTTCACATGGCCCACTGCTGGATTAAAACATCACTCAGAGGTCTGAATCACATATTTATATCTGAGGGAGGATCAGACCTAAAATAAATCATCTTATAAAAACACAAAAACTGAAATCCCATAAGTCAAAAGGTTCTTTTCATAAATATGAAGATGTGCTTCAGCAGCAGTCTGCCTGATGTCCATCAGAGGGAAACTCCAAGAAGTCTCAATATACGAAAACCTGTGAGAAAATTAAGATTCATCCCTCGGTAAACATTCTCCCGATGAGTTTTGAAGTCTCAAAGTCTGCTCAGGTCTGTGGTTCATGGATCTGTCACTAACTTTAGTTCTTACTTTAGTCCACTTGTTACCCTTCCTTTGCCCACTCCACCACACACAGTAATTTTGCTCAGTAATGAAAATCAGACAATGTTTTGAAATGTGGTTCAACAGAAATATTTTGAAAAATAAACTCATGAAACTGGCCTCAACAAAAATGACGGTACCCTTAACTTAATATTTTGTTGCACAGCCTTTTGTGTCACTCTCTGTAATCAGGTGATTTCTGTGACTCTCAGTGAGACTCCTGCACCTGTCCACAGGTATGTTGGCCCACTCCTCATGAGCAAACTGCTCCAGCTGTCTCAGGTTTGAAGGCTGTCTTCTCCAGACTGCATGTTTCAGCTCCTTCCACAAATGTTCAACAGGATTTAGATCAGGGATCACAGAAGGCCACTTCAGAATAGTCCAGTGCTGGGCAGCACATTTCACTCCAGAATGTCTTGATAGTCTTGAGATTTCATTGTACCTGCACAGATTCAACACACCCTGTGCCAGATGCAGCAAAGCAGCCCCAGAACATAACTGAGCCTCCTCCATGTTTCACAGTAGGTACAGTGTTCTTTTCTTTGTATGCTTCAGTGTTATTTCTGTGAACATAGAGCTAATGTGACTTACCAAAAAGCTCCAGTTTTGTCTCATCTGTCTCATCATCTCATCTGTCCAAAGGACATTCTCCCAGAGGCTTTGTGGCTTTTTATCTGCTGTGTATCAGTTGCAGAAATATACAGCGGGCGCTGCAACTCCAGCTAACACTAGAGCGGCTACTGTGCTCTGATCACAGGATGGTCATGCCATGAGTGTTCCTAAATGTATGTACTGTAGGCTGTGTTTTCTGAAGCTTATTATGTTGTTTTATCAAGCACTAAAGAGGAACAAGACATTTAGTGGAGGTGATTTACGCGCCGCCATCGCCATCATGCTTGCAGAAAGTGCCACAGCAGCAAACAGGAGGCAGAGCCTAATAAACGGTCTGTGCAAAGCATGAGACCCTCGTCACCTGCAGGCTTTGCCACCGACCTGTGTGGGAAAAGCTGATGTGAGCTAAGAGATTTTGCGCTGCAGTGGTGCTGCGCTCTCCACGGGCTGATGCTGTTCTCTTTCTAATTGTTTACTGGTCGAGTCGATCATTTGTTCCTGATATTTTCATTTTTTCAGTGTTTTTTGCACTAGCTTGTTTCTGAATGTTTCCCATTTTGCTAGTTCTAACATGTGTCCTGCTGTTTGTGTCTGTTTTATGAAACTGTAGCCACAGTTTCCTCTTCTCCGCTGGTGGGAGTGGCACCTTGACTGGTTGGATGTTCTGCAGGCCTTGGCTGTAACAAGTGGCCATTTGAGTTCCTGTTGTCTTTGTACCAGTCATGCCACTTTTAGAGCCTCTTAAATCACATTCCTTCTCCATCTTGATGCTCGGTTTGAAGTTCATCAGGCTGCCTCGGTCATGTCTACATGTCTAAATGCACTGGGTTGCTGCCATGTGATTTAGTTGTTTTGTATTTTTTTAAAGAGCAGTTAACCACGTATACCTAATCATTATTAGTCCTTCAGGCTGTCTCTGATTTCTGCTGTAGCAGGTTTCTCTTCCTGCCCCCATTCATGTCATTGTTTTTGATTCAGACTAAAAACTGCTGAAATTCATGTGTTTGAATCTCATTAAGAAATGGAAATAGTTTGTTAGCTTCTTAAACCAAACCGTCAGAATGTCAGCTGGTCCTTTACTCCCTCATAACACTGGTGATTTACTCTGACAATGAGGATTGTGTCTGACGGGGTAATTTATGGCCATCATTCTGCCAATCTGTTTGAGTGAGCAGGCCTGCTTCTGTTTCTCTTTTCATTTCTTCATCTGGAGGTTTGACCTTCACTCTGTAGAATGATGTTAGCATACTAAAGAGATGTTTATACACTCAAGAAAGAATTTTACCATTTTTAACTTGTTTAAAAAGTTTCTTATATACACAGACAGTTTATGTAATAGGGCTAAAATTATGGTTTCACTCCATCAGGCTAAATTATATTTCACTCCAGACAAATTTGACAATTCTGGCTCTTTTATTACATGTATTAGATAAAAAGCACCAGAATGAGCAGATTACAGTTTAAAACCTCGCTGGAAGCCTGTGAGGGGGATCCATGTAGTTCGTGGTGAGCATGAAAATCTGCCAGCTCACTCCTGAATATATTTAAAGTAGCTAGGTCTTGCCTCTTACCCTTGAGTATGACGCAGACAGACACCCTTCTGTCAGACAGGTGTGTGTAGTAACAAGGAAGAGAGCTCCTCCACGCTAATTAGCTTAGCTTAACACTGGGAGTCAATGGGTAGCATTAGCCTGCCTCTCCCTACAGTCATGAGATGGGATAGGAGGATGCACATCCTGTATGATGAGTGGATGTGTGTGTGCATGAGAGAGTGTAGTGAGGGTGAAGTGTATGTGGGGAAGTGCTATGATGTCACAGCACAAGACTTATACAGCAGAGAAAGTTCCCGCCATTTTCTATATCTGAACTCTTCCACCATTATCAAGTAAGCTAAGTGAATTAAAAAAAGCCTGTGAACCATTCTGCAAATCTCAGACAGCTTGTTGCTAAAACTTAAGGCTCATATTTCGTGTCCCCTTTGCTTTTTGACAATATGGTATCATGTTAGCGGCGGTGCCAGCTAGCCTGCTATCTTGCATTAGCTTTGGGTGGAAAATTTTAATGGCAAAGTGTTGTCTTAGCTAATGTCACTAACGTTACACATTATATATATATATTTTTTGTTAATTTTTGGAATTTTACTTTTTATCTTTAAATTTGTTTTTATGCCTAAAGTATAATGCGTCATTTGTCCTTCTTTTACTGATTGTGTTTTAGGTCATTATTGGAGACCCAAGTGTTCTGTCTTATTACTCATAAATGAAGATTGATGGAAATGTGGTAATTGATATATAACATTAATGCAGTAAACAAGTATTAAAATTGTTTATTCTATTATTCTATTATTTATCAACATTGTAGATGGGTATAGAGAAAAATAAATGCTTTAAATTAAGTGCTTTATAAATTATAACATGTAATTGTTTTCTGTCCACCATTTTAAAAATGATAAAGAAATAAACTAAAGGTTATACTTTTAAAAGCACTTTGAGGCATATAGTTTTCTCCATACCTGCAAAAAAATATATTTTCTTAGCATTATAAAGCCTACATATTTTGATAGTCCCACAAAATTCATTGTCCTTTCTCCTTCGTAATTTTCCATAAACACTCAGCGGGGGCCCATTTTATGTATGT
>JAZDUH010000095.1:237500-375206 GCA_036419115.1 Scarus forsteni | reverse complement strand
ATGATGACTGAACAGTCCATGTTTTCTCTCTCCTCTTGGTGTCTTTTTTTCTGACTTGTTTCCTCTTTTCTCTCTTCATGGGTGATTTTAAAATAGGCACTCTGAATCTAAACGGAGCCAGAGATGCAGCTAAAAGAGCAACCCTCTTCAAACTGATGGAGTTGAAGAGGTTAGATGTTTTAATGGTCCAGGAGACCCACAGCAGCTCTGATAATGAGACTGAATGGAGGTCCGAGTGGTCTGGGCAGGTGACTCTCAGCCATAAGAGCAGCTGTAGTGGAAGGGTAGGTCTGCTCTACTCCAGAGAGTTTGTTCCTGCTTCATGTGAGGTAGAGGAGGTCATCGAGGGCTGCCTGCTGAAGGTCAGAGTCCAGTATGAGAACACTGCCTTCACTCTTATTAATATCTATGCTTCATGCCATCCTGTGGAGAGGATACAGGTGTTGGAGGTCCTCTGTGACTCTGTCAGGGCCTGCAGCTCAGAGGAGGTTTTATTCTTGGGGGGGGATTTCAACTGTACAGAGAACCCAGTTTTAGACAGGAACCATCAGGAGCCTCACAGAGCCTCTTCAGCCAGACTCAGACTGCTGTGTGAGACTCATGAGCTGGTAGATGTTTGGAGGTTTCACCATAGGGAGCACAGGCAGTACACATGGAGCCACTGTAAAGACAGCACTCTCTCTCTAGCCAGGTTAGACCGCCTATACAGTTTTAAACATCATGTGAGTGTTTTTAAAGGCTGTGTCATTAACCCTGTGGGGTTCACTGATCACAGCCTGGTCTTCTCCTCAGTGTTTACTAAAAATGTCCGCCTGAACAGTGCCTACTGGCATTTTAACACTGCACTGCTGCAGGACAGAGCGTTCAGGTCCGCCCTGGAGTTTTTCTGGCTCCGGCACCAGGAGCAGAAAACTGGTTTTAGCTGTATTCAGCAGTGGTGGGACTTTGGCAAAAGCCAAATTAAACAGCTTTGCCAACAGTACACCCGCAATGTCACAAATAACATGACCAGATCTTTAAGGGACCTGGAGACTGAGGTGGTAGAGCTGCAAGGGTTGGCAGATGCCACAGGAGATCAGGGACTTTTAGATTCCCTAAAGTCAAAAAAGTTGGCCTTAGCCAGCCTGCTGGGCATCACAGCACAGGGGGCTCTGGTCCGGTCTGGGTTCCTGGATGTCACACAGATGGACGCTCCCTCCAAGTTCTTTTTCGGGCTGGAGAAGAAAAATGGACAGAGGAAGCTGATCCACTCTCTGCGCTCTGAGAGTGGAGGTTTTGTTTCAGAGCCCTCTGAGATAAGGAAGTATGCCTCCAGGTTTTACAAAGACTTGTACACCAGCGAGCTGTCAGACCTCCCGGAAGAGCACAAGTCCTTCTTCGCTGGTCTTCCTCAGGTCAGTGCTGAGGACAACGTGAGGCTGGAGGCTCAGCTGTCGCTGACTGAACTCTTCTCTGCCCTGATGAGTCTGCAGAACGGCAGAGCTCCGGGCATCGACGGCTTACCTGTGGACTTTTATAAGGGGTTCTGGCCCGTGATCGGAGAGGATCTGCTGGAGGTCCTCAGAGACAGTCTGGAGAACGGCCGTCTCCCTCTGAACTGCAGGAGGGCAGTCATCACTCTGCTGCCAAAGAAGGGAGACCTGCAGGACTTAAAGAACTGGAGACCAGTGTCCTTACTGTGCTCGGACTACAGGATCCTGTCTAAGGCCCTGGCGTCCAGACTCAGGCAGGTGATGGGGTCCATTATCCACATCGATCAGACCTACTGTGTGCCCGGCAGGCTCATCAGTGATAACATCACTCTGATTCGAGATGTTTTGGAAGTCTCCATCTCATTGGCGGTTGATACTGGTCTGATTTCCATGGCCAAGATCCAGGTCTTGTATTGTGACATTGCGAGTGTTCTGAAGATCAATGGAGGCCTGAGTGCTCCTTTTGGTGTGCAGAGAGGGGTCCGACAGGGCTGCTCCCTCTCTGGCATGCTTTACACCGTAGCCATCGAACCCCTGCTCCACAGACTAAGGTCTGCGCTCTCTGGAGTCTGCTTCCCTGGTTCAAGCCCAGCTCCGGGCGACACATGGGGATGTGTCCACTTAACCCCAAGTTGCTCCCACTGCTGCATCAGTGGCGTGTAAATGGTCATGAAAGGGCATGAATGTGTTAGAGATACTGATGGATAACTAACATAGAAACTCAAAACCATCATTGAATGTGAGAGTGAATGGGTGTGAATGGGTAGGTGTGACCTGCGGTGTAAAGGAGCTTTGAGTTGTCAAAGACTAGAAAAAGAGCTATATAAGCTCAAGTCCATTTACCATTAACATGAGCGTGTGAAGCAGTGATTGTGAACTCTTGGTCATTTGTAGTTAACGTTAGTGATAGCTTCTTGTGGGTAACGTTGGGTTATTTGAACAACTGATCGAGTAAAAAGAACCCAACAGTGTAGTCAAATTGAGCCTGTGGTTGGGTTATTTGAACAACCCAACTGACTGAGTAAAAAGAACCCAACAGTGTAGTCAAATTGAGCCTGTTGGTTAAAGGAAACCAACCCAACTTTTTGGGTCAAAATAACCCAGCATGTGTTCTGTCCAATATTTAACAAGTGTTGGGTCAAAAAATTACCCATATTGGGTTGTTTTTAACCCAACATTTTTAAGTGTGCACTCCCTCTCTGAATCCGATAACAAAGCAATCACATTCTTAACTTGTTTTATGTACTCCCTCATTATGTATTCTTTTTATTTTATTTAAGTCTTTATTGTTTGCTATTATCATTATTTGTATTTGTACTTTATTTTATTGTATTCTCTTATGCATTCTGTGCAACTTAGATCTTACATACAGTACAGGCCAAAAGTTTGGACACACCTTCTCATTCAATGTGTTCAATGTGTTCTTTATTTTCATCTCTATTTACATTGTAGATTCTCACTGAAGGTATCAAAACTATGAATGAACATGTGTGGAATTATTTACTTAACAAAAAAGTGTGAAATAAATGAAAACATGTTTTTATTCTAGTTTCTTCAAAGTATCCACCCTTTGCTCTGATTACTGCTTTGCACACTCTTCATTCTCTTTATGAGCTTCAACAGGTAGTCACCTGAAATGGTTTTCTCTTCTCAGGTGTGCCTTTCCAGGGTTAATTATTGGAATTTCTTGCCTTATTAATGGGGTTCGACCATCATTTGTGTTGTTCAGAAGTCATGCTGATGCACAGTCCACAGACCTATATTAGACAACTGTCAGAATTAAACATGTGGGTTGTTTGGTCTGTAAGACAGCAGGAAAGACGAAATGTACCAAAACAATGATAATGAATGTTGTTTGGTCTGTAAGACAGCAGGAAAAACGAAATGTACCAAAACAATGATAATGAATGAACTGATGGTGTAGGTCAAGTGAGGCAGCAGAACAGTGCAGGAGCACGCCTGGGTGAAGAGGAGAGTGACGATGAGTCACACGTTTAACAAATGTTCAAAATCTGGAAATAACAAAAGCAACACGGACACACCACCCCAACATCACTAACTGGGACTAACAACAACAACAAAAAAAGACAGTCATGAATTACGCCTTCCGTGGAACAAGGGATTGGACTCTGCCTTACTTGGAACAAAGGATTGGTCATAATAGGTCAAATATGGACACTAAAAGACAGATAAAAATGTATAATAATTTGATGATATGTGGAAAAGAGGAGAGTAAATATTGAGAAAATGGGGGGGACTAGCATGCAGAAAAGGTGAGCAGATGAATTTTGCATGCCTAGTTCCCATTGTGAAGCATGGAGTCTATGGTGTGATGGTGTGGGGCTGCTTTGCTGGTGATACTGTTGGGGATTTATTCAAAATTGAAGGCATACTGAACCAGCATGGCTACCACAGCAGCCTGCAGCGACATGCTATCCCATCTGGTTTGCATGTAGTTGGACCATCATTTATTTTTCAACAGGACAATGACCCCAAACACACCTCCAGGCTGTGTAAGGGCTATTTGACCAAGAAGGAGTGTGATGGAGTGCTACTCCAGATGACTGGCCTCCACAGTCACCGGACCTGAGCCCAATCAGGATGGCAACAAGTGCTCAGCATCTCTGGGAACTCCTTTAAGACTGTTGAAAACCATTTCAGGTGACTACCTGTTGAAGCTCGTCAAAAGAATGTCAGGAGTGTGCAAAGCAGTAATCAGAGCAAAGGGTGGATACTTTGAAGAAACTAGAATAAAAACATGTTTTCATTTATTTCACACTTTTTTGTATAGTACATAATTCCACATGTGTTCATTCATAGTTTTGATGCCTTCAGTGAGAATCTACAATGTAAATAGTGATGAAATGAAGAAAACACATTGAATGAGAAGGTGTGTCCAAACTTTTGGCCTGTACTGTATAAGACAAAATGTATGAAAACCTCATACTTTGAATTAAAAAGACTTCATTTCTAAACCCACCATCTATTTCACTGGTCTCATCTGCCTCATTTCCTGAATTTAAGGAGTCAAGTTCAGATAACTCTCCATTTACGAGATGTTCAAGTCCTCGACTTTATACTAGACAAGAGCATTATGTACAAAAATATATACATTAAACATTTTGGAAACATGATTAACAACACTGTGATAAAAAACTTTACCTTTGAAAAGCTTACAGTTATTTTGTTTCTTTCCATACTGACACTAAACATGTGACTGTTAGCTAACGTCAATTTAGTCCTGTTGTCCATTGCAATGGACATCAAACTTTAAAAAAATCCTGTTAATTAATTTTAAGAGTTGCAGTCAAAATGACTTGAAATACTATCACTTTTAACAGTTAAGATTAGTCTCAGAGCAATTTTGTTTGACTTGCATGAACATAAATTTATATTTTTAATTGTAAATGGGGACTTACTTACTTAAAGTGGGCAGTTCAACTAATTATAGAGCCATTGCACTTGCCAATATATTGTCCAAAGTTGTGGAACGTATCTTCTTGACTAGGATTCAAAAATTTATCACTGCTACAGACAATCAATTTGGCTTTAAAGCTAACCATGGCACTGATATGTGTATTTGCTCCTTGAAAGAATTGCTGAGTACTTATGGAAAGAAAAACTCAACAGTCTTTATGTGCTTTCTGGATGCCTCTAAGGCTTTTGATCGTGTAAATCACAGAAAACTGTTTAAAAAATTGTATCAGGCAGATGTGCCTAAGTATCTCATCAGATGCCTTTCTAACTGGTATGCCCATCAGACCATGCAGGTTAAATGGGACACCTGTGTATCTGCTCCCTTTAATGTCTGTAATGGTGTAAGACAGGGCAGTATTTTATCTCCTGCTCGTTTTAATTTTTATATGAATGACCTGTCTAAACAGTTGAGTATGTGCACAACTGGTTGGACGGTTGGAGGTGCCTTAATTAATCACCTCATGTACGCTGATGACCTGGCGGACTCCAGCAGTTGTTGAATATGTGTTCTGTGTATGGTGAACAACATGATATACAATACAACCCTGCTAAAAGTGTCATCATGATTTGTCGAACTAAGGAGGACAAGACTTTAAAGTTTCCTGTTTTTACATTGTCTGGGGCTACTGTAAAAGTATGTGATACTGTCAAATACCTCGGACACATCATAACTGATTGTCTATCGGATGATGAGGACATGTATCACCAGTGCAGGCTGTTATATGCTCAAGCAAACATTCTGGTGCGAAAATTCTCCTGTTGCTCTGTAGAGGTGAAACTGACTCTGTTTAGAGTATATTGTTCCTCTCTGTACACGGCACATCTGTGGGTGAGCTATAAAAAGGCTAGCTACAAAAGACTTATGGTGGCATATAATGATGCACTCAGGCTTCTTCTAAAAAAGCCGAGATGGACCAGTGCTAGCGACCTTTTTGTGTCTAGACTTGTCTTGTGTGATGTCTGTTACTTTTTTGGAGCATGTTCAAAGTCATGATTTGTTTCTGATTGGACAATCAGGATCCAATTAGCAACCAGGAATGCTGGCATGACTCAATCACAGTGTTTTTATTGGTTTAGAGCAACAAATATGTCATGTCCATTCAAATGGACGCAGGGTCTGAAGGGGTATGATTAGTTGATGCCTATAAAACTGCAATAACTCTACTTCTGTTAAATAGGCTATACCAAACTCAACCCAGTTATCAATGGGCACGTGCCCATTGATCCACAAACGTACTTGAAATGATTCACAAGCACAACTGAAGATTTACAAATGATAAGTCACGATAAATGCTCTCACAAACTTTAGAAATACATGTGAAAAACATGGATATATTTGTGAACCTTAAAAACACATGTGAAAATCACGCATGTGTTTGCCGATTGGTGAAACATATGAAAATTGTAAAAATATTTGTGAATCCCAAAAACACATGAGAAAATTATGTTTATATTTGTGGATCTGCAAAACACATGTGAAATTCATGGATATTTGTCTGCATATTAATGAGATAAATCCCTCCAAATATGTGTGTGCATTTCTTGGAAACTGCGTTACGTTTGTCTCAAAAATGAATGCAGGTGTCAGTTGATCCACAAACGCACTTCCAACAGTTCACAAGCAGAATTGAAGTTTTACAAATGATAAGTCATGATAAATGCACTCACTGGATCTGAAAACACATGAGAAAATTATGGATATATTTGTGGATCTGATAAACACATGTGAATATTATGGATATATTTGTGGATCTGATAAACACATGTGAATATTATGGATATATTTGTGGATCTGATAAACACATGTGAATATTATGGATATATTTGTGGATCTGATAAACACATGTGAATATTATGGATATATTTGTGGATCTAAAAAACACATGTGAATATTATGGATATATTTGTGGATCTGATAAACACATGTGAATATTATGGATATATTTGTGGATCTAAAAAACACATGTGAATATTATGGATATATTTGTGGATCTAAAAAACACATGTGAATATTATGGATATATTTGTGGATCTGATAAACACATGTGAATATTATGGATATATTTGTGGATCTGAACAACACACGTGAATATTATGGATATATTTGTGGATCTGATAAACACGTGAATATTATGGATATATTTGTGGATCTGAACAACACGTGAATATTATGGATATATTTGTGGATCTAAAAAACACATGTGAATATTATGGATATATTTGTGGATCTGATAAACACATGTGAATATTATGGATATATTTGTGGATCTAAAAAACACATGTGAATATTATGGATATATTTGTGGATCTGATAAACACATGTGAATATTATGGATATATTTGTGGATCTAAAAAACACATGTGAATATTATGGATATATTTGTGGATCTAAAAACACATGTGAATATTATGGATATATTTGTGGATCTGATAAACACATGTGAATATTATGGATATATTTGTGGATCTGATAAACACATGTGAATATTATGGATATATTTGTGGATCTGATAAACACATGTGAATATTATGGATATATTTGTGGATCTGATAAACACATGTGAATATTATGGATATATTTGTGGATCTAAAAAACACATGTGAATATTATGGATATATTTGTGGATCTGAACAACACATGTGAATATTATGGATATATTTGTGGATCTAAAAAACACATGTGAATATTATGGATATATTTGTGGATCTAAAAAACACATGTGAATATTATGGATATATTTGTGGATCTAAAAAACACATGTGAATATTATGGATATATTTGTGGATCTAAAAAACACATGTGAATATTATGGATATATTTGTGGATCTGATAAACACATGTGAATATTATGGATATATTTGTGGATCTAAAAAACACGTGAATATTATGGATATATTTGTGGATCTAAAAAACACATGTGAATATTATGGATATATTTGTGGATCTAAAAAACACATGTGAATATTATGGATATATTTGTGGATCTGATAAACACGTGAATATTATGGATATATTTGTGGATCTGATAAACACATGAATATTATGGATATATTTGTGGATCTGAACAACACATGTGAAAATCAAGAAAAGATTTGTGCGCATCATTTTCAGACAAATGTCTCCCCATATTCTTCAACAGGACAATGCTGCAGCTCACAACAAGCCTCCTGCAAATAATCACTTCAAACAGTCTGAAGGAATTTTTGAAGATATCAACGAGATCGATGGAGCTGTTCATTACTGAGTCCTTTTTTGATACATTTTTGTCTGTTTTGGGGTGTTTTCAGGGTTTTTTAAGCTGAAGTCTTAAGCTTTTGATCAGTTTGCTGCACAGCCTGTTATGGTCCACTGGTTTTTAATAAATTTCTTACTCAGAATTTGTATCTCTTACTCCCATGTCTTCTTTTTATATTTTGAAGCTCTACTTAGAACCTTCTTAAGATCAAACAGTTCAAAATACAAATTTTCACAAGTTTTAGACAGGTCTTAAGATTTGGCTGGGAAATGTGACAAATTATTATTATATTTCTGAGTATGAATAGCTTTCATGATCTCCTGAATTCTGATTGTTGTCCCCTTGTCTCTGAAAACACCTCTTTGCTCCCTGCTGTTTAAAAGTGTTTTTTTTTCTTGTTAATGGAACTTTTGCCAATAGTGGCAAAGTGCAAAATGTTGAATAAAATTATATTTACTTGTATTAAAAAAACATACATGAATATGTGAGTATGGCATTGACTCTTCTTTTATTTTTTCTGAACTATTTGCCAAGATTTGTTTCTCTACAAATAAAGATTGATTAACTGAATGATTATTTGAGTCACAGAGATTACATGATCAAATTTTGGCTTTTACTGTTCAAGTTTAAACTGTTTTTTGTTGGATTTTCTGGTCACAAATACGATACCTTATTTTAAAGTTTTTTTGTAAATCCTTTCAATCTGATTTTAGTTTTTATCTAAGCAGACGTATACTTTTTATTATTTAAAAAACTCCTGTTATAATCAGCTCATGAGTTTTCTTTGTGCATTGTAATAGAGGCAGAGTGGTATTTCAGTAGTAATTAAATAAATAATGGCAAATCAGGGTGTCTCTTAACTTTAACAGTCCTCCAAAAAAAGTTTTCCAAAAAATGAGAAAATAAACAAATAAAACAAAAAAAAAACAAACAACCACTACTTAGCTTTTGAAATATGCAGTTGAAATCAGCTCCATATCTATGGTCCTATTATTTGTTTTTAGCCTTTAAAAATGTTTTTCAGTGATGTCAGGATGGCAGAAAGAAACAGAGAAGCTGCAAAATCAGCCGTGAACACAAGAGGGTGACAGATCCCTGATTTGAATTTAACAGCAGCCTGTGAGACTTGACCAAGCAGAAGTGTGTGACCTAATGAAATGGCCCTTTTTTAAATTAAACCCAATTTTCTCCATAAATGTAGGAGAAAACAGAAAAATTTAACAACTGTTTTATTTGATTCATCATGAGTTTCAATGAGGATTAATTCACAGACCAAGGGTAGCTGTAGATTGCAGGTACATATTTTTTTTTTCAAATCATTAGTGAACTTACTTTGCTTTGAGTGTGTCTCAAAATATCTTTTATGAGGCATTTAAATATAACATATAGTATTAGTTAAAACTATATTTGGGAACAAAGTAGAGGTTATATGTTTGTGCTTTAAAAATAGTAAAGACACATTTTTATGGCATTATAAAGAAGCTTAAATTGCCTTTAGTTATGTCATTAAAATATGAATTTTAATTGTGTTTGACTTAAAATATTTATATTTGATGTTTGGCTCAGGGCTGGAGCCTATCCCAGCTGTCATTGGGCGAGAGGCAGGTTACACTGAACTGGTCGCCAGTCAATCGCAGCAAATTACAAAGATAATACAAATTTTCCTATTTAGAGGGATAATACCAAATGTTACTAGACTTACTTTTAATGCATTGCTCTATCCAATAAAAAACAAATAACTTATTTGGTCAGGTATCTAATATAAGGAAACAAACTACATCTGTCCTAAAATTTGAGGGATACTGGAGCTTGATTGGGGTTGTGGGACGGCTCACAGCAGACTTCCCTTATTTTCAAAGACTAAACTTGAAAGGTCAGCATTCTCCCGCGGAGTCTGTTCCCTACATGCACTGAGTCTGTGCACGCTGTGAAAATGCACGCGCAGCAGGCGGGCAGAATGGTGACGGGATTTGATTGGTTTAAAAACAGGTGTCCCTGCATGTTTATTGGTTGGGGTTTTCCCTGTTTTACTCCTGCTGTAGATAGCGGATATTTTTCACTCTGTTTTAAGAACACATTATGAGTTGATTACCATCAGGTCATGAAGACCATTTTAACGAGAATTACAAAAAGTGTATCTAAATCAGATTACCAACCCCAGCTTTAAGCCTGAACCCTCTTGTTTTGGATTAGGGAAGCCTGGCTAGGTCATTTATCCTGGATGTCTGAATCTTTCTTTAGTGCAACAGACCTCAGCTCACCAAAAGCTCCATAAAACCTGTTTTATGCTGGATGCATCTGTGAGGCAGCAGGTATCCACGCTGCAGTGTGATGACAAACATTCGGCCTCAAACCTTCATGGAGGCTCCACACAGCCAGTTCTTTCCCGGCCAAGCAAGTTCTCAAAAGGCCTGATGAAGGTGGATTATTAACTTCATCTCTATAAAGGAAAAGAGGAGGGGAGACTCTGAGGAGGTGAAACAGGTTTGAGTGAAAACACAATAAAACAATAAAGGTGATACCACTCAGAGCTCAGAGGACTAACTGAAGCAGAGGGACAAACACTGATCTGAGACAGGGTGAGTGTTCATGCAGTCTGAATATTTCTCTGCTGTTTTAATGTGTGGATGATCAGTTCAGTGAAGAGAGTGAATGCTGAGTGATGCTCTTTAAAATGAAACACAGACACTGATATAACAGACACGCTGCTCAGTCAATGTGAGGCTCTTTTCTCCACTTTATTTCTGCTATTTGTTTTTGTGAAGCTTCAGATTAAAAATCAAGTCTGTACCGTGGTTGTATCACTGTAGCAGACTCCTCTCTCTGTCAGCCATGTGATTTGTGCAGATATACAGTCCTGCTCAGTATTATTGGCACCCCTTCTGTAGGAGCCATATTTGTGTTTCATTTACATAGTTAAGATTTTATTTTTGTTGACCTTTAATCTTGTCTGCACCTCCGTGAGGTGATGAGGGCGCTCGCCTATTAGTAGGGGCAGCTGACACACACCCAGATGACGGCTCACAGGACGAAACTAACATTGACCGCAGGCTCTTAAGCTGTGATTTATTATTTTGTAAGACCTTGTTTCCTTTTTATTTATTTATTGCCTATCTTTGCAATAAAAACGCATCTTTAACCCGCTCTCAAAGGATTCATTTTTGGAAGCTTGCGCGTATTATGATGATGCTGTGAAGACGTTCTTGTGGAGGATTTAAAACAAATAAGAGGGAAGGTTAGAGGACAAACCTTTTTTAAGGACTTTGGGACAATACACCTTCATTATTGTCATTACTTTAACAATATCTTCAGAAATAAATTGAAATGTACCATATTTATATCATCAGGATCTTTTAATTGAAGGTCCAAAACACTTTAACTACAAAAAAAACCAGTTTTACAAGTTACAACTTGTAATTTCAAAGAGGAACTGAAAAAAGCATGTGCAGCAGTAATGGCACTCCTCTTCAGTATTTTCCTCCCTGTGGCACTGATGACAGCCTCCAAATGTTTCTTGTAGCCATCTATAGACAGGTTTCTTGTGTACAAACAATAGGAGCTGCGCGCGCAGCCAGGGGGCAAAACACTGCTTCGATATAAACTGAGATCTATTGTAGATGCTCTATTGTTCGTAGGTTTCCCCTGACGCAATGTCATTTAATTGAAATTCTCTTTCTCTTTCATTGTAGCACAAATTAGAAAAAACACGTTCTCAAAGGTCCATAAATATCACAAAATTTACCAGATTGTGATGGTTATTTTAGCTGGTAACATCAGTGACAGCTAAGAAAGTTAACAGCTAATCAAAGTAACATGTTTACGGCAATGCTTTACTTTACGGCCTGCCAAAAAAATGAAATTATTATTATTATTATTATGATTATGATGACTACGACAGTTATGTGTGCGAGCTTGTTCGCACAACACATCTATGGTTAGCACAGACATGGCTCAGGCTACTTACATCAACAGCTTAAACAGATCAGACTTTATAGATTATCAAAACAAACTCTTTCTCAGTGATGGTGGGAAATTACCAGACCCTTATGGTATCCCCAGCGACGAGTGGATCTCTGATATGTCCAAATGGCCTGTTATTACTTTGCCCGACATCTATAGTTACCTTATAGAGAAACCCAGTGTGTACACAAAAGAAAATCTGCGTGCATATAAATCTTTGGACACGTATAATTATGTACTTTGTGGTCACGTACAAAACCTCAAGGTTTATGATACAGGGTCGGGTTTTTGCGCATTGAGGGCAGGTGTCCTGCCTAGCCATAGACTGGGACTAAAGGTAAAACCATGTGATGCCTGGGTGTTCGTGCACAGGGATCTAGGGTACATCCTAACCGCCAACTGCACATGTATGGCAGGGTAAGTGTCACAAAACAGATATTGTGAGCTCCTGATTTCACTTACTTTTGCTAAGAGATCTATCCATCGCACCAGTCTAGCTTCTTGTTGCAGTCACGCTGCTTCCATCTTGTGCCAAGTCGAGCTGTCAGGACGCAGACGCACCGAGGAGGAGGTCGCCTGCACGTCCCAAGCAAACGCTTGGAAAGACATGTCCCGAAAAAAGGTGGAGGCACAAAATCTGAAAGATATTAACTTCAGTTGACCAGAGTGGCACCTGACAGAGTTGCCTCAGGTCCATCAAACACCAACACCTCAAAATATACCAGGTACATGAGAGTGTATTGCTCTATGAATGAATGAAAGTTTATTCGAACATGGAATAAAAGAAGAAAAAAGACAAAACAAAAAAACAAGACTACATTAGGCCTAAATATAATTCTAAATATCAAGAAAATCACAAGTTAACTCCCTCTAATGTGATCCTTACATTTCCTCCTTTTTCAGCAATTACAGCAGAAGATCTCCAGGCACTCAAAAACATGAATCCAGATGCTGCTATTTTCACTTCAATTAACATAACTAAAGACTGAGACACAGACACAGCATCAGAATTTGGGTCAGAACTACCTGAGCTTCTGACAGCAATGTACGACCCATCAGCTAGGGACCTTATGTCAGCTGACCTGCAGGAGAAGTGCAACAAAAACTATGGAAAGATGAGAGAGCAATACACAATTGACAGACTGGAATATCTGCAGGTGCTAACAACAGCTAACAATAGCCTGGTAGATCGGCATGTTTTTTTTTTTTACTTCAACTGGAACGCCGATAAGTCAGAGATGATGTCACTCCCAGTTCCGAGGTTACTGAAACGCAGCATTACAACAGTCGCGTGCTCATGGGTAGCAGAGTCTTTGCATCGCAGGTAATCGATTCTCCTCATAGCACCTTTAAATATTTAATTTATCAGCTTTGAAAGCAGTTTATTCTAAATGTTCCCATGACTTTGGTTCTAAAATGGCTATTACCATAAATAAAATAGCTCTGTTGTGTGGTCTCAAAATTTCTCTAATCTTTATTAATCCTTTTGATCTCATAAGATTAAGTTATATATAATTGTTCTTCTTACATTTTACAATTAGGGTATGGAGAGGCAGAGAGGAAGAGGTGAGTGGTCAATGTCAATGTCCTCATTAGCCCTTAAAAGCCTGACACAATCATGGAATGGAATGTCCATGTTTTTTCAAACAGTTATCGCCGGGCCACAACAGTACCCCTGAGGTTTGTAAGACCAGCACAAAGGGTTAAAATGTCATCTAGCATGTCAACTTGGCTGATGGGTATGACAGTGTTCAGTATCTGAAAGGTTTTAAGCTGATATAACTTGTTCCACATGTATGCGGACTCTTGACAACTGCCGCGAAGTGTCAACACCAGAACCAGGCAGCTCAGATTTCCCCTTTGTGAAACTTGGGATTCTTAATGTTGCTCCAACACTGGCCAATTCCTCTCTAACAAGGAAGCCTCTATCTGCAAGGATCTCATCCCCATGTTCAAGTTTACCCAAAAAGCCAGAATCTGAAGTTATTACCTTGTCAGAGGCACGACCACCCCACCCACTGGATAAAAAAGATATAGCTCCTGCTGGTGTGATTCCAATAAGATATTTGTGTTTTGGTGCTTATAATTTGACCAGTTTTCAGCCCTTGCTTTAAGATTGTATGTTCTTTCTATATAGATCTCAGTACAGTCAATAATACAACGACAATTCTTAAATTTGGTTTTAAAACACTTCGGCATGTTTGCTCTCACTGCATCCTTACTAGGCCACATTATTAGAGGTTTCAGTATTGAGGATAACATAGGTATCCAGTCTCTTAATATTTTTGATACAGTTGAGAATGGAAGCCCAAATCTGTAGGACAGGTCCCTGTTAGTGAGTCCAAGTCTGACCTTCATTAAAACCAAAAAGAGATGGTTCTCCCAACTTAACCCACCCATAAGCACAAGTGTACTTCTTTTGACAATATCCAGCAGCCACATAAACATCTGGACTGATTGTAAACCAGTAAAAAAAATAATTTTGGAATTTTTTCTTTTACTGATTCAAATCAAACTGTGACTTCTTAAGTTGCTCTTTCAGTTGACAATTTTCTTCCTGTGTGGCATGCAGTTCTGCTTTCAGAGCTTCATGGTCATCTCTCAGCTGGCTATACTGCAGTTGGAGTTGATGCATGTTTTTGCTGGACACAAACTCAAAATTATCTACAACAAAAAAAAGATAAATTATTATACAACACACAGAAAAGTTGTCTGATTCCCTATCACTCTACTCACACAACCACCAAGCAAGCAAGCAACACTAAAACACACTCAGTTGGGTGACTTGTCTATACCTTCAGAACAATCGAGAAGATCTGCCTCAGGCTCGCTTCTGGGACAGGTTGCTGCTCTAGCCTTATCTTCATCCCGTTTTTTCTTTCTTTCATATCTAGCATAAACAATAGAGTACAGTTAAGTAATAAAAAATAAACATTATTATTTAATATTATTACCACAATATTAGGAATATGTAATAACACAATAAAGATGACCAAACAAATAAATCTTATTTGCTCAGATAGTCAACAAGCTACTCATAAAGTAGAAAATACATGACATGATACTTACCTTGCCACCTTTCCTGGTGTGTCTCCAGTGCTGCTGGTGTGGGAAAACACTGATGGCACAAAATCTGGACTATCACAATCCATAGACGGTGCTCCTGATAATAGAAAGCAATAAGATTATTTTAACTTATTGCATGGTTTAACCTTTTTAATGAAGTCAGCCAAAAGGAATACCAATAGCACAAGCAAATGTTTCTTTGGAGTTAAAGAAAGTCCTGCACTACATACACCATGTACCTTCGGCCACAGGTCGTTGTTGACGTTAATACAGACAGCTAATATGAGGTTAGTTTAGCTATGACCTACTGAATCAAAATTAATATTGTTTCATCAACTGAGATAAAATCACACGTAGTCCTAGCTCATATTGGCAAACAATAAGATAGCGTTCATTTACCGGACACGAAGTGCGCGCTGCATATGCTCTCGCCGCCTTTTGGACCTCCGGGACCCCAATCTGCCCTTTTCATAGCCAGAAGCCACAACCTCCTCTGGTTCTTCGCAAAAGGATGAGATCCTCTTGGAATATTGTACAATTTCCACCCATCCTTTTGCTGGTTGGTGCAGTTAACCGCGCAGCAACTCCTTGTCATTTTTGCTCCTCTAATGCTACTGTCAACGAAGTGCCCCGCTTTCTGCCCCCTGGCTGCGCGCCTACATCGGTGATGACGTTGCACAGAAACCCGTCTATAAGCTTCTTGCACTTCTCAGCTGGTATTTTTTCCCACTCTTTCGACGCAAATTGTTCAAGCTCTTGAACATTTGCAGGTTTCTTTTTCCCCAATGGCAGATTTCAGCCATACCAAAGATTTTCAATCAGACTGAGATCAGGACTCATTGCTGGCCATTTTAAAACAGGCCATTTTTTCCTTTTCAATTATTCCTACACTGGATAGGATATTTGGCCCTAAAATTTCTTGATAATTCTCAGATTTTATGATTTCTGTGATACAGTCAAAGCCTCCAGCACCAGATGCAGCAAAGCAGCACCATGCTTAATTGTTGGTAGGGTGTTCTTTTGCTTGTAGGCTTCATTGCGCCGCCAGTAAACAAACTGTTGGTGTGCATTGCCAAACAGCTCTGTTTTTGTTTCGTCTGTCCACATAACATTTTCCCAGAAAGATAGTGGTTTGTCCAGGTTCTCTTTGGCAAATATTAGTCTTTTCTTTTTGTGGTTTTTCTTCAGCAGTGGTGTCTTCCTTGGCCTTCGCCCATAAGGCCCTGTTTGGTTTTGTGCATTGTATGGCACTCGTTGAGACCATGACCCCAGACTGTTCCAGGTTGGTCTTTAGGTCTTTGGAAGTTAGACGTGGTGTTTTTTCCACCATTCGCACCAACCTTCGAAGACTTCTGTTATCACTTTTTCTCTTCCCTCCACGTCCAGGGAGGTTTTTGACAGTTCCATGCTTGGCAAACTTCTTAATAACATTATGCACTGTTGATACAGGAATACCAAGGTCTTTGGAGATGGCCTTGTATCCTTTGAAGGTCTTGTGTTTGCTGATAATCACACTCGATATTGTATCATATCATCATGAAACTGGTGATTTACACCCATAGTGGGAGCTGAAACAATAACCAGTGGGGATTCACACAGACAGAAAATGAAAAACAGAAAAATCAGTCAATCTTTATTTGTATAGCGCCAATTCATAACAAGTGTTATCTCAAGACACTTTACAATAGAGCATAAAGCTCCTTATTTTATGGATACACATATATGTAAATATATACATATAAAATACACATATACATATATATACAAATATATACATCCAACCCTCAACATGAATCCATATAGCCAATCATGAATCCCTCCATCATGGCTCAAGAAAAAACCTTCTGTTAAGCAGCAGGAAATCTTGAATGTGGATCCCAGTCTCATGATGAACAGCAAATCCACACCATGCTGTGTTGGTGTGAGGGCAAAAGAAGGGAGGTAAGAGGAGACAAGTGGACTAAGATAAGAACTAATGTTAGTGACAGATCCATGAACCATAGACCTGTCGTCTGATTTATTAGAGGTTAGCCTCTTGAGATGCTACATCTCATTTTCAGGAGGGTCCTCATGTCTGAATGGTTGTGGTGATCATTTTATAGAAGTATAATCTTAGATATTCTTACTGAAAATAAGAACTTATGGTAGTGACGAACTCATGGGTGCCCAGACCACAAGTGCATCCCTACCATATTTGTCTCCATTAAATATAAATGTGTTAAAGGCCTCTTGAGATGTGACATCCCATTTTCAAGAGGGACCTCATGCCTATGTGTAGTAAAAAATAGATACTGTAGATGTATCGATCATGGATATGGAGATCATGCTAATATCTACATGAACAGCTATAATGATAATGGAAATGGAGTGTTCCTAATAAAATGGCCAACTATGTGTCATGTTTATAATTGTAGTTTTTGAGGCTTTGTGAATCCACAGCAGCAGGCAGACTCCACCAAGGATCCCAGGCCACCTACAAGACAAGAGCCAGAGACGAGTACAGGAGCAAAAAAAAAAAAAAAAAAAAAAGGGGGGGGGGGGGGGGGGGGGGTTGATGAAGACCTGTCAGGAGGAAGAAGAAGAGCGGCTGAGACTTTAGAAGGCCTCAGATTTCAAAAAGCAAATGTGAGACTCTGTCAGACTGTTTGAGGATCTGCAGGGACCTGAACGGAGTCTGTGTGGACACGTCTGCAGAAGGACACAGCAGCAGGACGTCCCAGTCTCTGAGTTACTGACTGTTGATGAGCTCACACATGGTTAGACCTCCATGTGGCAGAGAGTCCTCTGAGGGTTTCTGCTCCAACACAGAATCATCTGCTGAACATGTACCAGTTCAAGATCCTGGATGACATCGTTGAAACTTCAGCCCTGTCAAAAAACAAACAAACAGAGCCAGTGTTTAGAGCAGAGAGCTGTGAGTTGTGGTCAGAGCAGAAGAATGAATCAGGAGCCCTCCAATAACTGAGCTCCATCAGTCTGAGAGCAGACAAAGCTCTGAGGACTCTCTTCAGTTCAGGCTGAAGCTGCAGCTATCAGTGTTTGTCATGTTTTAGTTTGTTTCCTGTTTTATTTTACTAACACTTATCTCCGTCTCTTTCAGTTCCTGTCTCGCTGATTCCCTCACCTGTGATCACTGGGTCCCTCCCTAATGTGTTGCACCTGTGTCTTGTTAGATTCACTCCCGTTTTCCTTCTTAAGCCCTGGTGATCCCTCACTTCCCTGCCAGATTATCACTACCCTGTTAGTCGATTCTCCAGCCATTACTTCAGCCTGTTTAATCTTATTACCTCTCGTGTTTGACCCTGCCTGTTCCCGTTAACGATTCTGCCTTTTGGACTTATTACCTCTGCCTGATTGCCGAGTGCCTGCCTGTGTACCAAACCGATTGAAAATTGAACTGACCTGAGAACGCCTGAACTGTCTCTGCTCTCTGAATCCAAATCCTGTGCCTGATAGCAGCTTTGTTGGATCTTCATCTGTTTGCTGAGTTTTCCCTCTGCTCTGTGTCCAGCACACCAAAGCCTGTCACATGTTGTTCTGTAGTGGTCCAGCTCTAGGGATGGGCCCAGGAGGAATTTTGGGGCCACAGTTCAGTCAAAGAAATAATCTGCTCTTCATATATGACACAAATATCACACTATGTCAGAATTCTCTTTAAACATTTATTTACTTGACTTCTAATCCAGATTTATTTATTTAAAAGAAAGAAGTTATAACTTGGACTCAGATGTTCACTTGAACACACCCAGTTTCTGATTCTGACTGTTCATTTCACTCCTTATATTTCCAATTAAACACTTGTTAAATTCTTTTTAAGTCAGTTGATTTTACACTGGATATTTAAAATATAGAGATGTGGACTTGCAGCCTGTCACACTGAGGTCAAAACATTTTCCACTGATTGATCTGATCTGTTGTGTACTGTGCTCATTTATGCTTGTTGCTGCTTTAACCCTGTTAAATTTAACCATTGTGGGGTAAAGGATTATCTTATCTATATGATATGGACCAACGAGGAACAATGACTTAAAGTTATTGTTTATTATAATTAAGCAAGACTTTTAAGAAAGGATCAAAACAGCACAGCAAAAATATAGAACTTATTTTAATGTCCCCCCCAAAAAATTCCTCTCTGAAAATTTCTTGTTTATTGTCCCCTCAACATGGAAGAGGGATTTTCCCCCCTGTCTGTGTCTAAAGATGGCAGATGAAGCTGCGGCTCCTGATGTCTCTTTGTTTCTGGTCCCTGAAGGTCTCACAGCTCTGGACTCAAGGTTCATGTCTGTGTCATAAGTGTGGGAGAAACAAATGCTGTTGAAGAGCCTGAAGGATTCATGAAACAGGACTTTTTAAACTGCAGCAGACTATGACACCGTCTCATCGTCCCAGCCCTATCCACCACCAGCTGGAGCTGCAGCTACCGTAATATAAGAAGCAAAGGCTCAGCAGGTCACAGCAGGTGGACTAAAGAGCAACAGGTTCACACAAACTGAACATTGTAGGTTTTGTTAAACACCACAGAAATCATCAGGCAGGAAGAGAGAAATTCATTTTCCCTCTGACTCAAAAAACAGAGAAGAGCTGAGAAACAGGAGAGATTTATATTCTGGGATTTAAAGTAAAATCAATTCTCTACTTACCACAGAGTCTCCAGTCTGTAGTTTGGATTCTCCTGAAGATCACACAGCAGCTTCACTCCTGAATCATTAAGATTGTTCTTGCTCAGGTTCAGCTCTCTCAGATGGGAGGGGTTGGACTTCAGAGCTGAGGCTAAAGAAGAACAGCTGATCTCTGACAAACTGCAGCTCCTCAATCTGAATAAAGAAGAGAGAATGAAGAGAAAACTCTTTAGGATCCAATCAGATGTGTCCACATCACACAGTCTGTTCAGCAGAGCCAATCAGCTGCTGCTCTGCCTCCTGTACTTCACTTTGTCTCAGCTGCTTTCACACACGTCTTGATCCGTTCCTCCTGTTTCTCTAAAGTGTAAACAGCAGAGCTCAGATTTTTCTGTCAGGATCAAACATTCACATCTAAACACTTCAGTCTGAACTCACAGTCAAAGTCTGCTGTCACATGGTCCACACTGCAGTCCACATGAACTTCATTAGAATTCATGATCAGAAAATGTTCAACAAGAAAAACTTGATCCCACCTGGACAGGTGAGAGAAGTCAACAAGTCAAACACAGAGAGACTCCTACACACTGTGGTCTACATGTGCATCTCCAGAACCTTCTTGGTCCCTTCAAACATGTTGGAGCTTAGACCTTCATCAGGGTCCAGCTGATGCCCCTGGATGTGGTCTCTGGTGGTTCTGGTTCTGTGGGTTGAGGGCCCTTTGTGTTTTGGACCATGTGTGGCCCCTGGGCCTGGATTCTTCTGCCCACTTCTGCAGGCTTTGGGTTTCTTTTTTTTTTCCACTTTTTTATTTTGTGCAACACATTACAAAAAGGTTGTGACACAATAGTGATGAAGAAATACAAAAAGTCATAGTACGGAAAAAAGACATGTTACAGTTAAGGCAGGTAAGGCAGAATATCATGTTCTGGGGTGTTTTTTGGAAGGGTGTGTGTGTGTGTGTGGGTGCGGGTGTGTGCATGTGTGGTGAGGAGGGTAAATTGGTTTAAGGGTTAAAGCTGTGGTCTACGATTTGAAACCGCAGCCTGCCCCTCCTTCCCTCACCTCTCCCCCTCCCGTGTTCCAAGATCCCGCCCCCAGCTCGTGTCGCCTCATAAAGCCCCCTCGGACAGAGCTACGAGCGACTAGCACAATATATCAGCAGCAAACTCAATCAAAAACAGCTCAGCTCAACTGAAAGTATCAAACACGACAGACATCCCCCTTGTAACACACAGCAGTAGCCATTTCAATTGGACCGGCGGTACGCGGGTCTGGCGCCGCCAGAGCGGAGCCGAGTGTGGGGAGGATTTATCTTTCTCAGCCTGTCCTCCCCAGCTCAGCTTACAGTGCAAACGATTAGCGGCTAACAGGCTAACCCGCTCCCCTACAAGTTATTAGCCCGTGCAGGCACAAACTAACCAGAGTTATTCAGCAGACATCTCCCACTGTAGTAAACAAAGCCATTACCTGATCAACCAGGGGCGAAACGGTCGATGCTGAAGGTCTGACGGCCGGCTGAGGCTATTCGTTAGCCGTTAGCCCGCTAACAGGCCTCAACCCGCGGGCAGAGCTCCGTTGGGCCCTGCGGGAGAGGGAGGCGGCTTCGGTCTCGGCGCTAGGCTTTTCCAGCTCCATGATAGTTCAGTAGCTAACGCTGCTAGCTGCTCACCGGAGGTAGAGGGGAGGAGACGGGACCATGACGCACTACGCATGACGCTGCGTAGTGAGAGAGACAGAGGATTGGATGGACTCACGGACCAACTCACGGACCAATTAATAGTCGCAGGTTCTTAGGTTTGATTGGTCAGCTAGTATGCAGCTTTTCAGCAGATATACTGAATGGATTTTTTTCGTTCTTTTTGGTCTTTATACTGTGTAGATAGGACCATAGGACCAAAACAGCCTTATAAACGGTGTTATTAATATGTACAAAGCTTCCAAATCGTAGACCATAGCTTTAAGAGGAGCCAAAATTATACAGACACAACATACAAAAGAGAAACCGTATCCTGAATGCATCAACCAGGAAATAATAATAATAATAATAATAATAATAATAATAATATAACAATGACAATAACAACAACAACAATAACAATAATAATAATAAAATAATAATAATAATAAAATACAGCAGTAACTTACTAAACAATGATAATATTAGTGTCTTCATGACATCATATTTGTACAACCTATAATATGGTAGAGTATTTATATAAATAGGATTATGTAGCCTCAAAAAAAAAGAGAGAAGAAATAATTTTAAAAATAAATAAATAAAAGAAAGACATTTGTTTTGCTTTACTATACTTATGTGGTGTAAAAAAAACAGGATAGTTTACACAGAGTTCAAAACTTTAATGAATGGTGAACAGAAAAGAAGTATTTGTATGTATGTATTTGAGTATGGGGAGTGCTGACTGTGAGCAAAGAGGATCAAAATATAAATCACTG
This sequence comes from Scarus forsteni, assembly GCA_036419115.1. Classification (NCBI taxonomy): domain Eukaryota; kingdom Metazoa; phylum Chordata; class Actinopteri; order Labriformes; family Labridae; genus Scarus; species Scarus forsteni. The sequence continues at coordinate 352,919 of JAZDUH010000095.1, read as the reverse complement.
GTATTATGTATTATATATCATATATTATGGTATTATATAGTATTATGATGAGTTAATGGAACTTATGAATGGTTGCCATGTTGAATCTTTAGATTTGGAATTCTGTTTGGTGGAGCTGGATAGTTTATCTAGTGAGATGTAGTCAAGCAGAAGATTTTTCCAGTGTGAAAAAGTTATGGTATGTTTTGATTTCCTGTTCATTGTTTTCTTGGCGATAGTCAGCGCCACGAGGAGTGATTTACTTTTTTCTGGATTTAAGTTGACTATTGTTAGGTCTCCTAAGAGGCACAGAGAGGGGGAGAGAGGGATGAGGCAGTCCACGATATTGGTGTATATAAAGGTGTTGATTTCAGCCCAGAAGTGTTGAACAGCTGTGCAGTTCCAGAGGGCGTGAAGGTAAGTGTCTTGTGTGTTTTGGGAGCAGTGTGTACAAGTGCTAGATTGTGTGAAACCCATTTTAAACATCCTGTGACCTGTGAAGTGAACTCTGTGTATAATTTTGTATTGTATTAGTTGAGTGTTGTTATTGTTACTCATGTAGAAGACGTTTTTGAGAATTTGGTTCCAGAAGTCAGCATTGGGAGTGAGGAACAGGTCCTGTTCCCATTTTTGAGCTGGTAGTGACAATGTTTCATCAGAATCAGTTATAATTTTATATATTTTTGATTGTATTTTCTTTGTGGTTGTAATTGTGATTATATCTGAAACTGGAGGAGGTAAATCTAGATCAATGCATGTTATTTTCAATTTTGATTTAAGAGCTGATTTAAGTTGTAGGTATTCTAGTTATTGATTCCTCCCAATGCTGAACTTCTAGACCAAATCAGAGAATGACAGAATAGTGTTGTTAGTGAGGATGTGTCCCAAGTGAGTGATGCCTTTTTGAATCCATGAGGGAAAACCAATTGTTTTTTAGTTGATAAGAAAATCGGGGTTATTCCAAATTGGGGTGTTTTGTGATGGACTGAGATTGGAGTTTGTGATGTCATGAAACTTCCACCAGGCCGTCAGAGCTGTTGATATGGATAGTGACTTAAAGCATGGGTGATGTTTGATTGATTGACCGAGAAAAGGTAGATCTGAGATATTGAGGTCTGAACAGAGGGTCTTTTTCGATGTCGATAACTGGATTGTTTGGTTGACTGTTACAGGTCCATTTGTGCATGTGCTGAAGTTGATTAGCTATGAAATAGTTAAAGAAATGTGAAGCATCTAATCTGCCGAGTTGTTTGGGTTTTTGTAATGTAGTTAATTTGATTCTTGCAGTCTTATTGTTCCAGTAGTATTTTGATATAGTGGAGTCCAGTGACTTGAACCAGGAGAGGGGAGGTTGAATTGGGATCATTGGGAAGAGATAGTTGATTTTTGGAAGTACTGACATTTTTATGGTTGATATTCTGCCTGTGAGTGACAGTTGTAAATGTGTCCAGCGTTGAAGATCATCAGATATTGTTTTTTGCAGTGGTATAAAATTTAGGTTTAACAGCTCTGACAGCCTAGGGGAGACATGAATTCCTAAGTATGTGATGTGGGTGGTGCATAAGGGGATCGGTGATGAATGGACTGCCACATCCCAGTGGTTGGTTTTGAGAGGAAGGATCGTGGATTTGGACCAGTTTATGGAATAGTCAGATATTTCTGAGAAGGTTTTAACTGAGCTGATGGTTTCCTTGAGGGATGTGAGGGATTTTTTAAGTACCATAATATGCCGTCTGTGTAAAGACTGATTTTATGATCCATTGTGGGTGTTTTGATTCCTGTTATGTTCTTGTTTTGTCTTATGGCTGCTGCTAGTGGCTCGATAAAGATAGTGAATAAGAAAGGGGGGAGTGGGCATCCTTGCCTGGTCCCCCTGTGCAGTGTGAAACTCTGTGATGTTTGCCCATTGGTTGTGACGGTGGCTGAAGGTGATGTGCATAGAATTCTGACCCACTGAATGAATGATTCTCCAAAGCCAAACCTCTCCAATGTGGGAAACAAGAAATCCCAGCTCACCCTATCAAATGCTTTCTGTGCATCAAGTGATACTATTATTGTGTCTGTTGGTTGTTGTGATGAATACTGTATCAAATTGAATAACCTGTGTGTATTACTGGATGCCTTTAATGAAACCAGTTTGATCCGGGTGAATAAAAGAACAGATGACCTTTTCTAGTCTGTGAGCTAGAGCCTTGTTTATGATTTTTAAATCTGTGTTGATTAATGAAATGGGGTGGTAGCTGGATGTTAAAGTTGGGTCTTTACTGTGTTTCAAGAGAAGAGATATTGTGGCTGTATTCATGTGGAATGGTATTTTTGAATTCCTTTCAATATCAAGAATCAGTTTATTGAAAATGGGTGATAAAATGGAGCAGTGTTTATAAAACTCGGTTGGAAAACCATCAGGGCCGGGTGCTTTATTGTTTTGCATGTGATTTAGTAAATAAAATAATTCTTCCATAGTTATTGGAGAGTCAAGTAGTTCCTTTTGTTCTGTAGTGAGTTGTGGAAGGTTGATATTATTTAGGAAGGAATTTATCTCTTGTTTTTTTTCATTTTCTGCTGAATAAAGATTTACATAAAATTGTCGAAAAATTTCATTTATCTCAGTAAGATTATGTGATGGTTTTCCTGTTGAATCTTTAATAACTGATATTGTTTTTTCCTGATTCTGTTTAATTTGATTTGCAAGGAATTTACTCGACTTATTTGAGTATTCAAATTTTTCATGTCTTAGTCTTTGAATCAAAAACATGTTTTTCTTGTTTGTCATTTCATTAAGCTGTGATTTGTACTTTCTAAGTTCAACTTGTATTGTTTCTGATGGATTGCTGCAGTTTTTATCATCCAGTTCCTTAATTTTCTGTACCAGTTTTGTTTCTTGTTCTTGTTCTGTTTTCTTTTTGTTGACACAGAAGGAGATGATTAGACCCCGCAGAACTGCCTTCCCTGTTTCCCACAAAAGAGAGGCTGAGGTCTCTGGAGAGTCATTCATCTCTAGGAAGGATACCCACTCTCTTTTGATAAAACTGTCAAATTCAGGGTCTTGTAGGAGAGAAGTGTTAAAACGCCATCTTGAACTGTTTGTGAATCTGATCTGTTTTCCATGTTATCGATACAGGGGCATGGTCACTGATAAAGATGGGGTGTATCTGTGAGTTTGAGATATTTGTAATTATCGAGTGACTGGTGAGGAAGAAATCTATTCTTGAATATGAGTTATGGACTGGTGAATAGAAAGAGTATTGTTTTTCATATGGGTGCTGTAGGCTCCAGCTATCGCCAAGACCACAATCCCTCATGAACCGGATTATTGTTGCTGTAGACTATCAGGTAGGAGTGTTTGTTGCATGGTTTGTTTTGTCTATGGCTGGATCAATAACTGTGTTAAAATCACCTCCAATTATTACTGGACAATGAGACACGTGTGATAGTGAGGAAAAAAATGTGAGGACTGCTCGCCAGTCCTCCTGTTTTGCTCCTCTCTCCCTCCCCTCTCGGGTTGTCTCCTCTTTTTTCCTGTCCTGCACTTCCCCCGTTCACCTGTGTGGAGTTGGCGCTGTGGAGCTCCCCTCACATCCCTATGGACTACCGGAATGGGCGGCGCCCTTGGAACGGTTCTCCCCTACCTGTACCACCTGTTCCTGATCTCCTGATGAGGGATCCCTCTATTTAAGCCAGCGTTGGACTCCTCTCGTCGCCGGCTGATTGCCTTTCACTTTGTGGTTCGTACCCATGGTCTGTGCTGGCTTCAGTTTCGCCTCTCACTTTTATTACTGAACCTTTTTCTAGTTTTTGCTTGGGATGTGTGTGGGACACGTTCGTTTCTACCTGAAGACTAATCAGTGCTCTCTCCTCTGTTTTTCTTCCAGGTCTCCACGAGCTCCTGCCACTGCCACCTTTGTACATATCACCTTTTTTGAATATAGTGTAAATAAACCCTGGTGTTTTTTCAACTCTGATCTGATCTCTGCCTCTGCTCTGGGTCCACCTCACATTCTGATACCAACACCTAACAGAATCAGCCGGCCTCTTTTTGGAGTCCGCAAGGATGGATCAGATCAAGGAAGCTCTGGTGTCTCATGGAACACTTCTGGGTCAGCATGATTCTCTGCTCAAGGGAGTTACAGGCAAGCTGGAGGAAGTCGCTCGCCAGGTGCAGCTGATTGGCACTCAGCTCAGTGAGAACTCATCTCCCTGCCTGCAGCGGTGAGTGCTTCTGCCTGCTCCTCCTCCTGTTGCTGATCTCTCTCAAAGTCCAGTTCACATTAAAGAGCCTTTTGTTACTCCACCAGAGCCCTTTTTTGGGGATTTTGGCGCCTGTAGTCGCTTTTTATTTAATTGTAGTTTGGTTTTTAGACTCCAACCCCATAGTTACGCTTCAGATGAGGCCAAAGTTGCTTATACCATCAACCTCCTTAGAGGGAAGGCAGCTAAATGGGCTACAGCGTTATGGGAGGGGGTTCCAGCATACTTTCCTCTTTTGATGAGTTTTCTACCCAATTACGCAGGGTTTTTGATCACCCGCTTTCTGGCCAAGATGCAGCTAAACGCCTTTTAGCCTTATCTCAGGGTTCTCAGTCTGGCAAGTTATGCTGTTGATTTTCAAATTTTGGCTGGGAAGTGTGGTTGGGACGAGGGTGAAAAGGCACTGTTTGTTAAGGGGTTGTCCGAGGATTTAAAGGACGAATTAGCAACTCGAGATGAGCCCAACACTCTCCAAGATCTTTTCGATCTCACTATTTAAATTGATGGTAGAATGAGAGAGAGAAGCAGGGAGAGGGCTGCGGGTACTCACCGAAATACTCCCCCTGTTGGTCATCCTGTTTCTTCATCACACTCTGCTTCAGCCTGTCCGTTGCCCACAGCATCGCCGACACGGAGGAGCCCATGCAGCTGGGAAGCACTCGATTAAGTGCCCGTGAACGGAAAAGACGCAAGGCGGAGCATCTGTGCTTGTATTGTGGTAAAGCAGAGCACTTTCTTCAGTCCTGTCCCTTGCTGCCAAAAGACAGGACTCACCATTAAAGAAGGGCGTAATGGTGAGTCGCACGTCCACTTTCTCCAGCCCTTCCCCCAGATCCACGTTCTCAGCTGTACTCAGTTTACCCTCTTCCAAACTCAGAACGGCAGTTTTCTTGGATTCAGGAGCAGATGATAATTTCATTGATGAGGACTTTGTAAAGGCCAATAACATCCCAACTGTGTCACTTTCTCAGGCTAAACAGGTTTTGGCGTTGGATGGACAAGTTATTTCGGTGGTCAAATTTGAGACAGTCCCTCTTAATATGCTGCTTTCTGGTAATCACTCCGAGAAAATTAAATTTTTTGTTATTTCGTCCCCCAGCTCTCCAGTTATTCTCGGGTTACCCTGGTTTAAAATCCACAATCCGCGCATTAATTGGGCCACCTCTTCCATAGTCAGTTGGAGCATTCATTGTCATGCCTTTTGCCTTCAATCGGCGGCAGTTAACTCATTCGCCTCCTGACCTCACTTCGGTTCCCTCGTGCTACCATGATTTAGCGCAGGTATTTAGTAAGGACTTAGCCAAGACTTTGCCTCCTCACCGCCTACGATTGCGCTATAAATCTGCTCCCTGACTCCCCTTTGCCTTCTAGTCGCTTATACAACCTCTCTCGCCCTGAAAAGGAGTCCATGCAGGACTACATTTCGGAGTCTTTAGCTTCCCGGCTAATTCGGCCCTCCTCGTCTCCGGTAGGGGCAGGGTTTTTCTTTGTTGGTAAGAAAGACTCATCCCTTAGACCCTGCATTGATTTTCGTGGTCTAAACGATATCACGACATGACAAGTCCCCCATTCCTCTTATTGATCCGTCGTTCGAGCCACTCTGTAACGCTAAGGTGTTTTCCAAGCTTGATCTCCGCAACGCATATACCACCTTATCCGCATTAGAGAGGGTGATGAATGGAAAACTGCTTTTAATACACCGATGGGCCATTTTGAGTATTTGGTCATGCCATTCGGCCTCACAAACGCACCAGCAGTTTTTCAATCGTTCATGAACGATATTTTCCAGGACGTCCTTAATAAATTCGTGTTCGTTTATCTGGACGATATTCTCATTTTCTCTCACAACATCACTGAACACCAACAACACATTCGTCTTGTACTCCAATGCCTGTCGGAGAATAAGCTGTATGTTAAGCCTGAGAAATGTGAATTTCACTCCACTCAAGTCAACTTCCTCGGCTACGTCATTGAGGCTGGTCAGCTGCGCCCAGACCCAAATAAAATCAAGGCTGTCACCAGTTGGCCCATCCCTACCTCCCGTAAGGAGCTCCAGCGTTTTCTTGGTTTTGCCAATTTTTATAGGAGGTTCATACGTAGTTACAGTGTGGTAGCCAGACCTCTCACCCAACTCACCTCCACCAAGATCCCTTTCATCTGGTCGGAAGCTAGCAAAGCTTTTCAGAGGCTTAAAGAACTGTTCACAACCGCTCCTGTTCTTCTTCATCCCAACCCTTCTCTTCAGTTTGTGGTCGAGGTTGGCGCCTCTGAGTCCGGGCTAGGTGCTATCCTGTCTCAACGGGACCCTGCTACTGACAAGTTGCACCCTTGTGCTTTTTTCTCTCGTCGTCTTTCCCCAGAAGAGCGCAACTACGACGTGGGCAATCCAGAGCTTTTGGCAGTGGTGGGGGCTCTACAAGAGTGGAGACACTGGTTAGAGGGTGTGGAGAAGCCCTTTATTATTTGGACAGATCACAAGAACCTGGCTTGTCTTCAGTCTGCTAAACGGCTCAACCCACGGCAGGCCAGGTGGTCCCTTTTCCTTAGCAGGTTTAACTTCACCATTTCTTATCGGCCTGGTTCCAAAAACGCAAGCCAGACGCCTCTCTCAGATTCCTCCTACGGAATCTGAAGAACCCTCAACAATTCTTCCTCCCTCCTGCATCATCGGAGCAGCGCAGTGGGAGATAGAGAGGGTGGTCAGAGACGCGCAGGCACGACACCCTGACCCAGGAACGGGCCCACCGGACAAGTTATTCATTCCCGACCCTGTCAGATCTAAGGTTCTCCAGTGGGGGCACTCATCCAAACTCGCCTGTCATCCTGGCATTAACCGCTCTCTCTCCTTTATCCGGCAGAAGTTCTGGTGGCCCTCTATGGCTAAGGACACCCGGGAGTTCATTGCTGCCTGCTCAGTCTGTGCCCGGGGTAAAGCCTCCCACCAACCTCCTGCTGGTCTGCTGCGCCCCCTGCCGGTCCCTAGTCGGCCTTGGTCACATATTGCGGTTGACTTCATTACTGGTCTCCCTCCTTCTCAAGGTAACTCAGTAATTCTCACTATTGTCGACCGATTCTCCAAGATGGTACATTATGTCCCTTTACCCAAGCTGCCTACTGCCCTGGAAATGGCAAACCTACTGGTCAACCATGTCTTTAAACTTCACGGCATCCCCCAGGACATCGTTTCCGACAGAGGTCCCCAGCTTTCATCTCGAGTTTGGAGGGACTTTTGCCAAACTCTGGGCGCAGCAGTCAGCCTTTCATCTGGTTTTCACCCACAGACCAACGGCCAGACTGAGCGGGCCAACCAGGACTTGGAAAGCACCCTGCGCTGTGTAGCAGCTCACCACCCAGTGTCATGGTGTGAGCATCTGCCCTGGGTGGAGTATGCCCACAACGCCCTCTCCTGTTCGGCTACGGGTATGTCACCATTTCAAGCCTGTTTTGGTTATCAACCCCCTTTATTCCCTGAGCAGGAGAGGGAGGCCTCTGTTCCGTCTGTGGGTGCTCACATCCGACGAATAAAGGAGGTTTTAAAGGAGGGCTCGGTCCGCTTTAACGGATTCGTCGGAGAGGAACAAGCGCAGTGCGGATCTCCACCGACAGCCTGCTCCAGACTACCAACCTGGCCAGATGGTGTGGCTCTCATCTCGGGACCTTCCCCTACAGGTAGAGGCTAACAAACTTGCTCCTTGCTACATTGGTCCATTCCCCATTGAGAAAATTATTAACCAGTGTGCTGTGAGACTCAGGCTACCTGCATCACTAAAGGTTCATCCCACATTCCACGTCTCACTACTCAAACCTGTGGCTACCAGCAAGCTCTGCCCTCCGGCCGAGCCCCCTCCACCCCCCCGACTCATTGACGACCATCCAGCATTCACGGTGTCCCGCATTCTGGATGTCAGACCGCGGGGCGGGGGTTCCAGTACCTGGTCGACTGAGAGGGTTATGGACCAGAGGAGAGGTCCTGGATCCCCCGCGGTCTCATCCTAGATGGAGACCTGCTTCGGGACTTCTACCTGGAGCATCCGGACAAGCCCGGTCGGACGTCAGGAGACGCCCGTTGAGGGGGGGGCACTGTGAGGACTGCTCGCTAGTCCTCCTGTTTTGCTCCTCTCTCCCTCCCCTCTCGGGTTGTCTCCTCTTTTTTCCTGTCCTGCACTTCCCCCGTTCACCTGTGTGGAGTTGGCGCTGTGGAGCTCCCCTCACATCCCTAGGGACTACCGGAATCCGCGGCGCCCTTGGAGCGGTTCTCCCCTACCTGCACCACCTGTTCCTGATCTCCTGATGAGGATCCCTCTATTTAAGCCAGCGTTGACTCCTCTCGTCGCCGGCTGATTGCCTTTCACTTTGTGGTTCGTACCCATAGTCTGTGCTGGCTTCAGTTTCGCCTCTCACTTTTATTACTGAACCTTTTTCTAGTTTTTGCTTGGGATGTGTGTGGGACATGTTCATTTCTACCTGAAGACTAATCAGTGCTCTCTCCTCTGTTTTTCTTCCAGGTCTCCACGAGCTCCTGCCACTGCCACATATCACCTTTTTTGAATATAGTGTAAATAAACCCTGGTGTTTTTTCAACTCTGATCTGATCTCTGCCTCTGCTCTGGGTCCACCTCACATTCTCATATCAGCACCTAACAAAAAAGCTATTAAAAAAAGTGGAATTATCTATATTTGTTCCATATATGTTTGCAATGGTGATGGGTTTGTCTTTAATGGAAATATTTATGATGATGAATCTTCCCTCTGGGTCTTCAGTTGTGGAGTTATGAACAAAAGTAATATTTTTATGAATAAGAATAGTCACACCTCTTTGTCTTGTATTATAGTGTGCTGAAAAAATATGGGTGTAGTGCTGAGATTTTAAGTTATTGTATGTTGATGATGATAGATGAGTTTCCTGAAGAAGACAAATGTCTGCTGATTAAATATTTTTGTCCTCTTTGCTTGAGAGCCTGCTCCATGAATATTCCAGGACACAAATTTCAATGAAGCCATACTAATAAAGACGGTGCGTTGTTCCTGATTTTGTATTTGTATATGAGTGTGTGTTAGGGGTGGGAGGTATGTTTGAGTGGGTTCCAGTGTGGGGGTTGATGTCTGTGTATTCGTGCCTATTTTTTTGTATGCGTGTAAATATATTCCTGAATGCATTGATTTACATTCTGCCTCACAAAGTGTTACACTGGCATGCATTAGTGAAACCATACAAAAAAAACTGAGATGGCACAAGACCAAACGGGGTGCAAAACCAATAAAAATGGGAAAATAAGAAAAAAGTAGAGGTAGAAAGAAAAAAGGAAAGGAATACAGCATTTGAAAGATAAAAGAAAATCAAAACAGAGCAGGGAAAACGTGGATTACCAGCCATTCCCTGACCGCACCTTATTGACTCAAAAACAAATAAAATAAAATAAATTTCATAGTTAGAGGGAAAAAAAAGAATAAGAGAAGTTGATTTTTTTTGTGGCGAAACTGCAGTTCAGAGATTAAAGTTCGGGTGTTGTGAATGTTTACTTGTGTTGTGCTTTAGGATCAGTGGACAACTATTCATTGTTTAACTTAATAATATTGGCTATCAGAAATAATTACTTAAATTAAGTAATGGGATTTAATTTACATTAAACCTCGAGGAACCACCTATAAAAGGGGAAATGATAGTCAATTCATTAAGTCTGTCTCATTAAGGTTACTGACTATTAATTTGGAACCATGATTTATAATTAACTTAATAAAAATGACCAAAGTTACCTGATGAATTGTCAGTCAGCGTTAAAGGATTTTGGTAGTTCTGCAGAGAAGAGGTTGGCAAGATTCACTCTTAAACAACATTAACAGACCAGGAACTGACTTTATGTTCAAAATCATTTATTAACAAACAAAACACAAAAACATTAAAACCTAAGCTAACAAAATCCTATCTCTAAGTGTCTATGTGTGTGTGTGTGTGTGTGTGTGTGTGTGTGTAAAACAAACAAAGGCAAGATGGCTGCCTCTAAAGGTGTCAACGCCGCATGGCTCAAAGGCATTTATGACCAGGACCACATTGGGAGTGTGGAGGTCAGAAATGGTCTCTTTGTTAGATTGATGCATCTACCTGAAACAGTAATGTAACTACGCAGAAGTTAGCTACAGCTTAAAGCTCTAAGAACATATCCATAAAGCAATGCCAAGATTGTTAAACTGAATAGTCCTGTGCTTAGCCGTGCTATGCTAAAGTCTGTAAGGCCCAGTTGCATTACCAAGTCCATGGGAGGAAAAGTGTCCGTTCGGGTTCTGCTCTGCAAAGTCCAGTACTGCAAGTTGATGGTTTCCTAGTGGATCCTGGGCCGGTCTGTCCCTTCAGCTCCTGCCTCTGAAGTCCACTGGTTGCTCCTTTGTCCTTTGAGTTAGCAGCTTGATGCTAACTCTGTGGTGTTGTTTCTGGTTTTGAATCAGGAACTCCTGTTCCTTAAGGCTCTTGTGTCACCTATGGTGCTACAGTCTGCATTGAGCAGGACTGTGGAAAAAGTCTTGAGTTGTTTCCTGAGAAAGAGCTGTGAGAGAGGAGCTTGGTCCCCTTCATTCCATGGTTCAGACAGGAAGACTGAGAGAAAGGACCCGTGTCCTCTTCAGAAGGGACTGAAAACTCAAAAACTGCCGAGCAGGGCAGGGTCTTTTGTTCTTATCAGAGGGTTCACACCTACGTGTGAAACCTCGGGGGAGCCAAACTTTGGTGCAGGCTTCTACAGGGACATATGGATCCCAACACTTGTTTCCATGACGACCGTAGCTCTGATGACGTCATGGGCTTGCACCTTTGTTTGGGTCGGCGAGACACATGCGAGTGACTTCACTGTCATAAGTTTTCGTCTCCTCCATTCAACCAATAAGTTATTTCTGGATTTCTGTAAAGTTTTCCATCGATGAAGAGTTTGTCAATAGAGAGCCTGGCCCTTCTATTGCTTTTCCTGGCGTCTGTCATGATGGGATGAAGCAGCTTGCCTCCTCAGGATCTCCGTGGGAACTGGTCATTCATGGAGAAGTTGGATCCCTTCAGCTCTCTACCTTTCCCCATGATGGCCAGCTTCATCTTCGTGTCCAGGACTTTAGCCACCACCGTCCGGTGGTGGCTAACGCATAACAAGTTCAACTGATTAATGGAAAAGATTCCAACATTTTTCTTCTCTTGCAATTAAAACCAAGACAATCTAAGTCATGTACACATATTGGGCTCTAATTTCATAGACCAGGCGCAAGCGCAGGCACGCCGGCCTTCGCCACACGGTCAGGGTGTGACCAGCGCACTTTACAAGTTTCCTGCAGTGCCAAGTGTCAAGGTATTGGATAATATGGACACACTGTCCTGCCAATCAGAATCAGAGTAGGCGTTACCTAAGAGTAATGACGTGATGGTTGTAATCAAGTTTGTTGGAGAACACACCGATAGAACGTAGATGTTCTGAAAGTTGCTTGAGAGCTGAATAAAGCTGACAGTTCAACACAAATAAGCTGTGTGACCCAGCAGTTTATAGCGTGGACGCTAAAGGTGTGATAGCAGATCCAGGTAAAGTGAACACTATCCGAGAGCTACAGGATCCTAGAAACATTCACGAACTAAAGCGTGCTCTAGGCATGATAAACTACATGAGTAAATACATACCTGACTTTGCAACAACAGCTGCACCTCTGTATGATCTGCTGAAAGGAACAATGGCTTGGACGTGGGATTCGCCACAACGACAAGCATTTCAGAGCTTTAAAGAAGCTCTAAGCACATCTCCAGTCCTGGCTCACTATGATCCTCAAAGACAGACAGCGGTTTCTGCAGATGCCAGCAGCTACGGATTAGGAGCTGTCCTTATGCAGTTGCATGGTGAAAGCTGGAAACCAGTTGCATATTGCTCACGGAGGCTGACGGACACCGAAACCAGGTATGCTCAGATTGAGAAAGAATGCTTAGCAGGAGTGTGGGCATGTGAAAGGTTCCAAAAATACCTCATAGGAATGGACAGATTTAAACTGATCACAGATCACAAACCTTTGGTGCCACTGATAAACAGCAAGGACTTAGATGCAGTGCCAGTGAGGTGTCAGAGACTTTTGATGCGGTTGATGCACTTTAATGCCAGAGCTGAGTATGCACCAGGAAAAACGCAGATGCATTGTCATGCAGTCCCATAAACGACAGGGAAAGCTCCACTGAGACAGATGTTGAGTGTCATGTCAACACTGTCACCCTCAGCTGGCCAGTGACACAACATAAACTGGACGAGATGAAGTCTGCCACACTGAAGGACGAGCAGCTACAGAATGTGTGGAAGCTGATCAAAGAAGGATGGCCGACACAAATCAACAGTGCACCCCTAAGTGTAAAGGATTACTACACAGTGAAAGACTCATTATCAACAAGTGAGGGTCTCATCACACTTGGTTGTCGCATCGTCATTCCCCGGTCAATGAGACAAGAAATACTGGAGCGGATACATGATGGACATCAGAGCCTGTCAAAATGCAGAGAATGTGCTAAAGAGACTGTATGGTGGCCTGGAATATCAGCGGATATTAAACGGACTGTGGAAACATGCTCGTTCTGCCAGATGAACAGACGACTCAGCGAAAGGAGCCTCTGCAGCCAATACCTCTGCCAGAACGTCCTTGGCAGAAGATCGCCACAGATATATGTGAGTATAAAGGCAAACATATCATCGTAATATCAGACTATTACTCACGTTACCTAGAAATCCTCCACCTACCAGAAATCACAACAAATCAGGTTGTGAGGTCCCTAAAGTCCACATTCGCTAGATTTGGCATTCCTGATCAGATAATCAGCGACAACGGTACACAGTACACTAGTGAAACCTGGAGAGACTTTTGCAGACAGTATGACATCGCTCACGTCACATCCAGCCCCCACAACCCGCAAGGAAATGGGCATGCAGAGCGGGCTGTTCAAATTGCAAAACGCATTCTTAAGCAAGAGGATCCGCTTTTAGCTTTGATGTGTTACAGAGCGACACCCTCAACGCCTACAGGAGTTAGTCCAGCAGAACTACTCATGTGACGTAAAATCAGAACCACTCTTCCTTCTCTCAAGACGAACTTGACCCCTAAATGGCCAGATGAAGCCCTCAACAGACGCAGAGATGCTGAGGCTAAACATCAACAGGCTTTCTACTTCAACAAAAAAAAAAACGATTGAAATAGCGGATCACTTAAATGATTACTTTATTGATAAATTAGATAATCTAAAAGAAAGTATGACTAGTTTAAGTAATGATATATCTCATGTATTAATTAGAAATAAAATTATGAATAACAGGGATTTGAAGTTCAAACTAGTAGATATAAACATTGATAAGGTAAAAGAATTTATAAAAAATAGTAAAGAAAAACCACCTGGTCTTGATGGTCTAGACAACAGACTTCTCAACTAGTTGCTAATGAAATTGCTCCTGCTCTAGCTCACATTATGAACTTGAGTTTTAAATGTGGTTTATGTCCACAAGCTTGGAAGCAAGCAAAAATAATTCCACTATCTAAAAATAAAAAACTGCCCTTTTCTTGCGCTAACAATCGTCCAATAAGTCTGTTACCTGTGCTCGGAAAAATGATTGAAACTATTGTATATGAACAAATTAATAATTATTTATTAGACAATAACATAATCTGCAGTTCACAACATGCATATAGGAAAGACCATTCGACTGCAACAGCACTGACGGTTATGTCTGAGGACTGGCTTAGACAAATTGAAATCAAAAACATGGTTGGTACTGTATTCTTACACTTTTCAGCAGCGTTCGACATTATTGATCATAACTTGTTAATACAAAAACTGTCCTGTTATGGCTTTGAGCAGTCTGCGCTGAACTGGTTGTACAGTTATCTGTCTGACAGAACACAAAGTGTGTTTTTTAATGGAAGCTACTCAGAAAGTAAAACCATAACATGTGGAGTTCTGCAAGGGAGCCGTCTGGGACCTTTACTGTTTTCAATTTTTACAAATGATTTACCTTATGCTTTACATAAAGTTAAAACAGTAATGTATGCAGACGACACAACTATATATGCTTCTGCACAAGCAAGTAATGAACTGGAAACTACTATAAACATGGAATTAATTAATTTAGCAAAATGGGTCAGAGAAAATAAGCTCGCTCTGAATACAATGAAGACCAACTGTATGATTATTGGGTCAAATTATAATGTTGCTCGAAATCCTGCACTTAATATCAAATTAAATGACATCTCTATAAAACAAGTGCATGAAACCAAACTTCTGGGAGTAACAGTGGACAATACACTTTCGTGGAAGAAACACATATGTCATATTATTGCAAAAATGGGAAGAGGCACATCAGTTATAAGGAGACACGCCTCCTATATGGACCAAAGAACTTTAAAAATAGTAACCCAATCAGTCATATTATCACATCTTCACTATTGCCCAGCAGTTTGGTCCAATGCCAATAATGAATTGTTAAACAAATTACAATGTATGCAAAACAGAGCGGCCCGTACAGTTCTGAAGTGTGGCAATAGAACAAATATTGTATCTATGCACAAAAAGCTCAACTGGCTAATGGTCAGAGACAGACTTCTTTATTCACTGCTGATTGTGATTAGAAATTTATCGGTCTCAAGAACACCGTATGATTTGTTTGAAAAGCTCACTTTTAGTGCAGAAAGTCAGAATCACAACACCAGACATGCCAGTGTTGGGAATTTCTCAATACCTAAGACAACATCTAACTCAATCAAGCGAACAGTTCTGTACCGAGGAATGAGAGAATGGAATTTTTTACCTGCACATGTAAAACTGGACATTAATTTAAAGCAATTCAAGAGACTACTAAAATGCCATTTTCTTCCATGTATATGATTTCTTTACATCTGGAAGGAAAATTGGCTTTGTTTGATGTTTTTCTGCTGTTTACTTTTGTTTTCTGTTTTTTCTTTTTAATTTTATTGCTTTTATAATGTATGTATAGTTTGCTTGGACCCCAGGAAGAATAGCTGTAGCTGTGCTGCAGCTAATGGGGCTCAGAATAAACAATAAACAATGAATGCGCTGCGGCCGAGGCGCAGCGTCTGATTGGTCTGAATGATCCCCGCCACTGCGGAAACAGTGTACTGAAAAGACCCAGCAGTGGAGATGGTCACAGCCGCTGTCCCTTCAGCAGGAGAATGGACAGCGGGGCACGTCACCGTGTGGGGCAGCTCCCGGGACAGATGTAATCTGTTCCTTTGTCATTAATAGGAGTAAAAAAAATAAGAGACAGTTTCACACCCGCTGGCTTATCCATTCATAATACTTGTGATCCACCTGCACTCCTGGTTTGTCATCGCCAAATAGCAGAGCCTTTAGTGATATACTGTATACTCTCCCGGTGTCTCCTCCTCATCCTCCTTACAATAATGTACTCCATCTTTTAAGATCACATTAAAAATAAAGACTAAAATAGAGGAATATGGGAAATAACAGGTAAATCCAGATTTACATGCATTTATTTTACCTCTCTTTTCTCCGTCTTTTTTCTCCTTTTTTTTCTTTGAATTTAATGAAATGAGAGAAGCCAGATATATACTCAGTATCAGATGTTAAAGCTGTTTATTGTTGACTTGTGAGATGTGCATCAAACTTCCAGCTGCTGTCAGGTTAAGTTTCCATGATGACAAACGGCTTTAATCCGACATCAGATGTGACAGGACAGTTAATATAGATACAAATGTATATGCTGGTTCAGACGGTTACATTAAATAGTGATTGCTGTGATGGTTTATTGCATTAAAATGTGCCTGACACTTTGGAAACCTGCCTCTGAGGCATGCGCACATGTGTGCTTGTCACCAAATTACAGCTGTGGAGGGTGCACTCCGCCCTGGGCCAAGAATAAACCAGGTTGGAGCTGGCGAGCTTTCAGCGCTCCTTCTGCACTGTTTTTGGCACGAAATTGTCACTGCGCCAACATGAATCTGCCAACACCTCCCCCTGGTGTGCCATCACCTCCCTTTGGTGCGCCGTCACACCCACCTCAGCGCAGACGGTCTACCAAACTGGCCGCACATGGCGGTGCGCCGGACAAAATTAACACTGCGCGAGGTGCGCCAGGCTTGCGCCCCCTGCGCTGCGCCACGAAATTAGGACCCATTGGGTACATGACCCCCCAAAAAGGGAAAAAACTGAATGAATGAAATTGTTATATAAATGTTGGTCATTTTATCTGTGGATGCACTCACGGCTCACTGACAAGTTTCTTTACAGACTTATAAAAATAAATTATGTTGATATTATTAGTCTGTGCTTGATCTTGCAAACAAACAAAAACACAAACAAACAAACATATGCGAGCAAAGACATAATCTCCTCAGCAGAGGAAGCAATAAAACACTAAATCAGAACTAAATATTCCATAAAAACAGTTGAAGCTGTTTGCAAGCAGAAACAAGAAAATGGAGCAGAGGAACATTGATTATTGTTTTATTGAATTGTTTTCAAAGATACACAGCTTTAATCAGTTATAAGTACATCCGTACTTATTAGAAACAGGAAACAACTAAAGAAGAAGGTTATATGGTTCCCTTCACACTATATGTAAAATCATTTCTTAACAGTATCATGATCATTTATAAAGTTAGAAAAATAAATGTAACAGAATAAGAAGAGTTGATTATCATAATGGTATGTTTCTGTATGAATCATATTAACTGTAACAGCATTGTTGAATATATCTTGTCTGTCATCTTATGTTGCAGACTGAAGCTTGGAACAGAAGATGGGTCCGTCTGAGTTGACATGTTAATCATGCAGGTCAAGCTGGTCACTGGACTCTGAACAAAAAAATATCAAAACATCAGCAAAATCAAAAACTGTGCATCCCTAATTCTTGTGAAAAGAGCTCCACAGACAGAAAGTTGTTAATGTGTTTTCAAAGCTCATTGTGTGTGTGGTACAGAAAATAATCGTCTGTCCTCCTTGGACGTCTTCTCTTGGTCCTGTTGGCCAACCTCATGACCTCTGACCCCTCTGTTTGACCTGACTCTCTATAAAAGGGATACAGGAATACTGTCCACTTCTCTTAACTATTCTGTTCTATATTTGGCTATTCTTTTCTATTCTATAATACATGGAAACTAAATGTAAATAAGCTCAAAGCTGACAGAACACCCTGTTCACAGCAGATGCAAATTGTTGGCAAAATAAAAAAAAATACTTTCAAACTGAAGCAGTGAAACAAAATTTGTGTCTTTTCCGTGATCTGAGACAGTTAGCTGTGAAACTGTCATGGGAACATAAATTGTGTCTCATAGCCCCACTTGAAAATATCCAACTTTGATAACTAATTTGCATGGAGCTGTAGCACGACAGCCAATCAGCATCGAGAGGAAATGGTGACATCACACAGGAGAAAGAATTGCAGTTAGCACTAATGCTAACTGACTACTGGTTTGTTTTTCTGGCTTACTAGCACTGATTTAATGTGTTTTTTTCACCAGAGAAAATATGATGTACCTCACAGGGGAACTACCAGAGTGAGAGAAAAAATAGACTGGGACGAGACTGGGTCTGTAGCTGTATCAGACAAATAAGTCCTCACCCAGACATCAGGGGAAACTTTCTATGGCTGGGTTTGACTCAAATATTCCTGTCGTCATGGCTGACTGTTGGCTAATAAAGGCCAACAGGTGGATTTTTTTTTGTAGTACAGATCTGACATAAGTAGATCTGTTCTAGACTTGAGTAAGTTAATAATTGTAAAAATTAACAAATAGTTATCCTTAAAACTAAAATATTTCTTACTTCTCATATTTTCTGAAAATCTTCTTGTATATTTTTTTGAACAGGGTCATTATGAATTAAAAGAATGTTGCTGCCTCTATAGCATTTACAGCCTGAGTTAGTTTGCAATGACCGTCGCTTGTTGGTCATATTAGGACATTTGATATTGAGATTTTAGTATTTAGATCTGAATAATTCTCACCAGAATCCAACAAGCTCTTCATCGTTGAAAAAGTCCAGAAGGTCCTTGGACCGCCCTCTCTTCCTGTATGGACCTCTGAGTTCAGGGAAGTCCTCCCCCGGCTTTTTCATCCTGATACAAACAAATTCCAGTTATTAGATATCCCATATACAGGTCACATGGGCCCATGTCTATTAAGAGGAGATGTGCAGACAGTCTTTTTTGAGGGGCCAAGCAGATAGAGCCAAAACAGGAAAACAGCGTTCAACATCCTGGGTAAATTCTGAATGCAGCAGCATCTGACAGTAAAACTGACTGAAATTAACATCAGGCCACCTGTTGTCTACATACTGCTCTTCCTGTTAATTTGTGATCTAACACAGCACGCAATATCAAGAAGCTCAAAAAAGCGTACCGTACCGCACCGTACCGTACCGTTCTGTCTACCGCTCAGAAAAGCTGCAAATACATTTAAGTAAAGAGAAAAAGGCTCAAGACCGGCCTGAAGATCAAAGAGACTCAAAACACTGAACAAAGAGTCTTGAAGACAAAGGAAGGAAAGCTAAGAAACATGTCACACAGGCTGACTGATGATGAAGACAGACTGTGGGGGGATGAAGATGATGGAGTGATGATGAAGAAAGTTGGTGGAGAGGTGATGACTGTCAATACCTTTCATTTTGCTAATTCTCACCTTTTTTTGGCTCCCTGTCTAATTTTGAAGACATCGTCCTCAACCCCAACATCCTCCAGTGAACTCCAGCTATACAGATTGAAGGGAGGTGGATCTGCTGTTCCCATCCTGGTACAAACAAACTCCAGTTATTAGTTTATGGATGTAAATGTCACATAGAACCTAATGTAGACTAGTAGTTCTCTGTGGATTTTGCTAACACTAGTTGTTTCCATTTGTCTCATATAAACCAAAGAAAAATCAGTAATTATTCATCAGGTAATCATGAAACTACAGGCTGACAGATAGATGCCAAATGATGTTGATGGTGTGTCAGTGGTTGAGTGTTGAAGGGAAGCTGATGATGAAGATGATGGAGTGATGAAGATTGTTGGAGAGGTGATGACTTTCAATACTATTCATTTAGCAAATTCTCACCCTTTTTTGGCTCCTTGTCTCATTTTGAAGACCTCGTCCTCAACCCCAACATCCTCCAGTGAACTCCAGCGATACAGATTGAAGGGTGGTGGATCTGCTGTTCCCATCCTGATACAAACAAACTTCAGTTATTAGTTTACTGATGTAAATGTCACAAAGGACTTAATGCAGACTAGTAGTTCTCTGTGGATTTTACAAACACTTCCCCTAGTTGTTTCCATTTGTCTTAAAACAAAACAAGAAAATCAGGAATAATTCATCAAGTAAACATGAAACTACAGGCTGACAGATAGATGCCAAATGATGTTGATGGTGTGTCAGTGGTTGAGTGTTGAAGGGAAGCTGATGATGAAGATGATGGAGTGATGATGAAGATACTGTATCTAATTGAGTCTTACCTGCTGAATCCCATCCTTGAGCTGAAAAAAATAAAAATCAGTAATTATTGATCAAGTAAACATGAAACTACAGGCTGACAGATAGATGCCAAATGATGCTGATGGTGTGTCAGTGGTTGAGTGTTGAAGGGAAGCTGATGATGAAGATAATGGAGTGATGAAGATGATGGAGGGATGAAGATTGTTGGAGAGGTGATGACTTTCAATACTATTCATTTAGCAAATTCTCACCCTTTTTTTGCTCCTTGTCTCATTTTGAAGACCTCGTCCTCCATCCCAACGTCCTCCAGTGAACTCCAGCGATACAGATTGAAGGGTGGTGGAACTGCTGTTCCCATCCTGATACCAACAAACTTCAGTTATTAGTTTACTGATGTAAATGTCACATAACACTTAATGTAGACTAGTAGTTCTCTGTGGATTTTGCTAACACTTCCCCTAGTTGTTTCCATTTGTCTTAAAACAAAACAAGAAAATCAGTAATTATTCATCAAGTAAACATGAAACTACAGGCTGACAGATAGATGCCAAATGATGTTGATGGTGTGTCAGTGGTTGAGTGTTGAAGGGAAGCTGATGATGAAGATGATGGAGTGATGAAGATTGTTGGAGAGGTGATGACTTTCAATACTATTCATTTAGCAAATTCTCACCCTTTTTGGCTCCTTGTCTCATTTTGAAGACCTCGTCCTCCATCCCAACGTCCTCCAGTGAACTCCAGCGATACAGATTGGAGCGTGGTTTACCTGCTGCTCCCATCCTGATACCAACAAACTTCAGTTATTAGTTTACTGATGTAAATGTCACATAAAACCTACTGCATGATGACCAGCAGTTGTCTATTAGTTTCTCTCACAGTGCCCCCTAGTTGTTTTCATTTGTCTTAAACAAACAAAGAAAAATCAGTAATTATTCATCAAGTAAACATGAAGCTACAGGCTGACAGATAGATGCCAAATGATGTTGATGGTGTGTCAGTGGTTGAGTGTTGAAGGGAAGCTGATGATGAAGATGATGGAGTAATGAAGATTGTTGGTGGAGAGGTGATGACTTTTAATAACTTTCATTTTGCTAATTCTCACCCTTTTTTGGCTCCCTTTCTCATTTTGAAGACATCTTCCTTAACCCACTCATACTTTGGAAAATTCCTGCCATACAGATTGAAGGGTGGTGGACTTGCTGCTTCCATCCTGGTACAAACAAACTCCAGTTATTAGTTTACTCATGTAAATGTCACATCAGATATTATGTACACTAATAGTGCTCTGTGGATTTTTCTCACAGCGACACTTAGAGTTTTCATTTGTCTTAAACAAACAAAGAAAAATCAGTAATTATTGATCATATAAACATGAAGCTACAGGCTGACAGATAGATGCCAAATGATGTTGATGGTGTGTCAGTGGTTGAGTGTTGAAGAGAAGCTGATGATGAAGATGATGGAGTGATGATGAAGATCCTGATTCTAGAGCACAGATGGTCAAACTTAGAGAGAAACATGTGAACGATTGTCTTTGACAGAGAGACAAATTCAACATGACATCTGAATCATCCCACAAATAACAAAATGAGGAAGTATGAAGCTTTTTAAGACACAAAATATAAGTATCTATGGGATTTTCTTAGTCTTAAGGAATCAAATTTGAGGATAAAATCTTTTCAAGTTCGTTTTTCATGCATTACACAGAAGACTATTTGGATAAAGATGACTGTGAAAAAAGGCAGAATTCTCTTAAATTTTTAGTTTAAGTGTCAGAACTATGAGTCTCATTTCATCATGAATAAAACTAACAATATCAACTTCAGAGAACCAGCTGAAAGATCAGGGGATGAATTTAAAAACTAGAACAAGAACAAAAAAAAGAAGCACTGAAGAAGCAAGAAATCAAGAAGCTCAGAAAAGCTGCAAATAAAACTAAGTGAAGAAAAAAAGTCTTAAGACCGGCCTGAAGACCAAACAGAGTCAAAACACTGAACAAAGAGTCTTGAAGACAAAGGAAGGAAAGCTAAGAAACATGTCAAACAGGCTGACTGATGATGAAGATAGACTGTGGAGTGAGGAAGATGATGGAGTGATGAAGATGATGGAGTGATGAAGATGATGGACTGATGAAGATACTTTAATCTGATTCTTACCTTTGAAGTTCCTCAATTTCCCTGAAACAAAGAAAAATCAGTAATTATTCATCAGGTAAACATGAAACTACAGGCTGACAGATAGATGCCAAATGATGTTGATGGTGTGTCAGTGGTTGAGTGTTGAAGGGAAGCTGATGATGAAGATGATGAAGTGAGGAATTTGAGCTGGTCTCTTCAAATCTTTTTAAATGCAGGTCAAAGGCTTTAGAGGAAGATGAAATAGGCTGTTAATGCATCAACTGAAAATCGCCTGCTTTGTGACTCTGACATAACTGGTTGATTTGTTTGTAACATGTCTGAAATTGTTTTATATCTGCATTTTGTAAATTTGCTGTTGCCTGTCCTGGTCAAGACACTCATGCAAATGAGATTTTTTTAATCCCAACGAGGTTCTTCAGTTACATAAAGGTGAAACAAAAAATGGAGCGATGAAGATCCTGATTCTAGAGCAGAGATGGTCAAACTTAGAGAGGAACATGTGAACGATCGTCTTCGACAGAGACAAATTCAACAAGACATCTGAATCATTCCAGAAATAACAAAATGAGGGAATATCAAGCTTTTTAAGACACAAAATATCAAAATCTACGAGAGTTTTGCAGTCTTAATGGACAAAGCATGAGGATAAAATCTATTTAAACTTCATTTTTAGTGCATAAAACCTGTTTCCTTCCAGGTCACAGAAGAGGATCTGGATTAAGACTGAGGAATTAGGACTTTTTCTCTAAGTGGTGATAGATATTACGTTAAAAGGGCTAGAATTTAAGAATAAATTAACTTAAATGTTACATCAGAAAGGCTAAGAAGTTAGTTTGAATATATGTATATAAAACATTAAAGATGCTAAAGCAGGGGTGCTGGTTTGGCGTAGTGGTTAGCACCCCATGTACTTGCTTCTGCCTGTCCAGGTTCGAATCCCGCCTGTGACGAGTCTGCAGAGTGTCTTCCCCTACTCTCTCATCCCCTTTCACAAGCCTATCCACTGTCTCTCTCCTATCAATAAAGGCACAAAACGCCCAAAAATATACATAAAAAAAAAAAAGATGCTAAAGCATAAGTATATAGGAAAAAATTTAATAATGTTAGAAGAACTGCATAAATATGTTAACACATGAAAAACAACATTAAAAAGGATAAGATGTAAGAACAAGACAGACCAAATCTTCTAAACAAAAACATTCTATAAAGGCAAAACAGCAAAAGATAAAAAAATATAAAAAGAACCCATCCAATGTACATTTTGTTGGAGCGGCCCAGCCCAGATGAATAACAGAGCTATGTTTGAATGTCCAGTTTGATTCAGAGCAGTGAAGGAGCAACAGCTCCAAAACACAACAGCTACAGCTAGGAAGAAAGAAAGAGGACAGAGAAAGAAAGAAAGATAAAGGGCTGCCATTAAGAACAACAACAAGAACAGAAACAAATAAATAAAGTGAAGAAGCAAGAAATCAAGAAGCTCAGAAAAGCTGCAAATAAAACTAAGTGAAGAAAAAAAGGCTCAAGACCGGCCTGAAGACCAAACAGAGTCAAAACACTGAACAAAGAGTCTTGAAGACAAAGGAAGGAAAGCTAAGAAACATGTCACACAGACTGACTGATGATGAAGATAGACTGTGGAGTGATGAAGATGATGGAGGATGAATATACTTCAATCTGAATCATTGTTACCTTTTGAGTTCTTCAATTTCCCTGAAACAAATAAAAATCAGTACTTATTCATCAGGTAAACATGAAACTACAGGCTGACAGATAGATGCCAAATGATGTTGATGGTGTGTCAGTGGTTGAGTGTTGAAGGGAAGCTGATGATGAAGATGATGGACTGATGATGAAGATCCTGGGCAAACTAAGAGTGGAATATGTGTCTTTGACAGATTGACAAATTTATTAAGCCATCTAAATCATTTCGAATATAACATAATAAAGGAATATGAAGCATATAAGACAAATATCAAATATACAGAAGATTTTCAGTCTTCAGGCATAAACTTGGGCATAACATCTGTTTAAACTTTGCTTTAGTGCAATGAAACTGTTTCTTTTAAGGCCCCAAAGGGAGAATTTGGATTAAGATTAACATAAATATTTGACAGACTCAACTTTCCTTTTTCAAGTTTGTGACACAACGGTTGGCATCCTTCATTTTGGAGCATTACTGCCCCCTTCAGGCTAGAGACAGAGTTCAGTTTGGAGGGGCAGAGGAATGTTTTTATTATTATATCATCACACGAGAGATTTACAGGAGAATACTGATACAGGAGGACGTCAGGATAAGAGGATAAAATATGTAAAATATGTTAGTTTCATGGCCAAAACGGGAAACTTGACAGCTATGTGGAGAATGGCAGAGGAACATCAGACTGTGAGCACTAACTAAATTTACATGTTTGTTTTTGAACTTTACTATGATAATGCTTTGGTGTTTTCTTAACGCTGACTGAGACATGACTTGGTGTAGTGTGAAACATAAACGTGCTGAGGGTTTGGAGTTGAATCAGTCTTCTGGATATACCAGCTGCTTGCGTGCAAGGGGGGGTCATTTTGGAGTAGGGGCCGGAGGGGCTAGATGGAGCCCTGAGGAGATGCTACATTCAAATTCATGCTAATTTTCCAAAATTACCGACCCCAGCTTTATATATGTTTTGGCCACATATTTTTCAGGCACTTTAAAGCTACACAAAATTACTCAACTCAACTTTATTTATAAAGCACTTTAAAAACAACCACAGTTGAAACAAAGTGCTGTACACAAATAGAATGGATAAAATAAAGAAGACACAAATAAAACATACAACATACAACATACTTATAAAAATTTAATATGTTGCATTAAACTTCATATGTTACATATAAAAAACTTAATTGAAAGATATGCTTTCTTTATATAGTCCATATATGTTATTTAGTAATTACCTACATATTTTTACTATGTCAAAGTATTAAAATTATATCCATTATATATGTATTTTTTGTATAATAATTATATATATATATATATATATATATATATATATATATATTCATGTCAAAAATTATATATAATAATTAATTTTAGAATTAGTGCCGTTAAAAATTTTAACGTTGACGATCGGACGATGCGCATAATGACCATTTCCCCCATAATACCACTTAGCAGTGACGCGCAGTGAGCAGAGCGGATGCATGCGTGCGGTGAATGTAAACATGGAGGAAGAGCAGGTTGGCCCTCTGGATGGGGAATTTCAGTTTAAGAAGAATACGGATGGAACAATAAATAAGCAGATAGTAATTTGCAGTCACTGCAGGAAGGACTTCCAGTTCCACCGGAGCTATTCTAGCCTGAAATACCATCTCGAGC
This sequence comes from Scarus forsteni, assembly GCA_036419115.1. Taxonomy (NCBI): domain Eukaryota; kingdom Metazoa; phylum Chordata; class Actinopteri; order Labriformes; family Labridae; genus Scarus; species Scarus forsteni. Next base: position 327,758 of record JAZDUH010000095.1, on the reverse strand, counting down.
ATAAACATCCGGGGGCTTCCAGTTCCAAAGCTACAGCTAGCTTGCGACAGACCACACTAACTGAACGCCGGCCAATGACCAACTCCACCAAGGAGAAATTAACCAACACAATGGCTGAATGGGTTGCAAAGGACTGTAGACCGATTAGCATTGTTGAAGACAAGGGCCTCGCTAAAACGGTAAGAGTAGCGTCCCTCGACCCGTCCTACAAGCCACCATGCAGAGCCACAATAATGACTAGGATCCACAGCCTGTATGAGACCGAGAAAAAGAAAAAAGAAGAGGCTTTATCTCAAGCGGAATATGTCGCCCTGACAGGAGACCACTGGACCTCAGTGAGTAACACTAATTACCTGGGAGTGACTGCACATCACATCACTAAAAAATGGGAACTGGTCTCATTCACACTAACTGTAATGAAAACAGAAGAACGCCACTTTGCATCGGCATGCGCTGAACAGTTCCAAACTGTTGCACGCAAGTGGGATATCGAGGGGAAAATTACAATCTTAGTGACGGACAGCGCACGTAATATGATCGCCGCGGCTCGCATCCTACCATACGAGCACATGCCATGTATCGCCCACATCATACAGAGAAGCATCACTGTGAGTCTGACCGACAGTGGGTTTGACACTGTGTTGGCCAAGTGTCGCAAAATCGTGGGTCATTTCAAGCATAGCCCAGCGAACCTGGCGGAGCTGAACGCAGTGCAAAAGTCACGAAAAGAAACGGAGGAGCCACTGACCCAGGACGTTACAACGCGCTGGAATTCCACATTGGAAATGGTGCAGCGCCTGTCACGCAATCAAGCTGCAATAAAAGCCACCCTGAGCCAACAGCAGCATAAACTTGTTATGCTGACGCCAGCCGAATGGGACAAAATCCACAAACTTGAGACCCTACTACAGCCCTGTCGGTAAGCATGACATTTAATGCTGTGATTCTCAAACTGTCAAATTTCAAGGTCTCCTCTTAACTCTGATAGTGTAGCCTACAAAATGTACCCTTTAGACAATTTAGACCATAAATCCACTTTGAGAACCACTGATATAAAGTGATTACATATTGTAGATTGTAGGCTGACATCAAATTGATAAAATGAATAGGCTATATAATGTGACCATTCATTGCAGGCTGAAATTAAATGAAAGAAATGAATAATCTATCTAAGTTGTGTTCAAGTAACTTACTTATCTTTCCTTCTCTCTGTCTCTGTCTCTCTCTCTCTCTCTCTCTCTCTCTCTCTCTCTCTCTCTCTCTCTCTCTCTCTGTCTCTCTCTCTCTGTCTCTGTCTCTGTGTGTGTGTGTGTGTGTGTGTGTGTGTGTGTGTGTGTGTGTGTGTGTGTGTTCCACTGCAGGTATGTAACTGAGCTCCTGGGTGGAGAGGCCTACGTCTCCTGCTCCATGGTACTGCCTGCCCTCCGCCACTTGCAGAATACAATGGAAGTGTCTGAAGAGGACCCTGCATATGTGGTGAAATTCAAAGAGAAGATCAAGGACGACCTAACCTCTCGCCAAGAGAACATCAACCTCGATTGGCTCAAGATTGCAACGGCGTTGGATCCACGTTTTAAAGACTTAAAGAGCCTGCCCAAGACACAGAGAGAAGGTGTGTGGACCACACTTGGAGGAATGTTGCGAGACGAATCACCCAGAAGATCTCAACAGACTGAAGATGGGCCACCCAAGAAGAAAATGAACCTTCTGCTACAGCTGGGGTCAGATTCTGAATCTGAGGAGGAGGTACAGCCTGACAGAGCCATACACAGGTACAGAGCAGAGCCCACCATTGATATGGAGGACTCTCCCTTGCGGTGGTGGTCATCTCATGCAGGAGCCCACGAGAAGCTGGCCCCACTGGCTCGTAAATATCTATCTGCTCCTGCAACCTCTGTTCCGTGTGAAAGACTCTTCTCAGTAGCTGGTCATGTTGTGAACAAGAAGAGGGCAGCTTTACTGTCAGAAAATGTGAATAAGTTGGTTTGCCTCAGCGACTGGCTAGAGGATGAGTAGAGAAGAGGGCCACATTTAAATGTACACACACTGCAAAAAGCCGGCCTTCAAAAACAAGAAAAAAAAATACAAAAATTGGAGTTTTACTACTTAAAATAAGCAAAATTATCTGCCAACAGAACAGGAAAATTTGGCTTGACAAGACTTTCAAAAACAAGTAAAAATATCTAGCCTCAATGAATCCAGAAAAACCTTAAAATTAGTGTTTTTACACTCAAAATAAGTGTATTTTTCTATACTCTGCAAAAAGGGTAGCCCAAATATAAGATATAAATACTAAATTTGAGACAAATTTTACTTAAAACTAGTGAAATTATCTGTCCATGCAGCAAGTAAATTTGACTTGTAATCTTGAAATAAGATTTTTAATCTAGAAATAAGTTCTCCCTGGAAGCGTCCAAAACATTGAAATAAGCTGAAAATGCCTATTTTTAGTTCAAAATACTTTAAATCAAGCTTAATACTGTCCAATTATAAGTAAAAATTACTTAATCTAAGCAAATAATTCTTTTCAATATAAACATTTTCTTATTTGTAGCAAATAAAGGTTTAAAATCAAGAAAAATAGAACAAATTTAGGTAAATATCACTCAGTATTAGTGCAGTATAATTACAAGAAATCTTGATATAGGTTAATTTATCTTGAAATAAGCCTAAATCTATATTAAATCTACATTATTAAAAACCCATAAACTTAAAAACAAATCTTACTCTAAGACAATACATCTTGACAGACTCTACTGAAATCACAACACTTTTTGATTTGCATCAACATTTATTAAACTTCCAGGAGTAATAACTACACCATCACTGTGTCAGGGTTGTTCCACAATATTAAAATCAAAATTGAAACATTTTAAGGTAATTTGCGGCCCAAACAAAGAAAACTAATTTGGCACAGAAATCACACACATTGTTAGTGCCTAAATAAGATGATCTTCCAAAAACAAATAGTAGAAATCATTTTTTTATCCTGACTCAGGTAAAGTGCCATATAGAATTTGAGAACTTTAGAAAGTAAAAGTATACCCTTTTAAAGATGTGCGGGACCTCTGGTATTTAAGTAATCAACCATAAGACACAGTAAGACAAGAAGAGCAGCTGGTCATGTCAGGAAACTACTGAAAAGGTGCTACAACCAAAACAATCAAAGCACAACTGTCCTAACAATGATGTCTCTATCTATTTTTCAATGAATAATTTCTAATCAGCTATTGCTTACTTATATGCTCTCGTGGCATCTTGGTCATGGATGGCATCACCAACACCTCAGTCTGAATGACAGAGAGGAGTGTTGCAACACATTTTGGGTATGTCAAGTGCAAAGTGTAGAAGTATGCCATTAACACCAACATTCCTTCCCAAAAATCCTCCTGGGGGAGGGTGCTCACGTGTACGTTTCCCACGGCGACAATGCCGACTGTTCCATCAAAGAGCAGCACTGGTGAGGAGAGAGGCCGCTTTTCCAGGTATTGCACAGGGTCCTCACCTGGCTGGAATACATGGAAGGACAATATGGTGAAGGGTTTGAGCATTAGTAGTGTTGATGTCTTGAATGACATCAAGAGCACTATCAACAGTTTACAATGGTCCAACAAATTTACTATAGAAACAGAAGAAATGAACATGAACTGATTCACAAAAAGAAAAAATGGAAAGTGCTGCACCAAGTCACAAAAAGTGTCAAGTGGAAAAAAAATGTCAAGGATAAAAAGGAAAGACGGGTCTGAGGCACCAATTTTGTACAAAAAAAATCTGTTTTTGAACAAGGACTGGCTAAGATAAAAGAACTGAGGAGCCCTTATCTGGGCATCAGAAAGATACTGCAGGTGAACTGATTATCAGTAGATGGTTCATGTGATCAGGTAGCATGATCAATAGACATAACATGACATACTAATATGAAAATAATAGAAGGCAAAATTAACCATATCAGTCAAAAGAAATAAGAATAAATTATATCGTGCAAAGAAGTACGAAACTTGTACATCAAAATCACAAACAAAATATGAACAGCTAAAACAGAACAAATAAAGAAAAAATGGAAAATTCATAATTGTAGGCCTAGGAAATTAAAGGAAAAAGCTTTGATGAAATATCTAGACAAGAGCGAGCTGGACATGATCAAAATAACTGTTTTAATTCCAAATAGTTTGATGAAACACTAACAGCATCACAGAGGTTTAATATGAGAATAGCATCACAGAACAGAAATTGACATCAGGGATGCACAATAAACACACCAAAGGTGGTTCAAAACACAATGGATGAATGACTGATGTAGTTAATATTGTGTTCTATTAGTTTTATATTAGTATAAGATGTCCTTTGGATCAAGTTACTCGGTTCTGTGACTGAACTACTAATATCTGCCTGATGTCCTCATGAAGGCTCCTCTGTGAGTTGAAATGTGTTGGCTCTTTATTTTAGCCAGTCCATGTTTAAGTAATGGATTTTTATAGTTTTTCATAAAATCAAAGTGCCCTGACATTTCTTCCAATTTTGGTCTTCATTAATCAGTTTACATTGACAACTGAACTTCAAATTTTTTTCATTTAAGAACAGTGAAAATGAATAATTTAATTGAACCTCTTGCTCTTGTCAGGTGTGAACAAGCAAAACAATGTGAGAAATTGAGCGGCACATCTCAATAGCTGGTTAAGGACCAGCATAACATTCCTCACCTTAAGGATATGAAGGAGAGCATCACTGGCATTTCTAAGCTGCTTTGGTGGTGGAGTTGGTGAGGGGAAAAGTGCTGAGAGAGCATTGAAGAGGGCAATGGTGAAATCCACTATGGAAAAGAGAAATACACTTAATAGGATAGTTTGAACATGGTTGATAAAACAACAGATTTAGTATATGGACCAGCAACCTACCTCCACGTACATCCATGGCAAAAGGAGGTTTCAGGGTTTTCTTCCACACGCCATAGAACTGCACCTTAGCACAAAAGTCTGCCCTTCTTCCTTTCATCTCCTCAACAAATTTGCAGTTGGTGCCATCAACAATACGATGCAGCTCATCCACTGCCTGGAAAAAAAAATGTGTTCAGTTATTCTCCCACAGATCAGGAAAAGAACGAGGCAGCCTGCACAGACAGAGGCAAATAATTCAAGCAAAAGTAGTTAATTAAGAACCTACATTTTGAAAGTCTTTAAAGCATGGGTATGCCTCAAAGGTTTTTGCAGGACGGTCTTCTTCCTTTGCAACATCTGCCACAATGAAAGCCCGTCTGGCCTCAAACTCAAGATCCAAAAGCTGAGCGACATCTCTTTGGTTTGGTCTTGCATTTGGCTTCTTGTACATGTTGCTCAAAGTTCTTTAGTGCCTCCCCTGCATCTTTCGACTGTCCTTACCTGTTAAAATTGATAAAGCAGGGCAGAGAAGAGCCAGGAAAAGATGTCAAGATAACCACTTTGACACAGTCAAGAAATCAGAGTTCTTTCATATGTTTAAATGACAAGACATCCATTTAAAAAGTAATTGTCGTCAGTATAGACATAATATTAAAAGACTGCATCACTACTACTCTCACTAGTCTTGAAAAAAGAATGCAAAGTAAACCTATCAGAAGTTTTATTTCATCAACCCTCAAGTCTGACAGGCAATAAAGTTCAGTAGAGCAGTAATTTCTTTATGAGCTTTTAAATTTTTTTTTTTTTAAAGCTTGTTACTCTATCCATTTCATCATTACATTTTTAATAAAAATGCATTATAATACATAACTTTTCTTAAATGTATGTTTGAGATGTTTCACTTTAACATAATGGGTCAAATCAAATTAGGTTACTGGTAATATAGTAATTTGTGTAATGCTGCTCACAACAGGTGGATGAATAACAGTCTCTCAAGTAATTTAACAAACAAAAAAACAAAAAAGCAGAATTTTCACCCGCGCACTGTGGTCCACTAGCTCAATAGAGAATTAAATTAAAGCAAACACAGTTTTGGTCACAGACCATCACACCTCATGCTGTTTTTGTAAATTATATTTTTTTATTGAGCAAGTGGACGACAGTGTTTGGGTGATTCTCTTTACATTTGTGTAGTTGCGTTGTCTCCTGCTGTACACAACAAGTCTTCTTTTTGGGTGTGCTAGAGATTTCTTGATTTGTGTAATTTGACTAAAAAAATCAAAATTTAGTAGACTGAGAGGTAGCGAAGAGTGAAGGCAGGCTTACCAACAACATCTTCTGCAGGTGCAGTTGGTGGAGCTTTCACAGTCCTGGGCGAGGAGCCTGCAGCTTAGGTGGGTAGTAGTGGCGGAGCCTGGCTGCTGTTTGACTTCTTAGGCACACTGAAGGGTGGCTGTGGCTGGGACGCTTTTCCTGGGGAAAATAATTCGAAATTTTCTAAACTTTGGCAAAGAAAAATTACATGAAAGCACAACCAAATATACAGACAATACGGCATCTGTCTTGCAATCATTAATAAAATGGAGGCATGTACCCTCATTAGAGGTTTACATTTACAGAAACTAGCATACTTTCATTTTTTTCCACTTTAAGCACACACCTGCACTGGAGTTGTCCTCGCTGATGTCATCATTACTCTCAAGAAGAGTTGTATTAGCACTTGAGCTGCTTGTATCACCACTGGTGTCAACATCTGACCCATCATCCGTGTTGTCTGAACCTAATAGAGCCTTCTTGGCCCCTTCCTGGTTGTGGCATGGAACCCTGTGTCTTCCTTGGGGACCGCATGTTTTGGAGTCGCCAGCGTTTTGGTGTAGACGGTCAGCTGTGGTAAAAGAATATCTATAAGTTCTGTGTCTTGTTGATGTCCCAATCGATACATATTTTTCAAGAAAAATAATTAAATAAATAAAAACACTACTTACATAAGGCATAAATGTGTCACCATCATGTAGGGCAATAGTACACAGTCTTCTGTGCCATTGCTTTCATTTTGAGTTTGGAGGGCATTTTACTTCTTTTCCCATGGGACTCGCAGGATAGCAACCATGCTGGTGATAGTGTTCCATATGAGTCTGCAACAGAGCTCTTTGGACATCTGACAGTCTTTTTCCTTTCCATTGCGAAGCAATGTAAAGTACTGACTGCGCATCATTTCCAACTCTGTATCTGTGTGCACCACATACTCTGGGGGGTCAGGCATCTTCATTGTTTTGTCAGCATTTTGAGATATGGGAGTGGAAGCTTGAGGCTGACATGATGACATGGCACTAGGTGAAGGAATAATCTCACAAGCGTTGGCATCTTGGTCTGTAGCACTTTCACACTATTGCAATCGTTAAGGATAAAAAGTTAAATACAAATAATGGCATTGATCATGTGAGACAATATGGATTGTAATAATTCCATCAGTTGGATGTGTATTACCTTTTGACTGATAAAATCCCAAAGCTTCTTTCTCCTGAGAAAATTTTCAGGGCCAGGGAAAAGATCCTTCAGGTCATCCAGGCTTTTCAGAGCCTCCTCATCAACATTTGCGGCTGTGAATTGATAAAACATATATGATTTCAAATTAGACATTTTTTTAGCTCCACTGGATGTAGCTGTATGCTAGAAGAACATAGACATACATTTGTTGGTTTGTCTGTGTAGTGAAGCACTGCCTTTTGCTCAATTGCTAAGTGTCGCAATTATCTCTAACAAACCAAAAATGTCTGAAAGTCTGTCATTTTGACATGTGTTGGAAGATGAAGCTAGATTATAGACTGAAAAATACACACATCTTAAACTTTTACCTTGTTTTATGTAAATTAAAACAGTTTTTTATTTCCTACGTGTGGGTTCTATCTCACAATATTTGGGATTATGTTATATTATTGTTTTCACATAATTAAACATTTATTCTTGGGCTGTCAAAGACCAATATAATTAATTCCAATTAATCTCATGACTATTCATCGTTAACATTTATCGATTTATAGATATGTGTGTTTATTTAATCTGTTCTAAATGTACCTTATATGGATATTTTAAGTATTTGATATTCTTGTCTACATGATCGGACAAATATGCTCTATTTTGGAGGATGTTTGTTAACTGTACTGCAACAATCCAAAACAAGTACAAATACTGTCCACAATGTATTTTACATATTTAAAATTACGCTGAAAAGCAAACTCCAGGGGTGGCCGCATGTATGTAAAATACATGACTTACCTTCCAGTACCGACTGTATAGTTCTATCAATGTCCTCCATGCTGGGTTATCAGCCTTAACCTGCAGAACCTGATAAACATCAATAGTTAGCTTCAGGAGGAGCTAACAACGGCTAATGATAGTGTTAGCTAGCTTACTGACGAGCAGCTCTCTAGTAGACAACTGAAAAGCAGTTTTATGTCTTAGTAACACCATCGTCCTACAGTGTTATTTTTACACATTTAAGTCACCAGTTTAGAAAATCTCACCTACCTTGAATGCTTTCCTTATTTACATAAAAACGTCTCTCTGGTCTCCTTCAGAGCGGGGAAATCGCCTCAGCTCAAAAATCTGACGTCACCGTATAACGGACATGAACTGAAAATGCGCAGGCGCAGAGCATACCGAAATAAAAAAACATACTTTTATATTACATATTTAACTTTGTTTTTGTCCTCCAAATATTTGTATGAAGATGTTGTTTTCAATAGAGTGTTTTAGTATAAAAACAGATAATATAAAATAATCACTTAACTTAACCCATAATGCCTCTGGCTTAAGAGGAAGAGCCAAGAACGAGCCTAAACAGTGCGCAATGGCGGCGTGGAGGTGCATGATTTGTCTGGTTTTTGTTGCATTAAGTCTAAAGGTGCTCCTCAGTCACATCAATGCAGTTCATGGTCGTAGTCCGGACTTTTGGGTTTACTGTGGAATCGATGGCTGTGAGCTGAACTTCAGAGTTTTTAACTCATTCTTCCGCCACATTAAACGGACCCACCCTCTGTATCTGACGGCCGGATGCCCACCAAACGGATGGAGAACGACCCCCACATCCCACTCTTTTGGACAGGAAAACTTGGTGTGTCGGTATTTGCCAGCTGTGTCATCCCTGCCACATCCAGCCCCGTGGAGCATCCTCCACCTGGAGCATCAGGTCCGCAGCGCAGCGTCCTGTCGTCGGCCCGGTCTGTGTAAGTGTCAGTCTAACTTCTATCATATTTAAATGTGTTCTGACCTGTGATGGCAAAAAGGTTACTCTTACTCTTTTTATTTTGAACCATCTGTATGTGTTTTTTTCTTACAACGTACAGATAAAGGCAACGCGAAATGAACAGTGTAATTTTTTATATGTAAAATTTCAAAGTTTTAATTCATGTGCAGAGTATTGTTTGTGTCAGAGCCTGTGATGGAGAGGGTGATAGATGATAGTTTTTACCCAGTATCACACAGCTGTGCGTGCATCACACCGCGCTCTCTATCAGCTGATCGGTTTTGGGAATGCAAATAAATCCTCTAGTTATAATTCTTTAAACACCTTGCAGTCAAACACCAGGCGGAAACAACAGCACAATATGAAGGGAAAAGGAGAGGAAACGACAGAGAGGAGTCAGATATAGACCTCAAGGTTTGCTTCTTTAGGTTCAGTCCAGTAACAGTAACTATGTACACATCTGTAACGATCTGTGCATTTATTTAACTGAAATCTTTCTGCTACTGTGTGTAGAGGAGAGGCGGCAGAGCCTCTGACAGCTGGATGAGAGTGATGGAGAACACATAGTACAGCTGTCCTGCTGTGATACATCTCATTGTGAAGATTAAAATTAACACTAAAAAAGCCGTCACAAATAATAACCAGCCGTAAATAGTACACGTAGTTTGACAAAAAAAGATCTGCAGGGAGACATCATGGTTTATTATGTATATTTTTATTTCCATAAATCATTTTATAGACCTTGTGGTTTATCGTTATAATATTAAGTTGATAAATATACCGAGATAGGCTATGAAACATGATTTATTTGTATAAAAATGAGAAATGTTTTTAATATAAGACATTTAAAACCCTCCTGGGCTAGAATGGAGTGGTCCTTGTTTTAAACCAGATATTTTACTATCAGGTGGGCAAAGGAATTAGGCTTTTATCATTGAATATTCAAAATTTGGAGTCACCCCTAGCCATTTACTTTTTAAAAAATTGAGTAGTAATCACAAGTCTTTGAGTTACTTGCTTATTTGGAGATGATTTTACATTTGCACCTCTCTGGATACATTTCTTTCCTCTTTTTTGCAAATGGTGTTTGTGTCTATTTATTTTTTAAAAATTACTATAACCGTAGCTTTTTTATAAGTCAAACACAACCATACCAGTCCCCAAGATCATGTGAAATAAAAGAAAAAAAATCCTATTTTTCTCTAAAGGAAGAAGCTGTTGCTGTAGCATCCACCACCAGACCTGATGTTGCCAGATCTGCTGCTGCTTTTGCCATCAGCGTCCGGGAGCAGTGCCACTTGTCACAGGTAATTATGTAACAATGGACCAACACATTATGCAGTTAATATATTAATATTTTTGTTTATAATGACAATTTCATTTGATTTGTTAGTTCTTGTTGTAGGTTTGGATTAAAAATGTTAGAAAAAAAATAATACAAATTTCAAATATTTCCAGAGAACGGTCAACAATGTCATCTCAGGGGTGCAACAATACCAAGATGTTCTCCTGGATACTCTGCGAGAGAGAATGAGAAGCGTCTTTGAAGACTACCCTGAGACAGACACTCACCTTCAAGATGCGGCTTTGGCTACATTTGACACTTTCATAGATCTTTTCTGCAGCACTGCATATGGACAGAACAGAGCCATTTGGGAACTATTTAATCCAGTTGACCCAGAGGAAGTATGGTGTCCCAGAAGATTTGTTGAGTAAAACGAGGTCTTTCAAGGGTTATGGCGATAAGAAATAAAAGTTTTTACTTTGTACCGCTAATTCAAAGTCTAAAGCAGTTACTGTCCACTTCTAGAATCTTCACCATGTTGACCACTGCACCACAAAGCAGCAGAGAGGGATTCATTTATGATTTTATTGACGGCACTGTCTTTATATCACACCCTTTATTTTCCCAAAAAAACATATGCACTTGAAATAATACTTTACACAGATGAAATTGAATTATGTAACCCCTTAGGGTCCCATTCTTCTGAAAATAAATTGCTTATGTTTTATTATATTTTAGGTAATATTGATCCAAAATTTAGGTTAAAGTTGTCTGCAATACGACTCCTTGCTATTGCTAAGGCAAATGATATTTCTCAATGGGGTGTTGATGTTGTACTAAAAAGAATTATTCAAGATCTGACACTGCTTTACAATGGTGTAAGGATTGAAATGCCAAATGGGGAAATTGAGTTGTTTGGTGCTGTGATAGCTGTATGTGGGGACACACTTGCCCAGCATGAGCTTGCTGGCTTTAAAGAAGGAATTGGTTTTTCTCGTAGCAAAGGTCGACACTGTGAATGTGACTTTGAGGATCTGCAAAGTATTTTTGAAGAGAACAAGTTTGTTAAAAGAACTCTGGAAAAGCACATCAGGCAGTGTCTTCAAATAGAAAAAGCAAGAACAGATTTCTTGAAAGCATCCCTTAAGCCCACTTATGGAATTAATAGAAGAAGCAGTCTAGTGGATGTTCCTGCATTTGACCTGATCACACAAAGTACACAGGATATAACACATGTTATTTTTGAAGGCGTTGCACCAATGGAAATAAAGCTTGTATTGAAACACCTTATTCTGTCAGGACAAATGGAATTAGACATGTTTAATTCAGCCATTCAAAACTTTCCGTACTCACCTATTGATATAAGGAATAAACCTTCTCCCATATTGAAGGTGCACATGAATAGAAAAAAACTCTGAACTGCACCAAATGTACTGAAATATAGGTGCATATTTGCTATTGTTTCATCTAAAATAAAACAGTGGATTCAAATTTGCATTTGTCATTTGTTTTTATTATGTGAAAAGACTTAGTTGTGTTCAAGTCAAGATTTCTCATTTCATGCTTGAAATAAGTAATTTTTACTTTGAAAAGTGTTTTTATACTTGTGTGTGTAGATGAGACAGCTTTGTAATAGTTGATATTCTTGTTTCAAGCTTGTATTACTCAATATTAGTCAAAAAATCTCAGTAACAAGCTTTAATATCTTACTGAGATAATTAAGGAGCAATACACTTAAAACAAGCAAAATACGCTGACATAAGAACTGCTTAAGGAGAAGAATTATCTTATCAGACAAAAAACAAGCAAATTTCACCCTGATATAAGATATTTAATCTTACTTAGATTTCAGTTTTTGCAGTGTAGACTTTAAAGCAGCTCTGCTCGTGTACAAGTCTCTCCATGGCCTGGCACCAAAGTACATCTCCGACATGTTAGTGCCATATGAACCATCTCGGACTCTGAGGACCTCAGGGGCCGGCCTCCTGCTGGTGCCTAGAGTCAGGACTAAACATGGAGAATCAGGGTTTCAGTTTTATGCAGCTAAAATCTGGAACAGTCTTTCTGAAGATGTGAGACAGACCTCTACTCTGACAATGTTCAAATCTAGGCTTAAAACAGCTCTATTTAACTGTGCATATGACTGAAAGGATCTGATCTGCACTCTTCTTTTTAAATTTATTTTATAAAGATTAATGTTGATTTTATTTTGTATTGTGATTTTTTTTAAAGTCATTTTATAATGATTAATGTTGATTCCATTTTGTATTGTGATTTTAATGCATTTTCTTGTTCTGTAAAGCACTTTGAATTGCCTGGTGTATGAATTGTGCTCTACAAATAAACTTGCCTTGCCTTGCCTTGCAACAACATCAGAGTTTAAAAACATAAAACACAGAATCAAAAAACACCAAACACAAAAAAGGAAGAGCACACTGGAAAGAAAAGTCAGTTATCCAACTATTACAGCTAGGATCTAGCTTAAAATGACGGAGGTGTCTATCAGCAAGCAGAAAGGGTTGAATAGTATTGAGTCTGGGGAAAAAGTCTTTAAACAAATGTCTGGCATGTGTCTTCTGCCCCACAAGATGCATGAACAAAAAGAGCAATAATGCAACCACTGCATCCTCCACACCTCTGCCAGCTCTGTATGAACCCTGCAATGGATCCAGGTGTTGTCCAACATGCAATAAAATGGAAGTCCTTATAATCTTCTCAACATCTTCATTTCTAGAGATGTCAGATCTACAGGCCTAATGTCACTGAGTGCTTTGTGGGAGCCACTCTTTGCGATGGGAACGAGAACTGAATGATTCCAAAGCTTAGGTACTTGCTGCAGCTCAAGAGACATTGAAAAGATGCACTGGAAAATGCTGCTCAGGTGATCTCCTGATTATTTTAGTGTTCAGAGTCTGAACCACGGGGAGAAAGTCCTGTGAAGTCAGCCAGAACAACAGTTAGCACTAATGCTAACTGGCTACTGCTGTGTTTTTCTTGCTGACAAGCAGTGATTTAATTTTTCTCACCAGAGAAAATATGATGAACCTCACAGGGGAACTACCAGAGTGAGAGAAAAAATAATCTGAGAAGAGAGGGTCTGCAGCTGAATCAGACAAAACAGGAGACATCACAGAGACATCATGGGAAAACTCTCCATGTATGACCCTGCAACAACCCCAAAAAGGGATAAGTGGTACAGATAGTGGATGGATATTTTGGATTCATTAAAATATTATTTAATCATCTAATTTTTTCTTTTCTTTAACAGTGACTTCAGTCCCTATCTCTGTTTAGTAGACATCTTGTCTCCTTCTTTCAGCTGTTTTCATGCTTCCATCATGGCTGGGTTTGACTCAAATATTCCTGTCTTCATGGCTAATTGTTGACTAATAAAGGCCCGCAGATGTATTTCTGTAAATCATATCCAACAAGAATTCATTCCTGATAAAACACAGTCTTGGGTCAGTTAATAGTTGTCAAAGTTTAACTACCAAGTTATCCTTAAGACCACCACATTTATTACTCCTCATTTTCTGAATGTCTTCTTGCATGTTTATTTGTACAGGGACAGAATAAAGTAAGCGTTGCTTCTCCCGTATTTGAAGTCTGATCTAGTTTGTAATGGCTGTCTCTTGTTGGTTATTTAAAGACATTTGATATCACTCAGGGGGCAGATGAGTAGCTCTGAAGGGCCTGATGTGGCCCCCGAGCCACCAGGTGATGATCACTGATGAAGGCACTCTCTGGTGGAGTGCTGAAGATGCTTTTAGTATTCAGATCTGAATAATTCTCACCGTTCTCAATCAGAGCCCCCACAGCCGCCTGAGTCGCCACAGCCGCCTGAGTCGCCACAGCCGCCTGAGTCGCCACAGCCGCCTGAGTCGCCAAAGTCGTTGTTGTCCGCATGAAATCCGGATCCAGAGTGTGTGACTCCAGTGGAGATTTTTCCTGGCCTGTTCATCCTGATACAAACAAACTCCAGTTATTTAGTTTACTGATGTAAATGTCACATATGGCACACATCATGATTAGACCAGCAGTGCTCAGCTCATCTGTCTCTTCACCTTCCCTGTTGTCCCTTTAAGAGATGAGCCCTCTGCTGTTTTCATGGATAAACTCTGGGTAAATGTGCCTCCACACATTCTAGAACAAATATCTATAAAGAGAGCGTGTTACTGTGTTATCACTGTTTTAGACTTCAGACCACAGCCTGATGACCTCAGAGCTGACAGAGCCATGTGCCCCCCGTTGACCTCTAACACAGTCGACCTGTAGGTCAGTCTGTACATGCTGCTTCCTCCTCTGTCACCCCCACTCCCATTAGCCCATCAATACATCAATGGTAAACTTATTCTTTGATGAAAATAAAACTGCAGCAATGATAGAGACACAATTACTTGTCATTGCACTAGAGGGCAGGCACTTAGTCTCACATAACCACTCACTTTCTCTGATTTAAGATTATTTTTCATTTTATGAAGAGTTTCAGGAGCAAAACAAGCAAACATAAACAGCAGAGCATTTGATGAATTTCATGAAATGTGAGCTCTGAGCTCACATAACAAAAAATAAACATAAAATAATCATAAATGAACTGAACTACAACATTAAGAAGGCTAAAACATAAGAAAACAGTGGTAAAATTCCTAATGTTAAAAGCAAAATTACTCAAAAACATGAACAGAGGCAAGTTAAAACATGACGAAAGAAAGTAAAAAGAAGGCAAGTCCTTGAAATATTCAAAAAATCTTTTTTATCAAGGCAAAAGAGCCAAAATTATTATATTTAAAAAGGACCCATCTTTTCCTTTTCTTTAATGGTGCAGCCCAGCCCGGTTGAATAACTGAGCTGTGACTGAATGTCCAGTTTGATTCAAAGCAGTGAAGGAGCAACAGCTTCAAAACACAACAGCTACAGCTAGGAAGAAAGAAAGAGGACAGAGAAAGAAAGAAAGATAAAGGGCTGCCATCAAGAAACAAGTACAGAAACAGGGAAAGGAAAGAAACACAGAAATTAAGGAAAGAAATCAAGAAGCTCAGAAAAGCTGCAAATAAACTAAGTGAAGAAAAAAAGGCTCAAGACCGGCCTGAAGACCAAACAGAGTCAAAACACTGAACAAAGAGTCTTGAAGACAAAGGAAGGAAAGCTAAGAAACTCTCACACAGGCTGACTGATGATGAAGATAGACTGTGGAGTGATGAAGATGATGGAGTGATGAAGATGATGGAGTGACAAAGATCATGGAGGAATGAAGATGATGTTTAGATACTTTCATCTAACTCATTCATACCTATTTTGTTTCTTCTCATGTGGCCTGAAACAAATAAAAATCAGTAATTATTCATCAGGTAAACATGAAGCTACAGGCTGACAGATAGATGCCAAATGATGTTGATGGTGTGTCAGTGTTTGAGTGTTGAAGGGAAGCTGATGATGAAGATGATGGAGTAATGACGGAGATCCTGCTGTAGAGCAGAGATGGTCAAACTCAGAGAGGAACATGTGAATGATTGTCTTTGACAGAGAGACATAATCAACAAGACATCTGAATCATTCCCAAAATAACAAAATGAGAGAAAATGAAGCTTTCACGACATGAAATATCAATATTTTAGGAGTTTTTAAGTCCTTCGGCAACAAGCTTGATGATATTTTAGTGCAATGAACCTGTTACTTTCCACAGAGAAGGATCTAGAGTAAGACTGACAAAAACATGTTAAAGGTTGAGTTTTGCTTTTTAAAGTCTGTGAAGAAAAAATCAGAACCTGGTTATTAAATTCAGAATTCTGAGATTAAAGTACAAAAATCGGTAAATAAGTCACAATTAATACAAGACAGAACAGCATAAATAAATCAACAGAATTCTAACTTGAATCAAAGAATTTTGAATTTAATTCCAGAAAAGTGACTTTTATATGATCTTGACTTCAAACTCAGAACTCCTACTTTCCACATCTCTAATATTATTTTAAGAATTATAATCTTTTATGACTCATCTGAGTGGTGATGATGGTGGAGTGCTGACGAAAAATGACTTGACAATGGTGTAAACAAAACATAACTTAAATTAAACATTAAAAAGGCTTAAACATATGAACAATAATCATATTGTTAAAAGCTAAAATTTTGCAAAAAATAAACAAACAAATTAAGAAGAAAAACAGAAAGTCTAAAATGTAAGTACAAGAAAGGCAAACTCATCAAAAGATTCATAAAATCATTTTATATATGAAAGAAAGAGGGAAAAGAAAGAAAGAAAGAAAGACAGACAAAGGGCTGCCTTTAAGAACAAGAACAAGTAAAGAAAGAAATAAAGCTAAGCAATCAATAAGCTCAGAAAAACTGCAAATAAACAAAGTGTAGAAAAAAAGGCTCAAGACTGACATGAAGACCAAACAGAGTCAAAACACTGAACAAAGAGTCTTGAAGACAAAGGAAGGAAAGCTAAGAAACATGTCACACAGGCTGACTGCATGATGAAGATAGACTGTGGTCTATCCCTCCCATCCTTTCCCCAACATCCAAATGTTTTATCTGATTGTGTAACCAACAACTCTCTTGCCACAGCAGCTCTAACCAGCTTCAGCACTCTATTCTCCCACATCATGGCAGCAAATCCTCACTGGTAATTGTGTAGATCTAGCCCAACTCCTTCAGCCATCCATCACTGATACCAGTCAGCCCAGAGAACTTCTCACACATTTCGGCTCCGTTGCAGCTCCGTTACCCCGCACATTCTCGGTCCAAAGACTTCACTCCTACTGAATCTGCCCTCGCTTTCTCATGGTACAGAGATGTCATCTGCTCGACCCTCCCTGCACGGAGACCTGAGCTAGACGACTACCTGTCCATAGTGCTGGATATGGCATTAAGGTTCGGAGGGACAGGGTTTTACTCTTATCATGTTCACTTTGCTAATCAAGCAGCTGGCCGCATACAACAGTTCAATCAGGGAACATACTGGGGCAATCTCAACTCCGAGTTAACTGCTGCATCTTTGCTGCTGGCACATCCCTTGTCCTGGGAGTTCAGCACCTTCTCACCCCGCCACTGCGTGCACAGTCAGTGTCCCACCAGCTTGATCATGTCCTTCTTCCTCATGCGACACCTCCGTTTTCAACCGCTTATCAGTAGTAGCACCTCCACCTTCCATCGTTCCAAGCCCGCGGACTTACGTCCCTCAGTCAATGTTCCAGTGCCCAAAGGCATGGACAAGTGAGGGCGCCCAGTCCTCTACCAGGCAGGAAGGATGGTTTGCAGTAATTTTAACCACCTGGGCTGCTTACGATCCAACTGCTGTCTCCTGCACTTCTGTTCTTTTTTTGGAGGCGTTCATGCCAGGAACACCTGCCCTCACAATCCAACTACACACGCAGCATGACTAGCATGGCACCTCGACACACCAACCACAGTAAACATTCTTGTCGCAGCTCTAGAACATCATCCTGATAGGTTGTTTGTTGATTTCCTTATCAATGGCTTCACACATGGTTTCTATCCTGGGATTGAAATACCCTCGACACTTCTCACATTTGTCAAAACCTCCAGTCTGCTCTAGCTGAGCCGCACACCATTGAAACCCTGTTGGCTAAGGAGGTCAAAGAGGGTTTCATGATCTGGCAACAAGACATCTGAATCATTCCCAAAATATCAAAATGAGGGGATATGAAGCTTTTTTCGAGAAAACAAAACAAAAAAAAAAACAGTATCTATGGGATGTTTTCAGTCCTTTAGGCAACAAGCTTGATGATGAAATCTATTTAAACTTATCTTAAGTGTAATGAACCTGTTACTTTCAAGGCCACTAAAGAGGATCTGGATTAAGATTGATGTCATCATTTTACAGATTAAGTTTTGCTTTTTCAAGTCTGTGAAAAAAAGTCAGATTTCTGAACAAAGAGTCTTGAAGCCAAAGGAAGGAAAGCTAAGAAACATGTCACACAGGCTGACTGCATGAACATAGAGTGTGGAGTGAGGAAGACGATAAATCGATGAAGATACTTTCATCTAACTCATTCATACCTTTTTTGTTTTTCCTCCTCCGCCCTGAAACAAAGTAAATCAGTAATTATTCATCAGGTAAACATGAAACTACAGGCTGACAGATAGATGCCAAATGATGTTGATGGTGTGTCAGTGTTTGAGTGTTGAAGGGAAGCTGATGATGAAGATGATGGAGTAATGACGGAGATCCTGCTGTAGAGCAGAGATGGTCAAACTCAGAGAGGAACATGTGAATGATTGTCTTTGACAGAGAGACAAATTCAACAAGACATCTGAATCATTCCCAAAATAACAAAATGAGAGAAAATGAAGCTTTCTAGACATGAAATATAAATATCTTAAGAGTTTTTAAGTCCTTCGGCAACAAGCTTGATGATATTTTAGTGCAATGAGCCTGTTACTTTCCACAGAGAAGGATCTAGATTAAGACTGACAAAAACATGTTAAAGGTCGACTTTTGCTTTTTAAAGTCTGTGAAGAAAAAATCAGAACCCTGTTATTAAATTCAGGATTCTGAGATTAAAGTAAAATATCAGTAAATAGTCACAATTAATACAAGACAGAACAGCGTAAATAAATCAACAGAATTCTAACTTGAATCTAAAAAAATTGAATTTAATTCCAGAAATGTGACTTTTATATGATCTTGACTTCAAACTCAGAACTCCTGCTTTCCACATCTCTAATATTATTTTAAGAATTATAATCTTTTATGACTCATCTGAGTGGTGATGATGGTGGAGTGCTGACGAAAAATGACTTGACAATGGTGTAAACAAAACATACCCGTAAAATACCAAATAAAAGCCGGGGCGTTTATTTGCTTTAATCACTGAGCAGACCAGGCGTTTATTTGGGACCGGGCAACTATTTGGGGCAGGCATTTAATTCCTTTTGCACAGATAGCAAGTAATTAAAAAATATGGTAAATGTAATCAAATTATTTATTTACACATATGAATAACACCTTTACATTTTCAGATCATGTTTCTTTTCAAGTGTGAACTGTCAGTTGTGAGTTCAGTGTTTGGATGTGTGTTCTGTAAACTTCGACCATATCTCCAAGGCAGTGCCGAATAAATTACACCGGGCGTTTATTTGGAACGGGCGTCTATTTGTCAAAATGTACTGCTACACGAGGCGTTTATTTGGGACCGGACGATTAATTGGAACTGAGTGTTTATTTGGTATTTTACGGTAAATTAAATTAAACATTAAAAAGGCTTAAGCATATGAATAATAATCATATTGTTAAAAGCTAAAATTATGCAACAAGATACACACAAACAAAATTAAGAAGAAAAACAGAAAGTCTAAAATGTAAGTACAAGAAAGGCAAATTCATCAAAAGATTTATAAAATCATTTTAAAATGTAAAAAGGCACAGTTAAATATAAAAAAGCACAAATCTTGGAAGAAAGAAAGAGGGAAAAGAAAGACAGACAAATGGCTGCTGTTAATAACAAGAACAAGTAAAGAAAGAAAGAAAGAAAGAAAGAAAGAAAGAAAGAAAGAAAGAAAGAAAGAAAGAAAGCTAAGAAATCAAGAAGCTCAGAAAAACTGCAAATAAACAAAGTGAAGAAAAAAGGCTCAAGACCGGCCTGAAGACCAGAGTCAAGACACTGAACAAAGAGTCTTGAAGACAAAGGAAGGAAAGCTAAGAAACATGTCACACAGGCTGACTGATGATGAAGATAGACTGTGGAGTGATGAAGATGATGGAGAGATGAAGATACTTTCATCTAAATAATTCCCACCTTTCTTGACTTCCTTGCTTTGACCTGAAACAAATAAAAATCAGTAATTATTCATCAAGTAAAAATGAAGCTACAGGCTGACAGATAGATGCCAAATGATGTTGATGGTGTGTCAGTGTTTGAGTGTTGAAGGGAAGCTGATGATGAAGATGATGGAGTGATGATGAAGATCCTGATTCTACATCAGAGATGGTCAAATTTAGAGAGGAACATGTGAACAATGTGTCTTTTACAGACATATTCAACAAGACATCTGGAACATTCCCAAATTTACGTTTGGATTAAGACAACGAAAAAAAAAAAATCAGAGACTGAGTTTTCTGTATTTTTAAGTATGTGAAAAATGACAGATTCTGTGATTTAATTCAGGATTCCAAGTCATAATTCTATTTCTAACAAAATTAAAACAGCCAGAATATTATTGTTGCCATATTTTTTTTGTTGCTGGTAGTGTCAACAACAATGGCACAAAAACTCTTAGAAGCAGAAGATTGAGTCTGTAAAGCACAAGCAGGATCTTCATTACTGTCCAGGATCAAAAATAAAAAGGAGGGTTCTCAGGCAAGCAAGGTTCAGTACACAAAGGAGGTTATCAGACGAAGCTAGTTCGGTACACAGAGAGGCAGAAGGTAGTAAGGTATCCAGAAGGGAAGAGACAAAGACGAGGTCAGACAAAAACAGGTTTGTTATCAAAGAGACTGTGACTATGAGAGCAGAGAGTGAACTGGATTCTTAACAATCCAGCAACAACACAAAGGAAGACAGGAGGTTAAATACTAGAGGTAATGACACAGCTGGGGAGGAACAATCAGGACAGGAAGTGAGCAAAAAACACATAACAGGACAAACAGACGAGGTGTAATCATGACAGGTAGATAGCACTCTCACTTTATTTGGGTTGTCTGCAGTAAATGATCGTTCTTCTTTCTCTCTCATCATCATTGGAGAAAACTGTGTGCTCTTTGGCAGAGAATGGACTCTTATCAAGCAACAGGTCGGTACAAGTTATGCCTATGTCTCACTGCTCATGTACGAATAGTGAATATAGTGCCATGGAGACCTTGCATTAAATGGTCTTTGTGAATAGCTGCAGAATAAAGTACCGTGTGGAAATCCCCATCTAACCTGCTACCCCAGGTCTTCTGTGATACCTGCTTCACATCACCGGCTCAGCCCATTACAACCTGTACGATTGTTTTTGCCAGAGAGACAAAGTTGTTGAAAACATTCAACAAGCCCTTTTAACCATTCCCAAAATAACAAAATGAGGAAATATGAAACTTCTTGAAACATAAATTATCAATATCTGTCGTCAAAAAGTCACAATTCATAAATGACAGACATGGGCCAGATTATTATCAGTAAGTATTACTCATGCTTACTTAAAAATGGTGGAATGATCGCAGAGACGACCACAGTCGGCTAAATTACTCTCATCCTTGATGTCTTCTAATAGGATCATGCGGCCTGGCAACCACTATCTGCAGATGATTTCATTGTCCCTTAAATCAAATGCTACTCTCCTCTGATAAATCCTCTTTTGTGCACGCCTGCTATTTTTCGTGCCTTGGTGCCTATGCCTGGCTACAAACACTGCTGCAATGATTAGCAAAGAGTCCTGTCATGACAGCGCCTATAAAGGCTCTGCTCGACAGTTACTACCAAATCAGTGCCATTTGGAGTCACTTTGGGCATGTGGGAGCCATAAGTGTGTATAATGTGGGACATGTTGGTAAGTGCTGCATATTAATGTGAAGGGGGTGTACACACTCTGCTAGCACTTGAGTGGTGCGTATGTCACCTAGGATGTGTACTCCATGGTTACAAGTAATCCTGCTCACCTATAGTCTGGGTTGGTTTGTTAACCAGAGAGGGTGAGTTGGGAGTGAAAATACCGCTTCACCACTACATTAGGCTTAAAACCACATTAGTTTTGCTTTTTCTGCACATTATCTTGTACTCTTTGATGTATATAAATTGTGCATTGTTAGAAATAAAGAGCAGTAATGAGCATTCCTGCTGTTTTTTTTTTTTTCTCTGCTGTGCCGGTCAGCCACAATAGAGCAAGAGAGAGTGAGAGAGGGAGAAAGAGAAATTGTGTGGATTAAATACACAGGTCTCACTGGTCTTACTGACTGTGGCATTTAGCACTGGTCTTTTGTGAGCAATGAGGCTTATTTGCATAGGAAGGGGGCAATTTTGGGCTAAATTTATGAATATATCCTCATTTACATGCATGCAAACTGGACCAGGTTGGCACAGGTTTAGGCAATGCAATCCTTTTAAGGATTTGGCCCAGGATCTTTAAATTTTGACTTTAGTTTCAGAAATCTGACTTTCATTTATCATGATTGTGAACTCATTATTCCATTTTCCAGAACTTTGACATTCTGAGACTTATATGTTTTTCTCTGTGAGCTGTAAATGGTGGGTGAATGTATGACGATGATAATGATGTTAAGTTGGTGTAGTGACAAAGGTATTGTTAGATTGTGGACAGATGTCTTCAACTTACTTTCCAGAACCCATCTTCCCCAAATGGACAAATGGTGGAGCGCCCTCTGCTGGATTTGAGCTGTTACAGAGGAATCAGACAGAAGAATAAACAGGAACTCTGTATCTGATTCACAGCAAAAAAATAACCATAAACACGTTTTCATCAGGTATCCACAGACCATCTAGTCTTTATCCAGACTGTCGGGCTTAGTCTGTTGAGTCAGAATTAGTCACAGAGGATTAATAAAGTTTATGTAACATAGAGAAACTTCCCTGATGGAGACAAGCAGCTCAAAAATCACTCCATATTAAATTTAACAGTTTGAGTGATTTGGCTTTAACTCTAAATGGCATTATTAAGATATATATCCATTCATATATTTTTATTTGAGAATATTTGGTAGAAATTAAGTTATTTATTTAATTATTGTAGAAAAATAAAAAAGGGGGAATGAGATTTTTATTTTGAAGGGCTACTCGCCTGCAGGCCACATCTGTTTGTTTTTTTTCATGTTACATGTTACGTGCTGGCAGAGTGAAAAGTGTGTTTACAAGAGGAGCATGTGTAACGAAGTAAAAGGTGTAAAAGTTATTGCTCCTGGCTGATAAGGGCACAAGATTTGTAATTGTTTTTGTGTCACGTTTTTTTAGTGTAAGGTTGAGGTGCGGTTCATTTCTTGATTTAGTGGGTCTTTATTGCGTTGTGTTTGGTTAGTGGAATGCTGCCTAGTGTTGTTATCGTCGAGATAAAAGCTGCACATTGATTTATAAAAAATAATTTATCAATAATTTCATTTCAAGCTAAATATGATAAATATGTAGCACTCGGAAAATGTAATTTTCATAAGAAACAATAGAGAGTGATAATTCATGTTTTAATGTCTGATATTAGCAGCTAAAAGGATATACTTTAACTTTGTGTGGAAAAAATGTTGAACATTGTAAATAGATAGTCATTTTTTTATTTTGACTCTTTTCTTTAGCTCTTACGGTGTTCAAGGGGTTCAGAGTGTGTACGACAGTATGAAGGTTTCAAAATTAAAACTTTATGAAATATCAGTTTGAGAGTCTGACCATCAATCAGCCAGGGATGCTACAGTTACTTTGATTAGAAACATATATTCTTTAAAACTCTGCATTTTATTTCTTGATTTCCTGACTGTAGCTCATTAATGTTCAGACTTTAATGTTCAAAAAATAAAATGGGGTCAAATAAAACAAACAGCAAAGACAATGTCAGCCTGTTGATAACTCAGCAGGACATCACTTACATTTCTACCTGTTGATTGTAACAGTTCAGACAGATACACTTCCTGTACTCTGCAGTCTCATTTTCACACAAACACAAATGTATCTAGAAAAGCACTCGAGAGCGCAGACCTCCTCCAGCTCAGTCCTCACCCATATTGTGATTTTCACAATAAATATTAATCCTTCCTTTATTTTAACCAAAATATTCAAATTCCTTGACCGTGAAAACATACCATTAGCAACTGAAATCATAATGATATCTATTTTAGTTCAGTATTCATTTTCTGTCATGGCCCATCCAAACTGTGATCCAGATCACTTTCAAACTCTAATCATTTGTTCCTTGTCCCAATCTGGATATTTCCTAAAAAGTTATGAATGCAGTTTCACATCAGCCGAGAATCTCTCCATCAGCGTCTAACCCTCTGAAAATATGAATAAATGTCACTTACCTTCGCCTCAGCTCGGAGAAAACAATTGGATTAAAAGTGAAACAAAACTTCTCCAACAAGAGTTTCAGCAATCCGCAGGTAAAGGGGGGGGGGGGGGGGGGGGGGGGCACAGGAGGGCCCCGTCCTGCCCATCTTCAGCCGGATTGGTCAGAGTGTAAATCAAGGTGTGGCTAACTGGACAGTGTGGAGGAAGTGCCTTAACAACGGGTTGCAAGGATATTTAGAGGATAGGCCTCTACTTTTTTTTAAGTTTTTAAGAGTATAGAGACAACCACAGCAAAAGCAGAATAGATTTTTTTTCTCATTTAAACATGAAGACATTAAACTCCACCTGATGTGAGAAGATGATCCTTCTGAACAGTTTAAGCCCTCTCTCCATAAAAGCTTTCAATGAAATCATGGGCCAATTTGAGATAAACCAGCCAAAACAGCTTCAGACTGTGATGAGAAAACAAAAACAAACTTGAAGCCGCATTGGTCACAAACCTTGATAAACTAGAAACAGTAATAAGGACTATGTCATGGGACTGGGTACTGAATAGATTTATGCAGTGTTGGGAAAATTACTCCAAAAATGTAATGCATTATTTATTACTTTTCACTGTCATTTCAAAGTAATTTGTTGTATTATAATATTACTGTATTTGAAATGTAAGGCATTACACTATTATCACATTACTTTTAAGTTCCTCTGGTCAAAATAACAGGATTTGTCATTCTAAATGACATATAATGTAGCTCATTACGCACAAAAAGCTCATTACACATCCAGTGAAGGTGATGTGTCAATCTGACTGAGTTCAGCTTAAGGCTAAAAACAGGAGAATATAATAGACACATTAATGCTCATGACACACTACAATACTCTCTCACCCCTTTCACAAGTCTATCCACTGTCATTCTCTCCTATTAATAAAGGCACAAATGCCAAATAAATAAATAAATAAAAATTATGGTAAACTGTGTCAGAGATGCTGTAACTTTGGGCCTGGTGGAAGACTTTTCTCCTCTGCTGATCTCACTGAGTATTTGGTGAATTTGTATTTAAACAAACAATCAAAAAAACACCTTTTCATTTTTTTGGGTTGAATTAAAAAAGCATGTAACTTGCATTACTGACATTTGCACGAGTAAAACATTACTGATTTCATGTAATGCTTTACATAAGTACAGTTAATAGGAATGCATTACAGTAATCACATTACTTTTGTTATGCATTACTCCCAAAACTGGATTCAGTGACCATCTCTAAAAAGTGATATGGATTAATCCTCTGCTCTTGGCCTTTTGCTGTCACTGCATTCATGTGTTGACACTCTACAAAACAGTTTGCAGTGCTCGAAATCACGAGTTTAACTGAACAACACAAAACTACCTTCTTAAAGTCAACATGTAAGAAAAAAGAAATGTGCAGAAGAGTCTGGTGATGGCAGTGAAGTTGCTTTTGCTGATTCAGAAGTTTAAGGTTGAAACATATGTTATCATTGACAGACTTTGTACCTTTCCAAGTGTATTGGATCCTACACACACGTGTGTGTGTGTGTGTGTGTGTGTGTGTGTGTGTGTGTGTGTGTGTGTGTGACCTCAGTGGAGTTTTATTTGAGGGACTGTGATGATTGTGATGTGTGTTAAAGAGCTTCTAAGCTGAGCTCCTCTTATCTGACAGATCTGGATGGTTCCTTGTCAGACAAACTGTTTCTGTTCAACCACTTTGTGCAGAATGAGACTTTACCTGATCAGCTCCTGCAAGCTCTGACAGACATGGACTGAGGATGTTTCCAAATGTTTATGCTGCACTAAGACTGTTTTAAACTTGCCCATGTCAAACTGTTAGGGTGAGAGGTTGTTTTCTGTTTTGAAACAATTTAAAATTGAACTTTAGGGCTACAATGTCTCTTTTGGCCATGGAGCAGGAACTTGTTATTGCTCTTGATTTGGAGGATACTGTAAACCACTTTGCATTTTCAAAGTCCAGGAAAATGGCAGCATAACATATGTTTGCCAAATGAAACCAAGCAACAAGTTTTAACATACACTTTCCCTTTGTTTAGGATTTAAATTGTGTATTTTTCCACATCATGAAGCATTTCTTTTTTTTGTCTGAGAGAAATTGTCAGATTTCCAAATGTCAATATTGAACTGTTCAACTCTTGCCTGTTGGGTTGAATTGTGATGTGACAGGCTGTTTTCTGTTTGGCAACAAGTTCAAGGTGCAGTGTGTAGAAATTAACATTTTAATTACATCTAGTGTTCAGATGTTGGATGTTTCTAAAACATCACATCACTAAGTGATTAGAGCCGGTAAAGACCAAAGGATCGTGAACAGGGCATCATTTACAACAGTTACAGGTGAGGGCTTTTTATTCATATTTGTAACTATTATTTTTTATAGACAACAGGTCAGTTAAGATGCCACATGCTATCCAGGTAGATTTTAGGACCACCGGCCAGACTTGTGTTCAAAAATAACATTTTGCTCTTTTTGTCCCTAAAACCTACCCGCAGACAACATGGCAAATCAATATGTCCGCCTCCACAGAGGAGAGACCTGCGGTACATAGATATAAAACGCTTTTCTAACCGAAAGCTAACTAACAGAACTAAGACTGCAGATTTCAGCTCTCTAGTTCCATCTGTGGCCACTGAATGTAACTGCACTGTTGTACACCAACGTGCATTTGTTGACATACAGAGGAAGGAGAAGCCAACAGGATGTCTCGAGAGACAAATGAACCACGTGGAATGATAAGGTTCAGTCTGATTGTGTTTTCTATTTGAATAAATCATCATTACGTAAAAGTCCAACAATAACAGGGCTAAATCAGCATCGGTCAGACATCCCTCTTCTTCTGTCTGCTTACGCCAGCCAGTAAACGTCACGCCGTTTATCCCAAGCATTGAGCTTGTTACTCTCCAGCTTTCTTTTTAACATCTCCCTCAATAAAACTTTTCTCTTCTTCAGGTTATTCATTGCTTCTGCCATGTTGACAGCTCTACATTTAGCTTTCTTCTTCTTGTTTAATGTCAGGTGTTATCCAGTGTCAGAAGAGCATTACTGCCACCTACTGTGCAGGAGTGTGAGCCAGAGGTCCCTGTTTCCATGAGGAAAATAAGAGCATATTTACTTTAAACTAAATTCTACCCATTAAATCTGTTTTAAAAATTCCAAACTGCACTGTGTTCTCCTTTTCCCAGCATTTAGCTTTTGACTCAAGGGGGAAGGGATGTATGCATTAAAAGGGGTCATAAAGCAGTCAGAGCAGTAAAGTTTGTAGTGTTTTAGTGTGAAGTCTTTCTACCATCCACACTGAAGTTGCATAGTGCCAGTGGAGGTGATACAGACCCTCAGACCATGACAGAGGTGTCATTCAACCGTTTGTAAGGTGGTGATGTTGACTTGGCTGGCCGCAGTGCTCTAGTCCTGCTGAAGTCCACAACCATCTCCTGCTCTTGGATGTGTTCAGGTAAGGCTCTCACTCCAGTCTCTGAAGGTCCACACCAGGTCCCTATAATTCCCCTCCTGCTCACTCATCACACACACCAGAATGTTTCTGGACATGGCAAGACTCAGGCCCCATCCACACAAAGCCAAACTGAGGTCTAGCATATGTTTTTGCCAAATCTGTGTAACATCCATACAAAGACGGCGTTTTGGGGTCTGTAAACAATCATTTTGAAACCAGGTTCCAGAGTGAAAAGATTTTGAAATTATCACAGACTCCGTGATTACTGGCTCTCCGTGACTTTTCAGATACGCTTACATCATAGTTTCATAACTTCATTGACACGCATGCGTCACACGACAATGGCAGCATACATGAAGCATATGTGCTGATGAAGCTAGTGACCCTACTATCCCTGTTGCAGTAAAATCTCCTTCTTCTCAATCACCACCGAGTTGAACAAACAATTATCATGGACAAATTACGGCATTTTATGATCACTTTATCACAATCTCTGTTTATAGCTTTTGCCGCAAGTGCGCATGCCCACTGTTTTTTCGTCTGTTTTCTCTTGTTTCCGTCATATCGTCACAGCGCCCCTAGAGGTCTGGCATGTGTTTTACAGCTTTTTGATGCGTATAGACGCACAGATTTTCTGAGACGCCTTCGTCTTTATGACAATCATTTTTGAAACTGTTAAGCATTTTGTCTTTGTGTGAATGGGCCCTCAGAGTTGTAGTTGAAGTCTGCTGTGTACATAGTGAACAG
This sequence comes from Scarus forsteni, assembly GCA_036419115.1. NCBI lineage: Eukaryota > Metazoa > Chordata > Actinopteri > Labriformes > Labridae > Scarus > Scarus forsteni. Next base: position 299,182 of record JAZDUH010000095.1, on the reverse strand, counting down.
GTGGGGTGCGAGAACAGTCCCCTGTAGAGCATCGGTGCAGGACAGACCCTGGTGGACGCTGAGGCTAACTTGTAAAAGGACAGGTTGAGCTCACTGGTCCTCTCCAGATCATCTTTTGTAACCAGGGTGTTTTTCTGCTGTTGTGTAGCTCCTGTTAAATTACTGTTTATACTGTTTTTGCCTGGTGTCCACTGTGGACACATGCAGAGCTCCCTAAAAATAAAACATATTAAGTCCACTGTTTCTGTTTTGGGGCGGCACGGTGGCGCAGCTGGTAGAGCACATGCCTCACAGTAAGAAGGTTCCCGGTTCAATTCCGGGTCGGAGGGCCTTTCTGTGTGAAGTTTGCATGTTCTTCCCGTGCATGCGTGGGTTCTCTCCGGGTACTCCGGCTTCCTCCCACAGACCAAAAATGTTGCTCATTAGGTTAATTGGTGACTCTAAATTGCCCTTAGGTATGGGTGTGAGTGTGAATGGTTGTCTGTCTGTATGTGGCCCTGCGATCAACTGGTGACCAGTTCAGGGTGTACCCCGCCTTTCGCCCGATGACAGCTGGGATAGGCTCCAGCCCCCCCACCCCAGTATAGAAAATGAATGAATGAATGTTTCTGTTTGGTTCAGAATGGGTTTTTTTGTCTTTGCGTGTTTGATTGAGTGCATGTGTTATATGTGGATTGCAAAAGTGGGTGGGGTCTTATATTGTCATTGTATTCAATTTTCTACTTTTTAATTCATTTATTGTTGTTTTATTTTATTATGTCAAACACTTTGTGCTACAGAATTCTGTATTTGAAGTGTTATACAAATAAAGTTTGATTAATGGATTGATTTAAAAATGCTTAAGCATGATTTTTGATTTGTTTGAAAGAAGCAAGCATATAAAAAGATTCCTTTGTGATGTATGTATGCAAAAGGTCAACAATGTTGTATTTTTTAATGTATTCTTTGGGGGCATTTTGTTCCTTTATTGATAGGAGAGAGACAGTGGATAGACTTGTAAAAGCAGATGAGAGAGTAAGGGAAGACACTGCAAACTGGACTGGCAGAAGTATGTATATGGGACTAAACAATTACTAACCACTCCGCCAAACCAGCACCTTATTGTTATTGTTTATCTCAATTAATTTATTTTGTGAAACTTTAATTTTAATAATAAAATTCTTTGAGTTTTTTTTTTTTTTTTTTGTTAACAGAGTTATACATGTTGTTTATAGTTTATAGAAATTGGACACACTGCTGCATACAGAGGAGTCCTCTCCTGGCTTTTTCATCCTGATACAAACAAACTCCAGTTACTGACTATCCAATATACAGGTCACATGAGCCCATGCCTGTATTAATGAGGAAATGTGCAGAAGGCTTTTTTTTTGTGAGAGGCCAAGCAGATTGACCCAAAACAGGAAAACAGCATCCCGGGTAATTTCAGAATGCAGCCATATCTGACAGTAACATTGACTGAAAATTAACACCAGGCCACCAAAATAACCTGTTTTCTACATGCTGCTCTTCCTGTTGTCTTGTGATCTAACACAGTGGCCATAACTATATGCACTTTTAAATGCTGGTTCTTCTCCCACGCCAACCTTAATCTACAACCATAACCATAACCCTAACCCTACAACCTAAACTCCAGGGTTGAGAAGAACCAAAATTGCCACATCTAGCTTTTACCCTAGGAATTAGTGTAAATAAGTCAAAAATAGCATTAAAAGGCCAAAACATAAGCATAAATGAAGTTAAATACTACATTAAAAAGGCTAAAAGTAAGTGTTGTAGTATTTAATGATGCAAAAACGTTGCCAAAAATGAAAATATGAAGAACAGAACCAACTTTTACAGCCTCTTACAGGTTTTTATTGAAGATGAAGAAACACAAAAACTCAAACAGTTTTTGTTAGATGGACTCCCTGACTCAGATCCTAGATCCAGTTTTAAAGTCCTTCAGCCAGATTATTGTTTTATTGCCTGGATGATAACAATCTTCTTTTATATGAACTTTTTCAGCCAGTTGTTGGGACTATGACCCCACATTGCCTGACAAACTCATTATCTTTGATAACATTCATTATAGTCCACAAGGCAACAGTTTGATTTCCAAAACACTTTAATAACACTCATATAATTGCCCCTCCCTTTAGGGAAAGCTGACCTGGGAATTTTTTTTATTTTATCTCTCTCTGTAAAAAACAGTAAAATTTGGAACTCGCCATGAGAGACCACCCCACATTACAAACTTTGGCTGAAAGCAAACCAGTCCTGTAACCATTAAATTCTATGGTTTTAGAAACCATAGAAAAAACAATTGTCTTGTGATGTGCTCCTATCGTGATCTATTCTTCTGTTCTGTCCTATTTTTGTGTGTATGTTGACTTTTCCATAATGTTTTTTGTTACCTGCCTATGGACAGCAGATATAAATTAGCACTGATGATATTATCTGGCATATTTACACCCATTGTTTTCTTAATAGATGTTCAGTAATGTGCACTGTACCTATTACATTAAAAAATGTCATTTTAGAACACTCTGAACCCCCTTTGATATAATTTTACAGACAATAAAATGATTCCACTAATAAATCCATTACTTCTCTCACATAAGTATACAATTAAATTATTCAAAACTACACAGACAAGGTGAAACAACATTAAATTTTATAATATAGGTACAAATGAAGTGAAATATAACATCAAAAAGCATAAAATAGTTAAAAGAATGATACTGAAAGCTAAAAAATACACAAACACACACAAAAAACAACATTAAAAGACTAAAATGTAAGCATAGATAAGGCCAGTTCATAAGATTTAAGTAATCATTTTATAAAGGCAAAACAGCCAAAGTTATATATATAAAAAGACAATGGGTTGGAGTGTCCCAGCCTAAAATAATAACAGAGCTATGATTGAATGTCCAATTTGATTCAGAGCAGTGAAGGAGCAACAGCTCCAAAACACAACAGCTACAGCTAGGAAGAAAGAAAGAGGACAGAGAAAGAAAGAAAGATAAAGGGCTGCCATTAAGAACAAAAACAAGAACAGAAACAAAGACAGTACAAAAACACAGAAATACAGCTAAGAAATCAAGAAGCTAAGCTAATCAAGAAGCTAAACGTTGAAGGAAGAGTATCAAAGTAAATGTCACACAGGGCATAATGCATGTAGGCCAGTAGGTGTCTGTGCAGGCAGAGTAAGACCTCCTCTGGAACTTAGAAAATAAAATAAGATTTTTTTTAACTGTTTCCATCAGTGTGATGAAGGTCTAATGTCCCTCATTAACATTCTCAGGCAGAGGCCTTTAAAGACAGCATGTGTTTAGTGATTCATTAATTCAGTGAAGATGTGTAACCTAAATGTTGACAGAGACCTGGACCTGCCCGTCCTCTCCTGAGCTTTGGAAACAAAGATTCACACCAGGGATCATCAGCTACAGTACTATAAATGCATTTTACCCTGCATAGTTTTGGCAGCCAGATTAAATAAACATCACAATAAAAACAGTTATCATGTAAATATTTCGGTTTAGGGCTGCACAGTGTGTGGATTCTCTCAATACACTCCTGTTTCATCCCACAGTCCAAAAACATGCTCATTCTGTTGGTTTGTGACTCCAGATGCCTTTAGGTGGGAGTCTGTCTCTCTATGTCGCTCTGTGCTTGGATGGCAGCGATTTTTAATGCTTTAAAAAACAGTACAAATCAAAATCATTGTTTGATACTCTGAACATTTCAGTGAGCAAAGTAAACTATACACAAACCAAAAGCCAGATTTTTACTTGGATGTGGGAATTAAAGGTTTTTAAAAGCTAACAGTAGATTATGATATTTGGGACAAAATCAATTACAAAAGGCAGAAATGTTTGAAAATAAAATAGCAAAAGAATAACTTTAACAAGATAATATTGAGTTGGCAAACATATAAAAAAATGTTTTTGATGAATAAGACATTAAATATATTTTAATGTACCTATGTGTGGCTGAATATATATATGTATATATATATATATATGTATATATATATATATGTATATATATATATATATATATATATATATATATATATATATATATATATATATATATATATATATATATATATATATATATATATATATATATATATATATATATATATATATATATATATATATATATATACCATAATAATGATGGTAATAATAACAACTTCTTTAAATCATATACCAAGAAAATATCCATAATTTGGTTTGTTTGCAGTTATTTTTCTATATCCTAAACATTGACAGAACCAAACATTTTTATAACACATTAAATATTCCTGAATATATTGACCTCTGCCTAACAGTTGAGTAGGGTGTGAAAGGGTTAAGAGACACAAAAAGAGAATGCACAATACTAAAGAAAAATCCCAGCAGGCTGTGGCAGCTCAGCCTGCACTGCTGGGGGAACACAGGAGAAAAGTATCAGAAGCACAGGATTCTAAACTAAAGCCAAAACACCTGCCCAAACTCAAACCATAACAAAAACAAGACAACAAAAATGATCAAAGCAGTGAAACCAATAAAAACACAAAAACACAGAAAGAAACATACCAAAAAATAAAAGGCCCCATAAACTGTGGCTATAATAAAGATTTAAAAATGGAGAGGTTATTCACAGTCTGCACAATGAATTTGTTCACCAAGTGAGAGCCACAACAGCAAAAGCTCAATCTCCTTTAGTTTTGTTAGTTCTCTGCAAAGTTAGGTACAGCTCCATTATTAAGTCCAGTCTGGATTTGGAGCATGCCTCTTATTGTCTGAACAGTCACTGCTAAATCTCTCTGTATTTACCTCTGCCAAGCAGGTTATGTTGCTGCCAGTTTGTTTTTTGTTTGTTAGTTTGTTTCTCTGTTAGCAACATAATTCAAAAGGTTATGGACGGATTTCGATGACATTTTCAGGAAATGTCCGAATCGGGTCAAGAAACAAATGATCAGATTTTGGGAGTGATCCAGATCACCATCTGGATCCGCCATGATGAAAACTGTGATTTTTGTGAATAACTTCTGAACCAAAATAGATATCATTATGAGTTCAATTGCTAATGGTATGTTTTCATGGTCAAGGAATCTAAATATTTAGATGAAATAAAGGTAAGACTAATATTTATGGTGAAAATCACAATATGGATGAGGTCTGCGCTCTGCGAGTGCTTTTCTAGTTTATTATTTTATTTTACCGTTTTGTAGCCAGGAAGTCCCTTTGAGATTAAAAATCTCTCTGACAAGAGGCCTGGCCAAGGTAGCAGCCAATACAGTGATACAGACTTTAAAAACAAGACAAAACAAGAACAGAACAACTCACATTTTAAAACAGGCTTACAAAATGTACAGTGACCTTTCCTGAGAAGAAGCTACACTTCTTTGTCACCACACTCTTGATGACCCTTTTAAAATTTCTCAGAGAGATTAATGACCTTTCTTTAGCTGTTTTTGGAGGTTGGTCAATGCCCAAGATGCTCTGTGAGAAAAGTCTTTTAAAGATCAGTTAGAGCTTCTCGTGTTTCAGATACATGGGCCAGACGTGGCCATCGGACAGACCGGGTGGATCTGGCACTGTATAGTTCCTGGAGAGCAGTCGGTAACATGAAGAGGATAAACAAAGGAGGCTGTAGAGATGTGATGGTCATTTATCAACTGTTGCTTTGTAGATAAAAATGCACCAGTGCTGTTGTCTGGGGAATCATAAGCCTACCAGATCTTAGAGAGTGCAGTGATGAGTGAGGGATTTAGCATTAGTAATAAAGCAAAGGAATGCATGATAGACTGAATCAAGAATTCTTTAAGCTTATAAGGGTGCATGCATGTACAAAATGTCACCATAATCAAACACAGACTACAAAGTAGCTTCAACATGTGTTTTTTTAGCTGCAGAGCTAAAGCAGGACTTATTTCTAAAATGATATGACTGCATCACTTGCTATGTTGTTCTCCACCCACTGAAGAGCCTTCATAACTGCCATCATTTCTTCTGTGTATACTGACATGTGATCTGTTAACCTACAGCCTTCTCTTATATCTAACCGAGGGATCACAATGCTGATCGTCACCCTCCCACTTTCTGGTTCTCTAGATCCATCCATGTGAATCTGCGAATGTGACCTCCGTATTTGCTGCAAGTACTGTGAATTTTGTAGACAATGTCTTCATCCTTCTTCCTCATATTAGTATTTAAAAAGCTCAAATAAACCTCAGGTTCTGTAAAAAGCCATGGTGGATCAGTAGCCCAGCAGACTGAGGGTCACACTCTCTTCTCCAGAACTTTCCCTGTGTTTACTTTTATCTTGACTCCAAAATTAACTTTGACCTTTTTTTCCTCCCCTAAAATTCCCAGTGCTGGTCCAACATTGTTTTAGTTGGGAAAGATTGACCCTCTTTTTTTTTCATCAAATATTTCAGCCCAAGCTCGTTATGTCCATCGCATTCCTCCCATTTCTTTAATGCTGATGCTGGAGTGCTTCAGAATGCCTACACAAACTTTTAAGGCTTTTGCTTGAGCAGAGCATTAAGAGTTGTGTGTGCTGCTGACCGAGGTTATAATAGTTTAGGATTTGTCAGTGGTTTAAGTTTTTGTTTCATTTTGGCTATTTGTTTTCATATTCAGTTAGTAATTAGTTTTTAGAGCAGATTTGCTAGTGTTTTTGAGTTTTTAATTTTTGAAAAGGCTTACCTTTAATTTAGTTTTTATTAGTTTGTGTGCTAAGTTTGTTGCCAAGCAAAATGAGAAAACAAACAGCTTGTTATTAAGTTGAAATCACGAAATACAGTTTGACAGTGTAAAAAAATACAATTTATGACTTAGGACTTACCATGCTATCCATTGATTTTAGAGCAGGGGTCATATAACCATTGTTGTTCTTTTATATTTAATTTATTACATTATGAGCACCATAAACTTGTTTTCACAGTATGACTGTTACTGCCTGCTGGCCACGCCCCCCTCTCCTCCTTGTACAGGGGCCTATTCTACGAAGCAAGTTCAGCCTAGCGAGACAGCCTTGGAGCTACCTCGCTGAACAGAGCGCGGTAGCCGGCGGTCTCGCAAAATGCTCTGATGATGCTGGTTATCAACCTCATAAGTGGATCCAGCTTTGCAATGAGCGCGTGCACGCATATAAGGCGGAGCCCGCCACATCTGACCAATCGCGAACATGGACCAGTCTGGAGAGTCAGAGCAAGCCGGAGAGAGAAGACTGCATACTTCACACACGAGGAGCAGGAGGTGATCATGACAAAGTATGAAGAATTTAAACATGTAATAAATGTCAAAAGCAACACCGTCGCCGCTGCAAAAGCACGGAAGGAGTGCTGGCAGAAAATTGCTGACAGTCTAAATGCATAAGTATAGCGTGCAAAAAATCTTTGGTGCCATTATCATCCTGAAATAGCACTGTTCAACATGCACTTTTACTGTAACATGCACCAGACATGTCCAATTCATTTCCAAGATGAATTCATTCATTTGTTCATTCCTATCGTGTTTACATATTTTGTGTGATATGTAGGCCACATGAGCCCTACATGAATTCCTGTCACAATTTTAAGACGGGCAATAAAATATTGTCATGGAGCAGAAGTGTTGGCATTGAAGATCTTGTCACGACAATGAGAGTTCTTCATTCCCTTTAACTACCTGTAGCAAGTGTCATGTACTGTGTTGTGACTCTAAATCTGAGTCTTGTTTTAGTCCAATCAAAGTGGCACAAAAAGAACTGGGGGGGATTCCTTCCCCAGATTTTACTTCTGCAGAGGAGCTGGCCCTCTGCAGCCATCGGGTCAGCTCATTGGTCAGTGGGCGGGGTTTTTATTGTCCTCGAGTTCAATCTGGAACCTTACCTGCCCCGGAGCAGGTTAGCCGTTCAGTGTACGTTGCCATGGAGACTCGCCTCTCTAAGAAGTGAACCCATCTTGTAGAACAGGGAACCCCGAACTTACCCTCAAAGTTACCTCGCTAGGCAGTAATCCTGCTTCGTAGAACAGGGCCCTGATCTGCCTTTGGAGTGTTTTGTATGTAGGTGTGCTTGTGCAGGTGGGGAGGACAATGATCGTTGGGCTGATTTGGAGCAGCTGCAGGAGGCCACTGTAGCCAATCCACCTGTGAACCAATGGCTCTCCCCCTCTATAAGAAGTCCAAGGAGCTAAGAGGAGATGAGCCTTTCAGCCTGCATGCAGTCACAGAGCCACCTTCTGTTGGTGCAAAGATTGTGTTGTTAGTAATTTTGGTGTCTTGTAAAGAAAAGTGCAGTGATTTAATAGTTCTTTGTTTGAGCTTTGCTAAGGTTAAGGGCCCTAATTTTGTGGCGCAGGGGGTGCAAGCCTGGCGCATCCCGCGCAGTGTTAATTTCGTCTGGCGCACCGCCATGCTCTGCCAATTTGGCAATTTGGTAGACCATCTGCGTAGAGATAGGTGTGACGGCGCACCAGGGGGAGGTGTCGACAGATTCAGGTTGGTGCAGTGACAATTTCGTGCCAAAAAACTGTGCAGAAGGTGCGCTGAAAGCTCACCAGCTCCAACCTGGTCTATTCCTGGCACAGGGCGGAGCACACCCTCCGCAGCTGTAATTTGGTGACAGGCGCACATGTGCGCACATGTCACCAAAGCCTCAGAGGCAGGTTTCCAGAGTGTCAGGCACATTTTAATGCAATAAACAACCACAGCAATCACTATTTAATGTAACCGTCTGAACCAGCATATACATTTATATCTATATTAACTGTCCCGTCACATCTGATGTCGGATAAAGCTGTTTGTCATAATGGAAACTTAACCTGACGGCAGCTGGAAGTTTGATGCACAGCTTACAAGTCAACAACAAACAGCCTTAACATCTGACACTAAGTATATATTTGTCTTCTCTCATTTCATTAAATTTGAAAAGAGGGAGAAAAAGAAAGAGAAAAAAAGAGAAATAATAAATGTATGTCACCCAGGATTTACCTGTGATTTCCCATATTCCTCTATTTTAGGTGTTATTTTTAACGTGGACAAAAAAAATGGGGTACATTATTGCAAGGAGGATGAGGAGGAGACACTGGGAGAGTATACAGTTTATCACTAAAGGCTCTGCTATTTGGTGATGACAAACCATGAGTCCAGGTGGATCACAAGCATTATGAATGGATAAGCCAGCGTAACTGTCTCTTAATTATTTTACTCCTATTAATGACAAAGGAACAGATTACATCTGTCCCGGGAGCTGGCCCATACAGTGACGCGTTTCGTTGCCTCCGATGCGCGCCCCGCTGTCCCTTCTCCTGCTGAAGTGAAAGCAGCTCTGACCGTCTCCGCTACCAGGTCTTTCCAGCACACTGTTTCCGCGGTGGCGGGGATCATTCATACCAATCAGACGCTGCGCTTCGGCCGCAGCGTATTTAAAGGCAAGGAGAGGTGTTCATTTGATTGGTGAAGGCAGCACTCGGCAGTGTTAAACCCACTCATGCCTTTTCTCCTCCCTCTCTGGCATTTGCACTGAGGGGCAGGAATGGAGGCATGGATGTGCTCCTCTGCGTCTTGAGTGCGCCTCTCTTGGCCCTGCAGGAAACTTGGAAAGTGCGCTGGTCACACCCTGCCCGCAAGGCGAAGGCCAGCGCAGGGCAGGTGCACCTGCGCTTGTGCCTGGTCCACGAAATTAGAGCCTTAAGAGTGATGAAACTTTATTTGTATAAAAACCAAATTAGATTTATTTTATAGCCAACAATCTAGTTTGAAAGCTCTTTAGTTTTTTTCTAGTTTTCCTTTCCCCCCTTTTCTCAAACTCATTTTGTTAGTTTATTTCATTGCATTTATTTAATGAATTACTATAATAATAAAAAAACTATACTAATTTAAAATCATTAAAATCTGTTTTTTATGTTGCTACCCGTTTCTCCTTGCTGAGCTGTGTCTTTACATACATGGGGGCTCATTCCAGATTTGAACCTGGAACCTCTCGCATGGCACATTGTTTTATATTGTGTCTCCATAATTAACTGGAATCCTGAATATCAAGTCATCGGAAAGAACAATAACAACTTCAAACTTTTTAACCTGGGCTAGAATAAGCTACATGTGTTTTTTTTAACAGGTGTATATGACTCAGGTTGAAATTTTTCTCATTTTTAACAGACTCATGTAAGTAACCAAAAGTATACTGACGTATCTACTACAAAACCATTAGTAATATTTTATCATGGCAAGAATGGGTAGCCTAAATATTATTGGTCATTTTTGATGTAAAAGATAAAAAAGGGACCATGTCCAAGGCTGAGGAAGGTTGCTGCATACACAGGATTAAAGGTCATCTGCAGTATGTATGAAATGCATAACTACAGTAAATGAGAACAAGTAAACAATGATTTTCCTCTCTCTTTTCTGCTGTTAATCTCTTTGGGATACTATCAAATGAAGTTTAGAATGCTGTTTATATTACCATGAAGTTTTATATCCAAAATAAAATTAAAAAATATAAACAAATATCTATAACAATAACCACACTTACTGAGGCCTCTATTCTCCTCATCCTCCATGTCTGACTCCTCCAACTCTGACTGGAGCCACAGTTCATCCTGATCGTCTCCAACACCTCTTGGTTGAGCCTGTGAACCATCAGCTGACTCTTCACAGCCTTGACGATGTTGGAGCCGTTATCTGTAACACTAAGCAACACCTTGTCTTCTCCAATACCCCATACATCTAACTTCTGATCAGTGCACCGGGAAGTGGACTCCCTGGTGTGTGGGTGCTCCATTCGGTATAGGTTCAGCTAAGCATGGTGGACCTGGCCGGTCCGGGTGGAAAAATGCTGTTTATCCTCTAGTTTGCCAACCGCTGGCTGAGTTTCCTTTCCTCTTTTATGATATCTTTAATTTCTGCTTATCCTTATCCATCTTTGCTCTGATGGGGAGGTTTTGAATTTGGTTTGAGTGAAGTACAGAACTTTTTTTGGCAATTGAGTCACAAAGCCGTGTAGACATTTCAGTATCAATAAACATATTGACCTATGCTTCTACCCTCTTGTGGTGTTATTTACTGACCAGCAGCTATTTGGTCACCGGTGGAATCAGTCTATTACAGATACTGTTGTCTGTTGTTCCTTCTTGATGCTGACTGGTCTGGCTGTAGCTTCTCCTGCGGGGGAAAGGGGCCGAGAGGCTACGTTGTCCAGGTACTCTTGGTTAGCCTTTTTGTGCAAGCTTTTCAAATGGGCTTTTAGACTCCCTTCAAAAGGTACCATGTATTTCTCTAAAAGATTCGACTACAAGGCACTGACTTTTTTCTTTGACACAGTCATATTCAAAGAAATCCCAAATAGGACTCTGCTGCTTTCCCCCAATTTTCACCGTAGCCATCAGGCTAGCTTGTGCAAGCAGATGTCACGAACCATGAGGTGCTGTAATGGTGCAAACACCTGGGATAAAAACTGGCAGAGCTGAGTAGAAAAATTTTATATCAGCCCAAAAGCCTGATGTATAAAATACATTTACAAAGATGGAAACAAAGGACGTTTTTGCTGTAATTTTAGTTCCTTTAAGTTTGTTTTGTTAACACACAATACAGTTTCAGTTAGTATCAGTTAATGTTTTTTCAATTCTAGTTTTCGTTATTTGATTTCTTTTTCGTTAACTATTGCTGCAGACTCGTACACCCATAGTCTTTGCACAACTGAATCATTACTCTGAAATTATCAGCAAGGTTTCTCTGTCAGCCTCCCAAGCAATTCCAGATATCTTAAAACATTTATTACTTTTTTCACTTTTCATTACTATTTTTTATGTGTTTTCCATGTCACTCTTTCATCCATCCACACTCCCAGATATTTTAAACTCTTCACTCTCTCTAGAGTATAACTGCAAACAGTCAACCCTTTTATCTGGACTTTCATTTTACTCTCAAACACCATAAACTCTGGTTTGTCTGTAGAGATTTTAAATTCCCATTTGTGTCCTACCAACCACTTTACCCAGACTTTCCTGCATTTTTTGGAAAATGTGACTGGGATTCCTTCCTCAATTCCAAATAGCACCATCACCTGCAAAATGACAAACCAAAGTCTCTGCTCCCTGTACTGAATATGTCATTGATTAAAATTTTGAAGAACACAGAGCTGACCACAGTTCCTTTGGGGCTGCCACTCTCTACTTCTGCCTCTTCAGATAACTCAACACCAACTTTAAACCTGTATTGTCCTGTCTCTCTATATCTACATCCATGTTATGACTGAGTCCATAGTTGAACGACCAAGCCTAAATCCATTCTGGTACAGGACAAAATATCCTCTTTTTTTCCTGGATGTTATCATACGCTCCATGATTTGACACACCACTAATGTCGGGGCTAGAAGAAGTGGGGTCAGTCAGCTTTTTTCAAGCTTTCAAAATGGGAATAATGTCTCTGTGTTTCCATTCTTAGGTTAATTTGCTAGACTCCCACACACTGTTAGTGAATTGCGAACAGCTCCTCTAAAACACAAACTTCTGCATGTATGAAAAGCTGATACTCAAGTCCATCCCTACCTGAACTTGTGTCCTTACCTCGGGTTATTGCTCTAATGTAAAATACACTGCCTAGCCAAAAAAAAAAGTTGCCACCTGGATTCAATTAAACAAACAAGTACGAGCCTCCTATTGGATAACTACTGCATGGGCAATTATCTTTAAGCTGAAACAAATTATTTAACCCCAGCTGATGCAATGAGTAGCTTCACATTTCTTAAACAACCATGTCAAAGACACATCCTGTGGTAACAGAAAAGATGTGAGTCTGTTTAAGAAGGGTCAAGTCATTGGCATCAAGCAGAGAAAACATCCAACCATCGTCTTCAAGGAAGAAATGTGGTCAGTGTTTCTTTTTTAAATTGAAAGGACTACCAACAATTTTGTCCATGTCTGTCTTTGGAGAATGAGCTTTTTATTCCTCCACGGCATGAACACTATCAAGCCAGTTTCCTCATTTATTTTTTCCTCATACTTTTTTCAATTTGCTTGTTTGAAATTAAATCATTGCCAGGTTATCTAGCTCCTTAATCAAACACCTTCCATTCACTTCCTGCTGCAAACACTAATGATACCATTGTGATGTCTAAGCAAATTAAATAGATTGTCCTTCTCTAAACGATGCTGGCTGACCATCATTCAGCACTATCAGAAAATTTTTATACATAAACTTTTCAATCATAATTCCTTTCCTGTCATTTTTCTGTCTTCCCTAAAACTCATTCCTAGCATTCCCATACCCAGACTGTTGGTTTGCTAATTTTGTCTATTACTTCCTGCAAATGCTGCTCTCCAGGATTATTACTACTTGGATTAAATACCTTCATTATAGTGATTATTCCTCTATTGGTCCATGCTTCAAAAATGACTCACTCTGTCTTAACTTCTTCCCTTCTTCCTTCTTTCTTTCTGTTTTCTCATCTTAAAGGTAACACTGCCCCCTACTGTCCTGTTTTCTCTCCTGCTCCTTTCACATTTCTATCCATTGATTTTAAAATCAAACTTTGGATATAAACTTATTTGTTGAACAAGGATGATTTCTGACTCTCCTTGAATTCCTCTAAACTTTTCTTCTGATTCTTTCTTTCTGATTTTGATCTACAGATGTGGACACAATTGTTAGTACTCTTCCGTTAAAGGAAGAAAAACCCACTTGGTCACTGAAGTAATTTGAAACTGACAAAAGTAATAATAAATAAAATTATAATGAAAGTTAACTAATGAAAACCAGATATGGATTTTGAGTTGTGGTTCATCAGGATCATTTAAAAAAAAAAACAAAGAAACTGTCCTGGAATAAAATGATGGTACCCCTAATTTAATATTTTGTTGCACAAACCTTTTGAGGGAATCAGGTGATTTTTGTAACTCTCAATGAGACTTTTGCACCTGTCCACAAGTATTTTAACCCACTCCTTATTTCGGTGACTATGTGTGTTTTTCTTTCTTTGGAGGAAAGGTACCTACAATTTTGTCCATGTGTGTATTCCTCTTTCCTCTAATCCTGTTTTCTGTTCAGTATTTCCTTTTTATGTCCTTGTGTGTTTGAGTGAGTGTTACAAGGATGTCAAAGGTGGATGGGGTCTTATATTTTGATTGTTTGCCCTTTTCTACTTTTATTTCATTTATTTTATTTATCATCTCACACACTTTATGCCACAAAATCTTGTCTAAAAATTGCTATACAAATAGTCTGATTGAAAATACTTAAGCATGGCACTCTTATTTGAATGAAAAAAGCATTAAAAAGGTTCCTTTGTGATTAATGCATGAAAAAGGTCAACAATATTTTATGTATCTTAATTTATTTGTGAAGCTTAATTTTCAATAAAAGTACTTTTTTTGTTTGTTTACTGAGTTGTATATGTTTTTATAGTTTAAATCGTCCTCTTTTCTTTGATTCCTTATTATGTATTAATATTTCAACTCTCATTTTAGTGTGATCGTATTTTATCTCTATTTTCAGCGTTTTTCTATTATCTTCAGTGTTCTGTTACAAACTCATAGTGGTGTTTTCTCAGTTTCATTCCGCTCCGGTCGTTCATAAATGAAGCGAAGCCTGCAAGCTAGTTCAGGCAGACAACTCGAGCTGCGCTGCTATTCACATGTCACATTTCACATGTCATACGTCACACTCCTTACATCAATCCTCCAATCACACTCTCCACCTCTCAATTTGGAGGTGTATTTAAACTGGGAGTTTACCCATCTCTCCCTCTGCTCGGCAAACGTCTATGCTGCCAGACACTGATTTCCTGCATGTTCTTTCACCTGCTCTCTCATGGGATCGTCATCATACCTTTTGCTCCGGTGATCCTGATGTCTCTCGTCGTCTCCGAATCAGTGAGTGAGTCTCGGCTGTCATGAGAGGGCGCTGGGCTTAATCCTGAAACCCAGATTCAGTCCCTGAAGTCAGCTTTGTGAACATGCCATGAAGAGATTTTCGATTATTCAGTGATCCAGCAGTACTCCAGATTCCCCCCTGGGGGAAGGTAAAGCGCCAGGTAAAGCACACTGCCAATGTCCCTCCTCTTGAACTGCAGTCTGGCGCTGCCCCCCAAAGCGGAGCAGCCAGATTCTGGCTTCTCCACAGACGCGTCCTCCAGCTCTAAAAGTAATAAGTATAAGGAGACTCCATCCTAAAAATTCGGGAATAAACATTAAGCATAATTCAACTCGAGTGAACGTGCCAGCACTTTCCAAAGCTCTTTCTAATCACCTCAGTAGATGCTTTGAGTTCTCTCACCACTGGTCCAGTCCAAGGTTCCTAACAGGCCTGGCTGGCTCAAAAATAAATAAATAAATAAATAAATAAATGAATAAATAAATAAATAAAATAATGAAATAAATAAATAAATATATTTATTATGTAAAATAATAATAATAATAATAATTATTATTATTATTACAAATATATAATAAAAAATATCAATTAAGATGATAATAAATAAAACACATTAATGCATATTTAATTTGTTCACAGAACCTTATCATGCTCTATGCCCCAAACGCACAAACTGAAATTGGGAAAGGGCTTTTGGGGACTCTGTACCATCAGACTGGAGTGTTTTGCAGAATGACTTAAGCTCAAGGAGCTGATGTCCTTAAATGTTTTTAAATCCAAAATGAGAGACATGGAGGCAGATTCTATCAAATTCCAATGTTTTTTAGCTAAGCTGTGATATGGCTCATAGATGTATCTGTTTTAAATCCATAATGATGTGCTTGTAAATTGTTTTCTCTTTTGTATCTGTAAGCAAATTGTGTTTTTGCTGCTGCCTGTCTTGACCAGGTCTCCCTTGGAAAAGAGGTTTTAATCTCAATGGGACCAATCTGGTTAAATAAAGGTTAAATAAATACATAAATAGATGATGATGATAATAAATAACCAATGTCTGAAAAAATAAATAAACAAAAAAATAAAAAAATATCTGGTAACGCTTCCTTTTACGGTACTAAAATTACCATGTATTTACATGATAATTACTAGGTAAGTACCATGTAATAAGGGGTAGTTACTGTAAAATTACCATGTAATTACAGGGGAACTATATAGGTAATTACCTTGTACTTTTAAAGTAATTACCTAGTCAATTCCAGGCAAATACCAAGTACCTACCTGGTAATAAGTATTAATTACTGGGTAATTATAATGTCATTATATACTAACTATTTTGTTAATTGCCAAGTACTTACTAGGTAATTGCCATGCAATTTCTTGAGAAGTACCTGGTAACAGCCAGGTAATAAGAAGTAATTACTCAGTAATTATTAAGTATTTATATGGTAACTATGTGATTAATTATTAGGTACTAAGTAATTATATTATTTCCTAACAACCACATATAATAATTCGTAATTACTGGGTGTTCCTTAAAGTAATTACAAGGTAATTGCATAGTAATTAATAATGTACTTATTTCATGAGTACCAAGTAATTTTCTGACAACTACCAAGTAACTACAAGGTCAATAATAGCAATTACTGAGTAATTACTAAGTAACACATGGTAAAAACCTTATTATTTACGCTGTAAATACTTAGTAAATATATTATTGATTATATTTATTAAACAAACATTATTGATTGTATTTATTTTGTAACTACACAGCAACTACCCTTTAATTGTACATGAACTACAGAGGAAGGCTATGTATTGTATTGGTAAATACACAGTAAGTACTACAAAATTTAGAAAGAAATTATGACACTACCAGTTACTTTCCTATTGGCTATCAGGTGTAATTACCAAGAAATTATAAGTTTCTACTAGATATTTATCACGTAATTACTAAGACATGAAGAGTATTTACTACGTATTACTAGGTACTATTAGGTATTAACGCCATGTATTTCCATAGCAGTCAATAGGTTTTTATTACTTACCTGGTAACTTCTTTGTATTTACCCAGGAACTACAACATTTACCTGGTAATTACAGTTGAACTGTACTGTAAAAGGAAGTGAGGTCTGTTTCCATGTTATTACCTGGTAATTACTGATTTGTTACCCAGGAACTACAAAAATACCTACATGGAAATTACATAGTTATTAAAGTGTGATTGTACTGTAAAAGGAAGTGAGGTCTGTTTCCATGTTATTACCTGGTAATTACTTATTTGTTACCCAGGAACTACAAAAATACATACATGGAAATTACATAGTTATTAAAGTGAGACTGTACTGTAAAAGGAAGTGAGGTCTGTTTCCATGCTATTACCTGGTAATTACTTATTTGTTACCCAGGAACTACAAAAATACATACATGGAAATTACATAGTTATTAAAGTGTGATTGTACTGTAAAAGGAAGTGAGGTCTGTTTCCATGTTATTACCTGGTAATTACTGATTTGTTACCCAGGAACTACAAAAATACCTACATGGAAATTACATAGTTATTAAAGTGTGATTGTACTGTAAAAGGAAGTGAGGCCCGTTTCCATGTTATTACCTGGTAATTACTTATTTGTTACCCAGGAACTACAAAAATACCTACATGGAAATTACATAGTTATTAAAGTGTGATTGTACTGTAAAAGGAAGTGAGGCCCGTTTCCATGTTATTACCTGGTAATTACTTATTTGTTACCCAGGAACTACAGAAACACCTACATGGAAATTACATAGTTATTAAAGTGTGATTGTACTGTAAAAGGAAGTGAGGTCTGTTGCCATGCTATTACCTGGTAATTAGTCAGTATTTTGCCCTAAACTAGGAAACTATCACATCACGCAAGACACTTGGACCGAACATGCCGCAAAACCAACCAGTGACAATGATACAGTGTCAGAGTACACTGATACAGATACAGAATCTGGGTCTCCCCCCTGAACAGCACACTGTATATGTCAGGAGACAAGAGTTCCCATCAAAAACCACCATTACCAACCATCAAATTACATTAAGATGAATGCATGATTTTTACACTTCCTCACTCAAAACACCTCGCTGTGACACATATACAAAAACAAGTGAGCTGCCAAAGATAAACGTTTTAATCCAATGGATTTCAAATTCTCTTAAAAAAACAATTTCAAAAACAGTGCAAATTTTGGTAACACTTTGTAAGTGCACACTATTAAGCATTAATAAATATTCAATTCATCATTTATAAAGCATTTTTCTGACATGAATAATTAGTAATAACACATTTATACACGCAATTATAAATATTTACTCATCATAAACAAGCATATCAGTAAAGGATTTTACTGAATTCATCATTTACAAAGCATTACTGTTCATAATTATATTATCATAGCCTGTATGATAGTCAATGTCTTGTACCATAGTCATAGCCTAGAAACAACCTGTATATACCTGTATCTATAGTATTTAACACATTATTTCATCTTTGCACTTTTTATACCATATTTATAACATACTGCTATTGCATTTCTTGGTTAGATGCTATCTGCATTTCGTTGCCTGCACTTGTGACATGTGCAATGACAATAAAGTTGAATCTAATCTAATCTAATCTAAATTTTTCTGACATGATTGTTTAGTAATAATTCATTTGTACACACAATTACAAATACTTTACCCATCAATAATAAGCTTTGGAAAAAAATAATAATTGCAACTTATCAGCATATTGTGACTGTAAAACATGAACAAGGGCAAACGTGGCCAAATCAAAACTTGCCAACACCAACTGCGCATCACAGAAAATTACAGTACGCAAAATAAATTCAAGTAAACAATTTTGTATTTAAGTACACAAAATAAATCTTTAAGTTATATATATATATATATATATATATATATATAAATGTATATATATATACATATATATATATATATATACACATATTTATATATATATATATATTCATTTATATATTTATATATATATATGATGTGTGTGTGTGTTTATACATATATACAGACACACACACACAAATATTTATATTTGTTCTTCTAGTATCAAATATAAAAGTTCAAAGATATTTCACTGTCACTGTTTTTCTAAACCCTTTCTCTGATAAAATTATTCAGCTAGACAAAACATTCAACAGCAGAGAAAATAATCCTGGCAATGTAATTTTAAAGACACTACAAAAACAAACTGCAGTGATTACCTCACTACCACCTCCAAAAGAAGGTTCCTGCATTGTTAACAGTGACTGCAAATTACATGTACTTTTTGGAAATGTTATAAATTAGTCTGTCAAAAGCACCATCAGGGTGATTCTTTGCGAGCCACTCATTCCATTCAATCAGTGAAAGGTGGTCAGAGAGCAAACTGTCAGTGCGGTTTCCCCTCCAGATCTGCTCCTTGTAGGATCTCCAGGCCCTCTTAAGATGCTTTGTGTGATCACCAGCTTGGGGATCTACATACCACCTCCTGTGGTTAACAGTGTGATGGTTGTATCCTAGTCCAGAGAGCATCAGATAAGCAGGCCACTTGTCACTGAAAACTGAAGATCTAGGCCTCACATGATGAACAATTAAAGGCATCAGATGTCTTCCAGATCGTCTCTTCACAAGGCGCAGGATGGGTTTTCTTCGTCCTTGATGATGCCTCACACCCAACATCCCAGAGACCCACTTCTTTCTTTTTCACCCACCGGTCATTCTTCCTCTCCCATACTGAGGCATAAACAAACAAACATAAAAAACCTAAATTTACACATTCTATGTACAACTTTCTCAACTCTCCTTGAAACGTATTTAAATTCACAATTGAATTAACAAACTTTTCTTTTGTGCTGAAAATGAAAATGGCTTTAATGTTTACACTATTATTATTGTTATTATTATTATTACCCACCTGTACATGAACTGCATCGTTACTGAGAGAGACGTTTGAGTGACTGAAGATGGACATGTGCCTCACTGAAATTTGTTTTTCCTGTCCTTTATGTGGTATTTGGCGACCAGTCCTTTTAAAAAGAAAAAGGAACAGACTGTAATTAGGACACACACTGGCACACAGGTTTAGGTAGCAATAATAAACAATAAATATAACCAAGATGGCATTATCAGGTTACCATAAAATGATAATATAATCAGCACAACACAAAAAATGTGTAATTAGATTGTAGTTTGTCACAAGGATTATTTGTTAGACTTTTTATTTAAATGTGTCAATTTCATCATTATAAAATTACACAGTAAAGCTGTAGACCTTCATGAACACTTTGCTTTTTGTAGGGGGTAATTGATGTGACCTGTTCTAAATGTTTGATAATAAGTAATTTACTCCTCTCAGGTTGCTACTTTTTGAAATGGCTATTCATTGATATGGTCGTTTGTTTAATGAATTAAAGATACAGTTTTTGGTCTTCTACCTGTTTGTTCACATTAGGAAGTTAAGGATTAATTACAATTATGCAATATTCTAATTTCATATACTGTATGTATACATATATATATATATAGCCTATATATAACTATATATATAGGGCTATATATCTATCTATATATATCTATATCTATCTATCCATCTATCTATCTATCTATATATACATATACATATACATACATATATATATATATATATATATATATGTATATATATATATATATATATATATATATATATATATTACTGTTTATCTCCATTGATAAAATTGCTAAATTGCTCATTAAACAAATTTCATGTAATTATTTAATCCTGCAACATTACATCTCATATTAATCCGACCCAAACATGCACATAAATCAACAAATAACTGCACATTTGTTTAATTTACCTCTATCTATCATTGTGTCTTACCTGCATATCTGTCTCCACTGTTCGTACTTCTCTTCAGTTTCATGTCCGTATGGCAAATTCTGCATTTAACTCTTCTTTGAAGCAGTCTCCTCGTCTGTAGCCACTTTATTAGCTTCAGGGCATTTCTTTTTGATATTTCTTTCTTAATCAGTTGTTTTAATCGGGTGAATCCGCTCATTTTCACTGAACCGCTCTGATTCACTGAAGGACTACAATCCCGCTCTGAATACGTCATCAGCGTGGGGCAGGATGCTTCTGCTGCGTCATCAGCGTGGGGCAGGATGCTTCTGCTGCGTCATCAGCGTGTCGTCGCAGGTAAACGCAGGCGGGAGCACACACATTTCCCTGGAAGAATCTTGAATGTCGCCAATATCATGCCGAACTCTGGCAAAACACGAAGATTTGTGCGAACGCGGACTAAAAAGATTGTTGGTGTGGATATAAGAGGGTCTGTGGCCGTCGATGGCACCAGTGGTAAGTACCTACGTTTTTTTTTTTTTTAAACTGACATACATTAATCATGCTGACTGGTGTTAGACCATAGAGCATCACCTCACTATACTCTGGTTCAGTTTGTTCAATAAAAACAGTCTTTTTTAGGAAATATTACAAAAATATGTATCTATATTTATGAATTACTTTTATGATAATTACAGCAATATAAATGAACAAGGGCTTTACATAAAATAAACCACATGCTCTGAGTGCTTCAGGCAGACCTATATAAGTATTTACATGTATGTATGGTGATCAAAAATAGAAACATGCCATTAAGCTCTGAAATATTATTGTATTATTTTTTCTTTAATTAATGCCATCAAATTGGGCTAAAATAGTCATACAGGTAGGCCTGATAGTTTGTTGACTGCATCATACCAGAACAGTTTTGTCTCCACCTGCATTGAATGGCTGGTACAAACACAGTGGTGAAAGGGTTTCTCTGCAGATATTAAATCTCAGTTTTAACTGCTGAATAAACACCTTAGATGTTATTATAAACCAGTGTCTCTGTTATTTACTTCCCAAATGATGCAAGAAGCTGTTATGTTCACAAATTTGCTGCATAGTAAAGCTTTGTAATTTATCACAGAGATTTCCAGATTTATTTTCACAATTAAAGTGTTGATCTGTAATGTAGCATATAAAACTTAGTCTGAGAGTATTAGACAAAGGGAAAAAAGAAGTTGTGTATGTTCAAATTATGATCTAACAAAATACAGGAGATCCACTGGATCAGTTACAGATACAACAGACTAGCTGAGATAGAGATGAATGAAAACCTTTGTTGGTACTGAATGTTTTGAATACATTTTAAAATGTTTGTTTGTTTGTTTTTAAAGGTTTTTCCATTGCCCCTGTGCCCCAACCACAGGATTTGGAGATGTGTTAGCTGAGGGTAGAAGTCCTAAAGCAGAAGGCTGAAGAGCTTACCAAGGAAAGAGACTATCTAAAAGAACAGTTGGCAGCAGGTAAGATTTACTACACACAGTATAAACACACATTTAAGTACACCTTGGTCTTACTTTGTTAGTTTATCTCTGGACACTTGAGTATCTATATATCAATATATCTATCTTTATATACATATATATTTATGCCTCTTTGTGCCACATTAGACTGATGTTTGTATTTATTCTAACAGCTCTTAAAAAGGGGGGCAACAGTTCCACCCAGGCAGTCGACTTGCCTTCATCTTCCCCTTGTGATAGCTCAAGTGAATATTCTCTGATGCTTCATCTGACTCCTCCTTTGAATCATCCTCATCAGAGAAGACAAGAAGAAGAAAAGGAAGAAGGGGAGAGAGAGAAAGGCCAAGAAGTTAAAGAAATGGAAACAAAGACACCTAAGAGAGGTAAAGAGGTTTTTTAACCACTCCATTACTTTGCTCACTAAATACATATTCAAAATAGTTTTTTTCTTATTTGATTTGGCAGCAACCAAAATTGGATCATTACAACCTACAGTTATAGATACCGTTTTGGAGAATAATTCAGCTACATTAATAAAAATCTGATCCATGTATGTAGAACTAATGTAGGACTCTTGTAGAACTCACAGTGCCACATGCTGTTAACCTTAATCTAGTTAATAATCTGGGATAACCCACATGCATCTGCAGGTCTGAGTTTGAGTTTTACAGAGCAGTCTGCTGAGCCCCAGTCTATATTCAGGTCACCAAAAAATAACTTTGTTTAATTCACATTCTCGCTCTAATATTATAAATATTTTGTCAAGATAAACACCAAGCAGTCTGTTACAGCAACCAACCTGATCCAAGGTAAATTTAACTGCAGCCACAGTACCTCAGTCTCAGATAGCATGAGATCATGCATGATTTTTACCGGGAAATAATCCTGAATATGAAAAGCAACCCTGCCACATTAAGCATATTTATCTTTCCCCAAACTACGATCACCTTATTTTATTAAAGCTGCGTCTGAAAGTGCTTGTTCTGTATGTTACTCAGCAATTGTCAAAGCATGTTGGTTTTCCAATATTTCTGTAGTTTTGTCAACTTATTCCTTGAGCTACAAGTACTGATGTTACTGTCTTTAGACCTTTTGTGGATAGTTTAAGATCATAGCATTGCATGAATCTAAGAACTGGCATTTCATATGCCCAAATGGCAACAGAGCTGTCCAAGAAGCTAAATTGTTTCCCTTCACTAAGGAGGTTGTTATAATTTGGCGGTGATCCAGATAACTACCATTAGCAAATGACTGTTTTTGTTCAATAACTGCCAAACTAACAATGATATCAGTATGATTCCAAATGCAAGGTGTAGGTTTTCAGGATCAATGAATCATAGTAGCCCTACCTGTAGAAAATGCTATTGTAACTCAAATTACCTTCTAATGCTTCACAAAAAATCTCGATTGTCGCAGAAAATAAAGCAGTTATTTAGGAAACAATTACCCTATTCAACTTGTTTTTAGGTTTCTTGCTCTGAATATTTGAGAGTTCTGTCCTCCGAACACAGTTCTATCCTGGATGCCCTCTGTGTTCTGTTGGCAAGGCCAATACCTGGGTTTAATCACGATGCTGAAAAGGGTCTCGGGGCTCTATTTTCTTGAAAGTACTGCCTCTTTATTGAAAGTGACAAGAAATTTGTGTAAGTGCCACCATTTTTTTTTTTTTACTTTGGATAACCCTAATTCTTTGTCCTCTGAATTGCAGCCAAAAGTTCTGCTCAGGTGGTGGCCCGTTACAAAGAAGTTCTACGGCTGTTCATTCAAGGAAGGAGCATGTCTGCTGCTTTCAAGAGTGTTGGGGTTAACCGGAACACTGTTGTTGTCAGCGCTTCAATCGCAGAGCTGTTCATTGCTGCTCCCAGTAAATACAAGGAACTCCTTGAAAACTATAACAGTCAGGTGAAACTCAGTGTGTTCGCCACACAGTGTGCCACTTCAATTCAGAAGGACACAGACATAGCTGAAAAAGTTAAAGCCTTCAAGGTTCCCGGACTCCTTCCCCTAAAAAAAAGTAGGCTATAGTGCTGAATGTTGAATCAAAGTTCATTGTTGAAGTTGGACACTCTTGAAGATTGTCTTTTGATTTTCACAACATTTTTTATTTGTATAATAATATTATGGGGTATTAAGTGTATTTATTTTAGGGGTTAAATTATCATTTTTGAATTTTTACTCAGTGAAAGGGTTAAGAATAACACCAAATAGCAGCGCAATATTTCTGAACTTTTTTTGATACTAGTAGAACATCTTTTATATCTATCTATCTATCTATCTATCAATCTATCTATCTATCTATCTATCTATCTATTTATATGTATATATGTATATGTATATATATATATATATATTTATATATATATATATATATATATATATATATATATATATATATCACTAAAAGATTTATTTTGTGTACTTGGATACAAAATTGTTAACTTGAATTTATTTTGCGTACTGTAATTTTCTGTGATGCGCAGTTGGTGTTGGCAAGTTTTGATTTGGCCACCTTTTATCCTTGTTCATGTTACACAGTCACAATATGCTGATAAACTGCAATTATTATTATTGTTTTTCTAAAGGTTATTAATGATGGTTAAAGCATTTGTAGTTGTGTGTATAAGTGAATTATTACTAAATAATCATGTCAAGAAAATGCTTTGTAAATGATGAATTCAGTAAAATCCTTTACTGATATGCTTATTTATGATGAGTAAAATATTTATAATTGCGTGTATAAATGTGTTATTACTAATTATTCATGTCAGAAAAATGCTTTATAAATGATGAATTGAATATTTATTAATGCTTAATAGTGTGCACTTACAAAGTGTTACCAAAATTTGCACTGTTTTTGAAATTGTTTTTTTAAGAGAATTTGAAATCCATTGGATTAAAACGTTTATCTTTGGCAGCTCACTTGTTTTTGTATATGTGTCACAGCGAGGTGTTTTGAGTGAGGAAGTGTAAGAATAATGCATTCATCTTCATGTAATTTGATGGTTGGTAATGGTGGTTTTTGATGGGAACTCTTATGTCCAGACAGATACAGTGTGCTGTTCAGGGGGGAGACCCAGATTCTGTATCTGTATCAGTGTACTCTGACACTGTATCATTGTCACTGGTTGGTTTTGCGGCATGTTCGGTCCAAGTGTCTTGCGTGATGTGATAGTTTCCTAGTTTAGGGCAAAATACTGACTAATTACCAGGTAATAGCATGGAAACAGACCTCACTTCCTTTTACAGTACAATCACACTTTAATAACTATGTAATTTCCATGAATGTATTTTTTTAGTTCCTTGGTAACAAATAAGTAATTACCAGGTAATAACATGGAAACGGGCCTCACTTCCTTTTACAGTACAATCACACTTAAATAACTATGTAATTTCCATGTAGGTATTTTTGTAGTTCCTGGGTAAGGAACAAGTAATTACCAGGTAATAACATGGAAACGGACCTCACTTCCTTTTACAGTACAATCACACTTTAATAACTATGTAATTTCCATGTAGGTATTTTTGTAGTTCCTGGGTAACAAATCAGTAATTACCAGGTAATAGCATGGAAACAGACCTCACTTCCTTTTACAGTACAGTTCAACTGTAATTACCAGGTAAATGTTGTAGTTACTGGGTAAATACAAAGAAGTTACCAGGTAAGTAATAAAAACCTATTGACTGCTATGGAAATACATGGCGTTAATACCTAATAGTACCTAGTAATACGTAGTAAATACTCTTCATGTCCTAGTAATTACATGGTAAATTTCCAGTAGAAACTTATAATTTCTTGGTAATTACACCTGATAGCCAATAGGAAAGTAACTGGTAGTGTCATAATTTCTTTCTAAATTTTGTAGTACTTACTGTGTATTTACCAATACAATACATAGCCTTCCTCTGTAGTTCATGTACAATTAAAGGGTAGTTGCTGTGTAGTTACAAAATAAATACAATCAATAATGTTTGTTTAATAAATATAATCAATAATATATTTACTAAGTATTTACAGCGTAAATAATAAGGTTTTTACCATGTGTTACTTAGTAATTACTCAGTAATTGCTATTATTGACCTTGTAGTTACTTGGTAGTTGTCAGAAAATTACTTGGTACTCATGAAATAAGTACATTATTAATTACTATGCAATTACCTTGTAATTACTTTTAAGGAACACCCAGTAATTACGAATTATTATATGTGGTTGTTAGGAAATAATATAATTACTTAGTGAGTACCTAATAATTAATCACATAGTTACCATATAAATACTTAATAATTACTGAGTAATTACTTCTTATTACCTAGATGTTACCAGGTACTTCTCAAGAAATTGCATGGCAATTACCTAGTAAGTACTTGGCAATTAACAAAATAGTTAGTATATAATGACATTATAATTACCCAGTAATTAATACTTATTACCAGGTAGGTACTTGGTATTTGCCTGGAATTGACTAGGTAATTACTTTAAAAGTACAAGGTAATTACCTATATAGTTCCCCTGTAATTACATGGTAATTTTACAGTAACTACCCCTTATTACATGGTACTTACCTAGTAATTATCATGTAAATACATGGTAATTTTAGTACCGTAAAAGGAAGCGTTACCAACAATTTCATATAAATTAATTATAATTATTATACAAAAAATACATATGTAATGGATATAATTTTAATACTGTGACATAGTAAAAATATGTAGGTAATTACTAAATAACATATATGGACTATATAAGGAAAGCATATCTTTCAATTAAGTTTTTTATATGTAACATATATAAAGTTTAATGTAACATGTAAAATTTTTATAAGTATGTTGTATGAAAACAATGCAAAAGTGGCCACTTTCATGAGTAAATCATGAGAAAATCAAATAAGTCTTACACATATAAAATATAAATATTTAACATGCTGACATATAATAATTTTATAAGGTTTTTGTATTTCTTTTCCGTATGGGGTGTAACAAATTACCCTAAGAATGGAAACACACAGTTATTACCCCTATTTTGGAAGTGGGGAAAAAGCTGAGTGACCCCAGTTCTTTTAGCCCTGACATTAGTGGTGTGTCAAATCATGGAGCGTATGATAACATCCAGATTTATGTAACATCCAGAAAAAAAGAGGATACTTTGTCCTGTACCAGAATGGATTTAGGCATGGTCGTCCAACAATGGACTCAGTCATAACGTGGATGTAGATATAGAGAGACAGGACAATACAGGTATAAAGTTGGTAGTGAGTTATCTGAAGAGACAGAACTGGAGAGTGGCAGCCCCGAGGGAGCTGTGGTCAGCCCTGTGCTCTTCAACATTTTAATCAATGGCATATTCAGTACAGCGAGCAGAGACTTTGGTTTGTCATCATTGCAGATGATGGTGCTATTTGGAATCGAGGAAGGAATCCCAGTCACATTTTCAATAAAATGCAGGAAAGTCTGGGTAAAGTGGTTGGTAGGACACAAATGGGAATTTAAAATCTCTACAGACAAACCAGAGTTTATGGTGTTTGGGAGAAAAATGAAAGCCCCAGTTAAAGAGCTGATTGTTTGCAGTCATCCTCTAGAGAGAGTAAAGAGTTATAAATATCTGGGGGTGTGGCTGGATGAAAGAGAGACATGGAAAACACATAAAAAGAAAACAGTGATGAAAAGTGAAAAAGTAATAAATGCTTTAAGATATCTGGAACTGCTTGGGAGGCTGACAGAGAAACCTTGCTGATGATGTCAGAGTAATGATTCAGTTGTGCATAGACTATGGGTGTGCGAATCAGCAGAAATACTATTATAGTTAACGAAAACAAACCAAATGACGAAAACTAGAATTGATAAAACATTAACTGCAATAGAAATAAAAATAATAACTAACTGAAACTGTACTTACAAAACAAACTTAAATGAACTAAATTTATTGAAAAACGTACTTCGTTTCTGTCTTTGTAAATGTATTTTGTGCATAAGGCTTTTGGGCTGATATGAAATTTATCTACTCAGCTCTGCCAGTTTTTTTGCCAGGTGTTTGCACCATTACAGCACCTCATGGTCCGTGACATCTGTATGCCCAAGCTAGTGTGATGGCTACGATGAAAGTTGGGAGAACTCAGCAGAGTCTTACTTGGGATTCCTTTGAATATGACTGTGTCAAAGATAAAAGTCAGTGCCTTGTAGTAGAACCTTTTGGAGAAATATGTAGAATACTTTTTGAGGGGGGTCTGAAAATCCATTTGAAAAGATTGCACAAAAAGGCTAACCAAGACTACCTGGACAAGGTAACCTCTCAGCCCCCCTCCCCCGCAGGAGAAGCTACAGCCAGACCAGGCAGCATCAGGAAGGAACAAGAGACAACAGTATCTGTAATAGACTGATTCCACTGGTGACCAAATAGCTGCTGGTCAGTAAATAACACCACAAGAGGGTAGAAGCATAGGTCAATATGTTTATTGATACTGGAATGTCTACACGACTATGTGACTTGATTGCCAACAAAAAGTTCAGCACTTCACTTAAACCAAAATTCAAAACGCCCTGAGCTGCAAGAATCAATAACCTCATCGGAACAAAGATGGATAAGTATAAGCAGAAATTGAAAGACATCTTAAAAGAGGCACGGAAGCTGAGCCAGTGGTTGGAGCAAGAGAGGATTAACAGCATCTTTCATCTTCATCTTTCATCTTTTTACCATCCACCCAGAGGCCAGCTCCACCATGCTTAGCTAAACCTATACCGAATGGAGCACCCACACACCAGGGAGTCCACTGCCCAGTGCATTGATCAGACGTTAGATGTATGGGGTATCAGAGAAGACAAGGTAATGCTCAGTGTTTTAGATAACGGTTCAAACATCAAGGCTGTGTGATGAGCAAAAAGAGGAGTGAGCTGATAGTTCACAGGCTCAACCAGGAAGTGCTGAAGAGGACCAGGATGAACTGTGGCTCCAGTCAGAGAAAAACAGCATTCTAAATTTTACTTGATAGTATCCCAAAGAGATCATCAGGGGAAAAGAGGAAAATCCTTGTTTACTTGCTCTAATTTACTGTAGTTATGTATTTCATCCATACTGCAGATGACCTTTAATCCTGTGTATGCAGCAACCTTCCTCAGCCTTTGACATACCTGTAATGAAAATGTGGTCCCTTTATTTTCTTTTTAAATCAAAAATGACCAATTATATTTAGACTACTCATGATTGACATGAAAAAATATTACCAATGGTTTTGTAGTCGATTAGCCCACATCAGTATATGTTGGTTACTTACATGAGTCTGTTCAAAATGAGATAAATTTCAACCCAGGTAGTATACACCTGTTAAAAAAGAATGTAGCTTATTCTAGGCCAGGTTAAAAAGTTTGAAATTACACACTTAGAGTCTGCGCTTTGACATCGCTGTTATTGTCCTTTCCTATGATTTAATATTCAGGATTCCACTTAATTATGGACACAATATAAAACAATGTGTCATGCAAGAAGTCCCAGGTTCAAATCCCAGACAAGCCCCCATTTAAGACCCAGCTTAGTTAGGAGAAAATGGTAGCAACATAAAAAACTGATTTTAATGGTGTTAAATTATAGTAATTTATGAAATAAACGCAATGAAATAAACTAACAAAATGAGGTTGAGAAAAGGAGAAAAAAAGGAAACTAGAGAAACTAAAGAGCTTTCAAACTAGATGTTAGCTGTAAAATAAATCAAATTTGGTTCATATACAAATAAAGTTAAATCACTCTGAACCTTAACAAAGATATCACCAAAATTACAAACAACACAATCTTTGCTAACAGAAGGTGGCTCTGTGACTGCATGCAGGCTCTGCTGAAAGGCTCTCCTCGCAGCTCCTTGGACTTTTTATGGAGGGGGAAGGTCGTTGGTTCACAGGTTGATTGGCTGTGGTGGCCTCCTGCAGCTGCTCCAAATCAGCCTAACAATCTTTGTCCTCCTCACCTGCACGCACACACCTACAAAACACTCCAAAGGCAGATTACAAGGTACCTTGTACAAGGTACAAGGTAACAGTCATACTGTAGAAACAAGTTTATGGTGTTCATAATGTAATAAAACAAATATAAAAAAACAAGAATGGTTATATTATCCCTGCTCTAAAATCAATGGATAGCAGGGTCAAAGTCCTAAGTCATAAATCATATTTTTTTTACACTGTAAAACTGCATTTTGTGATTTCAACTTGAAAACAAGCTGCTTGTTTTCTCATTTTACTTGGCAACAAACTTAACACAAAAAGTAATAAAAAATTAAACTAGAAAAGCACTCAGAGCCCAGACCTCCGCCAGCATCGCAGTCCTCTCCCATATTGTGATTTTTACCATAAATATTAGTCCTGCCTTTATTTCATGTAAATATTTTGATTCCTTGATCATGAAAACATACCATTACCAATTGGTTTCACAATGATGTCTATTTTAGTTCAGTAGTTATTCATGAAAATTACATCTTTTGGTCATGGCGGATCCAGACGGTTATCCGGATCAACGCCAAAATTGAATCACTTCTTTCTTTTCCCATGCTGAACATTTCCTGAAAATTTTATCAAAATCCATCCATAACTTTCTGAGTTATTTTGTTCACAGACAGACAAACAGACAAACTCTCCCAAAAAGATAACCTCCTTGGCGGAGGTAATTAAAACTAAACATTTTCAAAAATTAAAAACTCAAAAAACTAGTAATTTTGCTCTAAAAACTAATCACTACCTGAATATGAAAACAAATAGCCAAAATGAAACAAAAACTTAAACCACTGACAAATCCTAAACTATTATAACCTCGGTCAGCAGCACACACAACTCTTAACGCTCTGGATATGATGCATGCAAAAGCCTTCAAAGTTTGTGGAGGCATTCTGAACCACTTCAGCATCAGCATTTTAGAAATAGGAGAAATGCCATTGGACCTAAGGAGCTTGGGCTGAAATATTTTATGAAAAAGAAGGTGAATCTTTTCCAACTAAAACACTTTTAGACCAGCCCTGCGAATGTTAGGGGAGGGATAAAAAGGTCAATGTTAATTTTGAAGTCAAGATAAAAGTTTACACAGGAAAAGTTCTGGAGAAGAGAGTGTGTCCCTCAGTCTGCTGGGCTACTGATCCACCATAGTGAAGTAGTTATTCATAAAATTCACATTTTTCATCCTGGTGGATCCAGATGGTGATCCGGATCACTCCTAATGTCTTTTCATTTATTCCTTGTCCCAATACAGACATTTCCTGAAAATTTCATCGCAATTTGTCCGAAAAAATGCTGTAATTGCTATTTGCCTTTGCTTACCTTTTATATTTTATTTTTGTTGGATTTGTATACATATATATATATATGAAAATATGTACGGTTTCCATTTTAAGTTCGAAATAAACATTCATTCATTCATTCAACAGAGAAACAAACAACAACATAACCTTCTTGGCGGAGGTAAATATGCGGAGATTCAGTAGTAACTGTTCAGACAATAACAGGCACGCTTCAAATCCAGACCTGACTTAATAATGGAAATGTGCCTTACTTTGCAGAGAACTAACAAAACTAAAGGAGACTGAGCTTTTGCTGTCCGCAACAGGAATGTCACTGACTGTGATAGCCTCTCCACTTTTAAATCTTCAGTATAGCCATGATTTATGGGGACTTTAATTTGGTATGTTTCTCTCTGTGTTTTTCTGTTTTTATTGGTTTCACTGCTTTTATCATTTTTGTTTTTTTGTTTTTGTTATGGTTTGAATTTGGGCAGATATTTTGGCTTTGGTTTAGAATCCTGTGCTTTTGATTGTTTTCTCCTGTGTTCTCCCAGCAGTGCAGGCTGAGGCTGACCTACAGCGAGGCAAACCTGATGTCAGTCTCCAATCAACACACCTCTCCATAAAGACTGACTCAGCCTTTATTACCCCGTCAGATAATTCCATCTCACTCGATCTGTGCTTGATGCCTCACCTTACTTCAGGCTTCTGAACAGCGGCCAGCCTCCAGCTGCCGCAGCCTGCTGGGATTTTTCTTTAGTATTGTGTCTTCCCTTTTTGTCTCTCGTAAGAGTGTCAATAAACAGACTTTTATTAACTGTTATTTGTCTCCTGCTTTCTGGATCCAGCCAATTATTCAGGCCTTAATAGAAACCAAAAATATCCAGCCATAATATTTACCACTTTTCCCTTTTAGGCCTGGTGCCAATCCCAGCTGACACTGCTCAAAGGTGGGTACACCCTGAGCCACTCGCCATACAAGCACAGGGCCATATAGAGAGACAGACAACCATTAGTGCACTCCCACCTAAAGGCATTTGAAGTCACAAACAGTGTTGGTAATAACGGTGTTAGAGTATAACGGCGTTACAATGGTGTTATTTTTTCAGTGACGAGTAATCTAATTAATTACTTTTTCATGCGTTAACGCCGTTACCGTTACTAACAGTGAAAAATGGCGCATTACTTTTGCACCTATGTCAAGCAGCTGATATCAGACCTGCCTCCCCCCTAAACTCCAAGGCACGCGGAAGTGCCGCGCCATGGTCTTCCTCTGACAGACAAACCCCACTGAAAGACTGCACTGAGTGGCGCCGTGGCGTTCAGCTCCAAAGGGGGGGGGGGGGGGGGGGGGGCTGATCCCCGGAGAGCCACAGGCTCTCATGAGAATAGTGATGTCACACGCTCATAAAGCATGTTATAGACTGAGAAAAGAAATAACACCTCACTTTGCTTCTCTAAGGTCCCTTTGCTGGTCCCAACCACACAGCTTCGTGATTTATTCAACTTTGTTGTGCTATATGATCAGTGGACAACTATTCACTGTTTTACTTAATAATATTGAAATTATCAGAAATAATTACTTAAATTAAGTAATGGGGTTTAATTTACATTAAACCTCAAGGAACCACCTATAAAGGGGAAATGATTGTCAATTTATTAAGTTTGTCTCATTAAGGTTACTGACTATTGATTTGGAACCATGATTTATAATTAACTTAATAAAAATAACCAAAGTTACCTAATGAATTGTCAGTTAAAGTTGAAGGATTTGGGAGTTCTGCAGAGAAGAGGTTGGCAAGATTCGCTCTTACACAACATAAACAGACCAGAGACTGACTTTGTGTTTAAAATCATGTATTTCCCAAATCTATGTTCCCCTTTAAAATAGCTGAGGATGGATTTAAATATTTGGGCATATTCGTATCAAATTCTCCAAAAGAACTGTTCATCAGGAACTACCAACTGCTTCTTGATAAATGTAAACTGGACTTAACCAGATGGGTGGCCCTCCCTCTATCCCTAGCAGGCCAGATCAACCTCATTAAAATGGTTATGCTTCCAAAGTTTTTATATCTTTTTCAACACATTCCAATCTATCTCAATAAATCCTTTTTTACAAACCTTGATCAACAAATCAATGCATTTATTTGGAATAAAAAACCAGCCCGGCTCAAAAAATCCATCCTTCAACTTCCTAAATCTGAAGGAGGACTTGCACTTCCAAATTTCCGGAATTATTTTTGGGCTTGCAATATAAATAAGCTTATATATTGGGTCCACTGTGAATCAGGTACATATCCACCTTGGGTTCACATTGAAGTTTCCAACATTCCTCCCCACCGGCTCTGACTTGGCATTTCGCACTTGGTCAACAAGTGGCCTCAGAACAGTCAACGACCCCTACCAAGATGGGGTTTTTCCCTCTTTCACCTCCCTGGCTTTCGGTTTCTTCAAATAAGACACTTCATCCAAAAACAGTTTCCACATTTCACAAACCGCCTCCCAGAGGCAGAAATAGATCAGTTTCTTGCTCTCAACTTTGATCAAAAAAGACTGATATCAGTTATTTACAATAGGATTGGCTCTCTGTGCCCAGGCAATACTACTCGGATTAAAGAATCCTGGGAACAAGTTTTTCAGAGGGTCAGTGGAGAAACATTTTAAAGCTAGTCCACTATGGAACCCCAAAAGAGTCATAATGAAATAAATAAAAACAACATTGTGAAATAAATACCATTTTGATAAATAACATACAGATATGAAATATGGCCATTAAATTGTAAAATAAGGCAATATTATAATGAAATATATTTTATTATTCTTTAGTATTGAATTATTATAATTGAATAATTCATAATGAATATTTTAAAATTTTCATTCTTTTTTAAATAATGACTTTTTACATAATTTCCAAGCTTTATGAAATAAAAAAACGTTTTTTACAAAGTCAATTTTTATTTCATAATGTCTTTTTCCACAATGGCCTTTTTATTTCATAATGTCGTTTTTCAGCAGAATGACTTGGTCTGTCAATCAAAGCACATAAGGCGGAGCCAGTTCAGTGATTGGCTGATCCTTTACACAGACACTGCAGCAGAACTTGCACTATCGATTCTAACGTGGAGATTATCACTAACGATGAGAAGCCTGAAAACATGACAACACGAGTTCCTGACATGTTTGAGACAGAATGGCTGCAGGAGCGAGGTCACTTTCAGAGTTTCTTCACTTCAGCCTGAGAGAGGACTGCTAACACAGGTGACCACACTACAACCCAGTACATATGGGGCCCCGTGGAGTGTGGTCACCTGCGTTAGCATTTGTGAGCGTCGATGCTGGGCTGTAGTGCTGGGAGTAACTCTGTTACTTTTGCCAGTAACGGGTAATCTAACTAATTACTGTTTCAATAGTTACTGTTACCGACTGTGAAATGTGGCTCGTTACTTAGCACCCTTCTGCTGCTGTTATCCACTCAGCCCACAGGGCAGGAGCTGGCTCGCGCAGACACAGGAGAGAACAAGATGCCTGAGTTGCCAGGTCCGCTTACTATAAGCGACTATCGGCTTCTTATTTTTCTAACTTGCATGCATATATTAGGAGTTGTGGGTTGCAGTTTTTTGGGCTTGTTCCAATAGTGCAGTTGCAGGAGGAATCTGGTGTATGATCCACCATCAATATAAACCCAGTTCAGACAAAAATTAGTAGATTAAAAATGATTTTATCCAACTTTAATAACAAATTAAAATTTTACTGTAAAAGTTTCCACTTAAAAGAAATCAATTTAGACAGAAATTATTTATTTCCAATCTAGCAATTACTGTTTTCACTGCACTAAAGCTGTAGATAATTAACATAAAACTTAGATAAAAGCCTGACATGTCTTTTTGGTAACACAAATAAGGTTGGACAAACTGTTAGCAATAACGGAGGCACTAATAGCAGTAGCCCATCAATTCACTTCTGTTTAAAGATAGAGTTGTTCCACCTCCAAACAAACAAATGTTGAATACATAAATTAAGGGAAAAGGGTTCTCTCTTTAAAAATGCTTATTTCAATCGCTAAACCTGGCAACGTGGCTGTATGCAGCAATGGTGAGTCTGGAACACTGTAGAGTTAAAACTGATGTTTTCATGATGGAAATATAAAAGTAAAGGGCAAGAACATACATGTGGGGTGTACATTATGTCCTAAAGCTAAATGTTTGTCTGTCGTAAGTAAATCTAAAAATCTTGTGACAAAAACACATAGAACTCTGATGATGATGATGGTGCTGCTGCAGCAGGCCAGGTAACAAGGAAGGACACAGAGACAGAGCCACACAGTTCAAACAGCAAAAGTTTTTCAAAACACTAACGCATTAGTAACTGTCCCTTTGGAAAAGTAACTACTAACTACAACAAATTACTTAAACGCGAGTAACTATTGAAACAGTAATTAGTTAGATTACCCGTTACTGGCAAAAGTAACAGAGTTATTCCCAGCACTACAGCCCAGCATCGACGTTACACAAATGCTAACGCAGGTGACCACACTCCACGGGCCCCATATGTACTGGGTTGTAGTGTGGTCACCTGCTAGCAGTCCTCTCTCAGGCTGAAGTGAAGAAACTCTGAAAGTGTCCTCGCTCCTGCAGCCATTCTGTCTCAAACATGTCAGGAACTCGTGTTGTCATGTTTTCAGGCTTCTCATCGTTAGTGATAATCTCCACGTTAGAATCGATAGTGCAAGTTCTGCTGCAGTGTCTGTGTAAAGGATCAGCCAATCACTGAACTGGCTCCGCCTTATGTGCTTTGATTGACAGACCAAGTCATGACATTATGAAATAAAAAGGCCATTGTGGAAAAAGACATTATGAAATTAAAAAGCCCATTGTGGAAAATGCCATTATGAAATAAAAAATGACTTTGTTAAAAACGTTTTTTTATTTCATAAAGCTTGGAAATTATATAAAAAGTCATTATTTAAAAAAGAATGAAATTTTTAAAATATTCATTATGAATTATTCAATTATAATAATTCAATACTAAAGAATAATAAAATATATTTAATTATAATATTACCTTATTTTACAATTTAATGGCCATATTTCATATCTGTCTGCTATTTATCAAAATGGTATTTATTTCACAATGTTATTTTTATTTATTTCATTATGACTCTTTTGGGGTTCCATAGTCCACTCATCATCTATATGTGCCAGACATAGCCTCATACAGTGCAAGATTCTCCATAGGGCCCACTTAACCAATGCTAGACTGTCCAAAATATATCCAAATCATAGTGACGCTTGTACCCGCTGTAAACAGCCTTCAGCTGACCACTTCCATATGTTCTGGATGTGCCCGAAACTTACAAACTTCTGGTCTAATATATTCAACACTCTTGGACGAGCTCTCAACATGTCTATAAAACCAAACCCTTTGACTGCTATCTTTGGCCTCCTGCCGACAGAGAATTCACCCGTAAATGTTCAGCGTGTCATTGCCTTCACCACCTTACTAGCTAGGCGCATAATTCTCTTTAAATGGAAACTCGCCTCCCCACCGACTCACAATAAGTGGGTTCAGGATATTTTACAACTAGAGAAGCTAAGGTTTTTGCAGAAAGGATCATTATCATCTTTCAAGGAAACTTGGGGCCCCCTAATGGAACTTATTAGAGATAAGCTCCCTATCACTACCGAGGATAATAAAGATGCAACTTGAGCAGAGTTTAATGTTGGAGAGAAGACCCCCCCTATATTTATTTAATTATTATCATTTTTCTTTCTATTGATTCTAATTTTCAATTTTTCTATTTTGAATATATGTTTTTATTTATTTATTTATTTATTTTTTATTTATTTTTATGTGTATGCAGGTTATGAGTGTATGAGTGTGCATGGATATGTTTATAGAGATATGTTTATATTATATGTGATGTCTATTAGCAATCATGCCACAATTGAACTTATTATCAACTACTTCAAGATTTGGGGATTAAGGGTGGTTGGGTTAAAGAGGTGTTCTACTTCATTGTTTTTGCTCTTGTCTGATACAACAGTTTTGTCAGTGTCTTTGTTGTTTTCCTTTTTTTATCGTTAGCATATGCAGAGGACCTGAAATATTTTTGGACAAACTTTGATATTTTTGTACTAACTATCTGCAAAAATTAATAAAAAGATTTGGAAAAAAAAATAAAATCATTTATTGACAAACAAAACATGAAAACATTCAACACCTAAGCTAACAAAATCCTATGTCTAAGTGTGTGTGAGGGTGTGTATATGTGTGTGTGTGTGTGTGTGTGACAGACAAAGGCGAGATGACTGCCTCTAAAGATGTGTTAGCGCCGCATGGCTCAAAGGTATTTACGACCATGACTACATGGGGAGTGGTGGAGATTAGAAATGGGTCTCTTGTGTAAGGTTGATGCCTCTACCTGAAATAGTAATGTTTAAACTACGCAGAAGTTAGCTACAGCTTAAGGCTCTAAGGAACATATTCAATAAAGCAACGCCGTGATTGTAAACTGAATAGTCCTGTGCTTCGCGGTGCTATGCTAAAGTCTGTAAGGCCCAGTTATATTACCAAGTCCATGGGAGGAAAAGATGTCCTTTTAGGTTCTGCTCTGCAAAGTCCAGTTCTGCAAGTTTGATGGTTCCTCAGTGGGTCCCAGGCCGGTCTGTCCCTCCAGCTCCTGACTCTGAAGTCAACTGGTTGCTCATTTGTCCTTTGAGTTAGCAGCTTGATGCTAACTCTGTGGTGTTGTTTCTTCTTTTGGATGAGGGACTGCTGTTTCCAAAGTCTTGAGTTGTTTCCTGAGAAAGACCTGTGAGAGAGGAGCTTTGTCCTCTTCACTCCATGGTTCAGGAGAGACTGAGCTGCAAAGCAGAGCAGGGTCTTTTTGTTCTAATCAGAGGTTTACACCTACGTGTGAAACCTAGGGGGTGAGGTAGCAAACATTGGGTTCAGGCTTATGCAGGGACATGCTTCTTTTTAGACCACATGGGTCCCAACAACTTCTATCTACCTATATCCTTGTAGTCAAGATGTTTGGTGTCATGTATACAATAGTATATATTTCTGTACCTCTATGATTCACTTACAGTGTCGTGTTGCCTCTGGGACCCTCTGACCGACTGCTGACCTGATGCTCGTGCCTCCGGTTTTTACATAATGAAAAACACTCACGCTCGAGACTCTGTGCATTCTGTTCTATTTTGAAACTTCCGGATACTCCACACATTGACTTCCTGTCTGGTGCTTTCTTAACAACAGTGAATTTATGAGGTTTGGATGTGGCCGCGCAGAAAATAGACCTGAAGAGAATCTTCAGCGCCGATGCACCAACGCAGCGCTGCGTGGCACCGTTGAGATGTACTGCGAGGGGGTGCTGGTTTGGCGGAGTGGTTAGCACCCCATGTACATGCTTCTGCCGGTCCAGGTTTGAATCCCACCTGTGACCAGTTTGCAGAGTGTCTCCCCCTACTCTCTCACCCCCTTTCACAAGCCTATCCACAGTCTCTCTCCTATCAATAAAGGCACAAAATGCCCAAAAAATAAATTAAAAAAAAAAAAAGAAAAGAAATGTACTGCGGAGCACTTCGCTCCCATTCTAGCCTATCAGGCAAATTCCACTCCACGCATTGTAGGAGAACTGTTGATGTCAGAGCTGCTGCAGCAGGCAACAAGGAAGGACACAGAGATGGAGACACACAGTTCAAGCAGCAAAAGCTTTTTCAAATAAGTAACAAATCAATTACTGTAATTCTGATAGTAACTCAGTTACTTTCTTGGGAAAGTAACTGGTAATTATAACTACAGTTTTTTTCGATTGCTGACATGCATTGGTCGAAACTTACAGCTTTTTTCGATTGCTAACATGCATTGGTCGAAACTTAAGTCACATGTTCAAAACTCTAAACACAGTCTGCATTTCCATCATGCATCTCAGCTGAACAGTTAATCTCATCCCCAAAACGGTTTCCCACCAACAAAACACTTCATACATCAACCACAACACTAGCAAACAGTCTCACTTTGGAAACAAACACTGTCACTCTTAGCACACGGAACTACAAAATACAAACAACAGAGAGCATAAATATAAAAGAGCATAAATATAAATTTAATCTTTCAAATTTGAATGATTTCTTTTTAGATAAATCAGTATTTTATTATAAAATAAGATCTTTGCACTTTGAGTGTTCTAAATTGTAATATATTACAACAAGAAT
Organism: Scarus forsteni; assembly: GCA_036419115.1. Classification (NCBI taxonomy): domain Eukaryota; kingdom Metazoa; phylum Chordata; class Actinopteri; order Labriformes; family Labridae; genus Scarus; species Scarus forsteni. The sequence continues at coordinate 259,533 of JAZDUH010000095.1, read as the reverse complement.
GAATCAGGAATGCAGCAATTTATTTCCAGAACATTTATTTTTTGGGACCTTACAAAAATTAAAACAATTTACTGTAAACAAAAAAAAAGCAGAGTCTTAGAATTCAGGTGGCAGAACAGAAAACAAAAGATAAAACTCAAAAACCAACAATGTATACTGTGGCCCTAATTTAATCAGAGACCACAGCTCTTGGTCTTCCTCTCCTTCCTCTTCCTCCTCTTCCTCTCCCTCCCCTGGCCACTCTTCTCTCTCTACCAACCTGAACCGGTGCTCTTTGATCCATATTTCCAAAAGAAAAACAATCAGAAGCCACTCCTTTTTATATGGTTCCTGATGAGACCAAACACAGATCACCTGAATCGGTTTTCAGCTGACAACTACACTCAGCTGTGTTTGGAATTACATAATCTTTTTATTTATTTTTATTGTCAATATTTTGAAATAATTCTCTATAGATTTCAATGTGGCTGCAGCAGAAATTCCCCATGTTTCCCCATCATTCTGTTTTGATTGTGTTTTTAACTGTTTTGAACAAAGGGTGTTAGCATTTGAAAAATGTGCTGTAAAACTTTAGTGTTTTGCAGGTGGTGAGCTAGTAACTGCAAAAGAGTTTATGAATTTTGGTGACTGTGGTCACCGAATGCATTTTGTGTGAAAGCAATGGAAAGTGATCTACAGTTTGGTCCACATGAACTGCTGTTTTGCAGACTGTGTTAAGAATTTTGAACATGTGACTTCAGTTTCGACCAATGCATGTTAGAGAGGTCAAAAAAGCTCCAGCAGCACTTGTAGTTAAGGAAACAACTTTATTTGACCAACGCGTTTCGGCTTGTGGCCTTCATCAGGGTCGACCAATGCATGTTAGCAAGCGAAAAAAAAATGTAATTACTTTTTTAAAGTAATGTGCCCAACAGTGATCACAAGCCAACATAATGAGCACATTTTTGGACTGTGGGAGGAAGCAGGAGGGCCTGGAGAGAATCCACGCACTGTGCTGCCCTAAACCAAAATATTCATAAGATAACTGTTTTTATTATGATGTTTATTTAATCTGGCTGCCAAAAATATGGGAAAGGGGCATTTATAAGACTGTAGTTGATGATCCCTGGTGTGAATCCTTGTTTCCAAAGCTCAGGAGAGGACGGGCAGGTCCAGGTCTCTGTCAACATTTAGGTTACACATCTTCACTGAAATAATGAATCTCTAAACACATGCTGTCTTTAAAGGCCTCTGCCTGAGAATGTTAATGAAGGACATTAGACCTTCATGAAAACAGTAAAAGATATTTTGTACAACACTATATCATATTTTATCATCTAAGTTCCGAGGGGGTCTGACTCTAACTGGAAACAACTAGGGGGTGCTGTGAGAAAAATGCACACGAGCATTAGGCCCTGTGTGACATTTATTTTAATACTCTTTCTTCAACGTTTTGACTTCTTGATTTCTCAGCTTTATTTCTTTGTTTCTGTACTTGTTGTTAATCTTAATGGCAGCCCTTTATCTTTCTTTCTTTCTTTCTCTGTCCTCTTTCTTTCTTCCTAGCTGTAGCTGTTGTGTTTTGGAGCTGTTGCTCCTTCACTGCTCTGAATCAAACTGGACATTCAGTCATAGCTCTGTTATTCATCTGAGCTGGGCTGCTCTAACAAAACATGTTACATGGGCTGCATTTGATACTTTGGCTGTTTTGCCTTTATAAATTGATTTCATAAATCTTTTGATGAACTGGCATTATTTTTGCTTACATTTTATTCTTTTAATGTTGTTTTTTTCACTTTTTGTGTTCACATTTTTGTGTTATTTTTTAGGTTAAAACATCATGATTTTAACTATATGATGCTTACCTTTTCACCTTTTTAATGTTATATTTAACTTCATTTGTACCAATATTATAAACTTTAATGTTGTTATACCTTATTTGTGTACTTTTTAAATAATTTTAACTAATTGTATGTTTATGTGATATAAGTAATGGATCTATTAGTGGATTAATTTCATTGTGCTGTTAAATTATTTCAGAGGGGGTTCAGGGTGTCCTAAAATGACATTCTGTCTTAAATGTATTTATTTAATAGGAACAGTGCTTTGGGTTCAGGGTTCTGAAAGTTTGTAATGTAATATCTCTCATGACGAATTCCAAATTTTACTGGTCTTTACAGAGAGAGATAAAATAAAATATATTCCCAGGTCAGCTTTCCCTGAAGGGAGGGGCCAGTATGTAAGTGTTATTAAAGTGTTTGGGAAATCAAATTATTGCCTTGTGGGCGGCAATAAATGTTATCAAAGATAATGACAGGGTTTGTCAGGCCATGTGGGGTCATAGTCCCAACAACCGGCTGAAAAAGGTCTTATCAAAAAAGACTTTGATCATCAATGCAGTAATAATCTGGCTGAAGGACTTTCAAAAAACAATCGCAGAATACCTTGGTTAGATGTAGTGGAGGGAGAGGATTTTATTCTGTTTTTGTCTGTTTGTTTGTTTGTTTATATTTTGGGGTTTAGCTGGTGTTTGTAATGATTATTCAAATTCAAGAAAATTGATCTTTTTTCCCCCACTACAGATGTTAACATGGATCATAATGCTGTATAGATTAAGAAAGGAACAAAGATGCAATTATTGTTTTTTTTATATATATATTTTTTGTTTATTTTTCCCTTTGTTATATTGAAGCATTTGTTATATCCACATCTTAATGACTATTGAGGTTAGCAAGATTATTATTATTATGATCCCTATGATTAATATCCCTTTATGTTACTATATTTATTAAATTAGTTAGGTTATAGGTTATAATATGATTTTTTTATGTAAATAGAATGGAGCACGGAAGAGGGAAAAAATTATGAGACATATCTGGATGAATTTAAATTAGGAGACAACTGGAGGTTTTCTTTTTTCTTTTTCCCTTTGTTGTCATATTTGTATGCAGTGCACCACAAAGTTAGGATTAATTAATTGCCTATTATATAAAGGCACACCTGACAACTTGTGGCAACCCATCCACCCCAGCAGGGGAGGGCCCAGCCTGGCACCCAGGAGGACAGAACCTCCAGCCCAGACCGCCACCAACTGCGGGCCAGCAACTGCCCCAAGCGCCCCCTGGCCAGACTCCAGGGGCCATGGAGATCCCCCCCCCCCAGATCTAACCTCCCCTGAGCCCGAGCCCAGGCCCCCGCCCGTCCCCTGCCCCCCTCGCCCCCCACCCCGCCCAGGCCCAATCACACTCCTACCCCCCCACCCCACTCCTTTGGTTTCAGGTCCAAAGGCTAGCATCGGCCTGAGGTCACCAAGCCCCTGGCACCCACACACCAAATGCAGAGACATTCACTAATTCCACAATGCACATCCACCCAACATATTAATAGGGATGTAATGATCCATTGATACAGACCGACACACAGACTGGCCAATTAACGATCCAACCACATCGATGCAAAGCTGAAAAACAGATCAACACCGCGATCCACAACGTACGCCCCCACTGCAAAACCCCCACCGGACACGCACGCCCGCCCCCGGCCAACCAAAGCCCCCCCCACAAGTCCAACGCACGAGACAGGGACAGAGCCAAACGGGAGCCAGACACATTGGCCAACCACAAAATAGCTCTGCCACACCCGGGCAAGACACGGCCGACCCAACAGCAGAGGACTCCCGCTGTACACATGACAGGCGCGCCCCACCACACAAGAGCAGCAGGCCATGCCATCCTCCGACTCCGCAGGGCACCGACCCACGAAATCCTGCAAAGCCAGAAAGCAAAACAGTGAGAGCCCAGTGCCACCCCCCCTCCACACCGACCGCCAAACAGCGAAACAAAGTCCAATCACACGGACATACAAACCGTGGCCACCAGGCACCACAGCAAAACAAAACCATCAACACCAAGCCAGCCACGTCAATAGCTCCAACCCCGCACATGAGAAACGCCTGGATCCAACCCAAACCGAAGCTACACATCCCCAGCCAGACAGAACACAGTCAAATGCCGGAGGCCAACAACAACAAAGCTCAAACAATAGCCCAGTCACTCCACCACAGTGCCACACCACCACCCGACACAACAAACAAACACCACAATGGAACAACAAGACCCACAAGGCAACAGAGGGCACAAAAAAGCACCCCACCCAAACCAAACCCGCCCCAGCTCCAAAACACGACTACACCACAGAGATAGCTACAACCCTCCACAAACCACCATACCCAAAGGCCAACACACCGCTCCACACACCAGCAACAAAACCACCAAAACCATCCCGCATCTCCCCCCCTGCCTCATGGCCCTATTCTATGAAGCAAGTTCAGCCTAGCGAGATAGCCTTGGAGCTACCTCGCTGAACTGGCGCAGTAGTGATCTCGCTACAGTTTGGCGCTGGTTATCAACCTCATAAGTGGATCCAGCTATGCAATGAGCGCGTGCACGCATATAAGGCGGAGCCTGCCGCATCTGACCAATCGCGAACATGGACCAGTCTGGAGCGTCAGAGCAGGCTGGAGAGCGAAGGACAACCTACTTCACACACGAAGAGCAGGAGGCGATCATGACAAAGTATGAAGAATTAAAACATATAATAAACGTCAAAAGCAACACCCTCGTCGCTGCAAAAGCACGGAAGGAGTGCTGGCAGAAAATTGCTGACAGTCTCAATGCATTAGTATAGCGTGCAAAAAAACTTTTGTGCCATTATCATCCCGAAATAGCACTGTTCAGCATGCACTTTTACTGTAACATGCACCAGACATGTCTAATTCATTTCTAAGATGAATTCATTCATTTGTTCATTCCTATCGTGTTTACATTTTTTGTGTGATATGTAGGCCACATGAGCCCTACATGAATTCCTGTCACAATTTTAAGACGGGCAATATAATATTGTCATGGAGCAGAAGTGTTGGCATTGAAGATCTTGTCACGGCAATGAGAGTTCTTCATTCCCTTTAACTACCTGTAGCAAGTGTCATGTACTGTGTAGTGACTCTAAATCTGAGTCTCGTTTCAGCACCAATCAAAGTGGCACAAAAAGATCTGGGGGGGATTCCTCCCTCAGATTTTACTCCTGCAGAGGAGCTGGCCCTCTGCAGCCATTGGGTCAGCTCATTGGTCAGTGGGCGGGGTTTTTGTAGTCCGCGAGTTCAATCTGGAACCTAACCTGCCCTGGAGCAGCTTAGCCGTTCAGCGTACGTTGCCATGGAGACTCGCCTCGCTAAAGAGTGATCCCATCTCGTAGAACAGGGAAACCTGAACCTACCCTCAAAGCTACCTCGCTAGGCAGTAATCCTGCTTCGTAGAACAGGGCCCATGTCAATTGCAGCTGATCATGCACAGCGAGCACACAACACCGTCCCAAATCGATCGAAGGCCCCCAAACCGCACCGCATCGAAACCTAACTGCGACAGACCCCGCAACACCGGCAAACACCGCATCGCCGTCCGAAGAATCGACACCGCACCGCACCGCACCGCTCCGCCCCGAAACTGCAGACCCATACCCCCACATATTAATTCACAACACAACGATATAACGACACAACAACATAACGCACACCTCCACCTCTGTTGCCCCTCTCCAGGACAGAGGACAATGGACACCCCTGGGGCGCTACCGGACCCCAGCCGTGTCAACTGCCCATAGCCCAAGCCTGTGGGTCCCCTTTACCCCGTGCCCCAGGGCGCACCCAGGAAACAGGGTTGTGGAAAGGGCCCCCTACCCCAGCTCTCCTGCTCAATAGTAGGTGGATGGTTGTGTTCCTAATGCAGTTAAAAATGGTTAAAATTGGGGGGCAGACGACCAAACAGCTCTGGAGGCGACGCTCTCCAGGTGGTCAGCCTGAAGAGCCCCGCCCACCATACACCACCCGGTCAGTCCCCCAAGGCCCTGTGTGTATGTTGTGTTGTGTAGTAGGTAATATGTGGTGATGTCTAAGTGCAGTTAAAACTGGGGAGCAAGTTCTATAAATTGAACTTAAATAAAACGGAAGCTATGGAGATTGGGTTCTTTTTGAAGGACAATTTTAAAAAAGACTTTAAATGGGGTAGAAAAACAGTGCAATACCTTGGGGTAAACATACCTAGTAATTTGAATGAGCTATATCAGTGCAATTATGGAAAATTGGAAAGATTGCTTAGAGAGGACTTAAATAGGTGGAAGATATTGTCACTTACTCTTTTAGAGAAGATACAAGTTATTAAAATGAATATCTTGCCACGTTTTTTATTTCTATTCCAGAACTTGCCACTTTACATAGCACCCACACATTTCAAAGTATGGGAGAGTTTAATGAGGAAATTTATATGGGACGAAAAAAAGCCAAGAGTAAAACTTAAAATTCTGCAACGGAAAAAAGAGGAGGGGGGACTATCTTTACCTACCTTAATTCATTATTATTATTCAGCTCAAGTAAAATCCATTTTAATTTGGATGAGCAAAGATGTGTTTCCTAAATGGAAGCTAGTAGAGTCCAAACTGGTGAATTCTGTAAGTACACTAGTTTTTTCAAGTCATAAAAAACTACAAATTAAGCAATACAATGACTCTGTAAGAGATACTTTTAGACTATGGAGAAGCTTATGTAAAGTAAACAAGATCAAATACCAACAGACTGTATGTTTAAGAGAAATAGCAAGAGACCCAGATTTCACTCCCAACACTCATGAAAATGTTTTTAAAACATGGGAGAATAAAGCACTCACAAGATTTTACCAGATGTATAATAAGGAAGGATTTGACTCTTTTGAAAATATCACTCGACAATATGGACTGAGTAATAGCCATTTTTATCGATACTTGCAAGTGAGGAGTTACTTAAAAGAAAAAGTACAAATTAGAACCTTAGAAGATCTCCATCCCCTTTTGAGATACATGATAAAGACAAATCAAAGTCATGAGCTCAAAAGTGCTGTAAGACAAACAAATCAAATATTGCAGGGAATTAAACCTGATGATTTAGGAAATATTAAAGTGAAATGGGAGAAGGAGCTAGGTATAATATTGAATGACAATGAGTGGAATCAAAGTTTCAAAGACATCTACAGATACATAAAGTCACCATATTGGCAGGAATATGCTTGGAAGATAATTGTAAGGTATTTCAGGACTCCTTTTGGTTTGTCCAAGTATACACAGAATAATGCTTGCTGCTGGAGAGAATGTGGGGAAGATAATGCAGACTACATATTTTTCTTAAATGTAAAAACGTACAAACGTTTTGGTCAGATGTCCTAAATGAAATTGAACAAATGTTAGGTAAAGTCGGATGCACACAAAGACAGAGGAATACATCCCAGATTTTTTAAAAACGGACCTTTATTGGATCCTAAGAAAAACAGCATTAAAGCAAATCACAAGAAACTGGAAAAAGACTGAACCTCCTAACTTGAAAAAGTGGTTAGAAACAGTGTACAGTTTTTATAGAATGGAAAAAATAACCCATAAGATAAACAGGAAAGAGGCTGTTGGGCCCCCTTTCATCTGAAGTATAAAACAGACAATGTAAATGTGGAATAAAATCAGATGTCGTAGCAACCCGCCAGATCACCGGTACACAAGGTGCTGTTTAACAACATTTTTGAACGTTTTAAGAGTGATTTTTCACCGGACACCTACTGGATAACTTCTGTTCAACCGCATAACTTAACCGGCCTGCGTTTTTGAACGATCTGCTGCCTCGATCTCGAGGTATTTGAGTAAACAAGACCGACATGGCTCCACTTACCTCACCATCCGACTGTCCTAGCTGCGCCAGTCTCAGCCAAAAAGTCGACGTGTTGGAGAGAAGGATCTCCACACTCTACACGATCCAGGATGCCGAGAGACACTTGGACACTGTTATTTTCGGTTCTGAACCAGCCACCACTTGTGCGGGGGAGTATGACGACACAGCTCCGTATGCCGCTGCTTCCCCGGCCTCGGCGTCTCCACCTCCCGCCAACATACCCACCGAGGCCCCGGGCACTGCTCTAGGCTCAGCTCCGGACGATCGCCGGCTTCCACTGGGGGCTAAACCAAAAGCCCTAGTGAGTTCAACTCCATCACACAGAGGGCCATGGACCGTGGTGGGTGGCAGCAAAAGGAAGGCGAGTCCACCTAAACCACTCCAGCAGCGACGGCAATGGGCCTCCCAACCCGGGCGCCTCCAGTTTACCCCCCGGCCGGCTGTGCAGGGTGCCAGGTCGGCGATGACACACCGGGGGCCCAGCACCGCTCCTTCATCGGTGTCCTCATCTCCGGAGCTGCCGCTGGCTAACAGGTTTGACATCCTGAGCATGCAGGAGTTTCCCCCTCTGAAGGAGCAGGCTGCTCAGCCCCGACCTGAGGCCGCCAGGTTTTCTTGCACGGCCCGCCGCAGGCTGCTGAGGGAGGCCGTAAGAAGGAGAAGCACCGCATACCACCGGGAGGTGCCGTCGCCGCGGTCTCCACAGCCACCACCACGCTGCTCATCCACGGAGACAGCCCCGCCGCCGACTCGCCGGCAGCTGACGGCTCCGCCGACGACCCTCATCATCGGGGACTCCATCGTGAGGAACGTGCGGATGAGGGGGGCTCTCACTCTGTCATTCCCCGGCGCCACCGTCCTGGACATCGTGGATAAAATCCCAGGAATCCTGGAGTCCTACCCCGATGCCGATAAACTCATAATCCACGCTGGTACCAACGACATCCCCAAACAGCAGTCTGAGCTCCTCAAACAGGACTTCCTCCAGCTCTTCACCACGGTAAAGCAGCTCCACCTCCAGACCCTCATCTCCGGCCCCATCCCCACCTGTGGCAGAGGAATGGGGAGGTTCAGCAGACTACTGAGCCTCAACACCTGGCTGTCCTCTGTCTGCGGGCTCCATGGCGTGGGCTTCATGGACAATTTTAATGTCTTCTGGGACAGGAGGCACTTGTTCGGGGCAGACGGGCTGCACCTGAACAGAGCTGGAAGCCGTCTCCTCGCTGCTAACCTGGACTATGGTAGGCAACACGTCCAATTATCTTTTAACTCTCGCCTTCACGCTGCTACGTCGGGTGGTCGGCCCCCCACTTATTGATGTCCCCCCGGTCCCTGTCACTATGGACATGGTTCCACTTTTAGCAGCACCACACGTTCTACTGGACTCGGACCCCCTGATCTCACCACAATATCACACATTCCCACCATTATCACCGACAGAGCAAAAACAAGAGACTATATTTCAAGTAAACCTATCAACTCATGTAACAATAACCTCATACATATCCCCACACAAACGCCATGTAATTCATCACAACAACAAACTCTGCACATGGCACTTTTAAATGTGAGATCACTTTTAAACAAAACATTTTTAATCAATGACCTGATTTTAGAAAACAGCATTGACTGTATGTTTTTAACCGAAACATGGCTCAGTACAGATGGACCTGTGGCACTTTTAGAGGCCTCACCACCCAATTATAGTTTTGTAAATTAATTTAGGAAAGATAGAAGAGGTGGGGGAACAGCAACAATTCTTTTAACATCACTTGGTTTTAATGAGATTTTATTCGGTGATTTTAACTCATTTGAATACCATTGTTTTGTTTTTAACAGTCCACCTATATTGTGTCTCACCATATACAGACCCCCCAAATATTGCACCTCTTTTATCTCCGAATTTGCAGAAATACTATCAATAATTCATTCAAAATACAAGTCAGCTATTATTTTAGGGGATTTTAACATTCATGTAGACAATCAATCAAACTCTTTTACCAGTGAATTTTTAAACCTAATCAATTCTTTGAATTTTATCCAACATGTCACCCAACCTACCCATAAAAAAGGACATATTTTAGACTTGGTTTTAACATATGGACTGTCAGTACATGTCACTGAAGTGAAAGATGTTGGTTTTACTGATCATTTCTGTGTCTTTTTTATTGTGGATTATTTTAACCAAAGGGAAACTTCTGAGAGGACTATACGGAAACGCTATCTTACTGCTGAAGTGGCTGCAAATTTTATTGACATTTTAAGAAACACTCCTGCAGATATTTTACCCTCCTCCTGTGACTACATTTTAGACAGTTTTAATCAAAGATTTAAATCAGCCCTTGATAAAGTGGCCCCTTTAAAACTGAAAAAAGTTAAAAACAATCCAATACTCCATGGAGAAATAATAATGAAAATAATGCGATTAAAAAGAAAATCCGTCGCTGGTGGTAGAGGAGATGGAGGAAGAATAAAATCTTAGAAATCATCAAATTGTTTTCTACAGAAATAAATAAAAATTTATAACATGTTCGTAAAAAGCTATTGGAGAAATCTTTTTTTCTGAAAGAATATGTGAGAATCTGAAAACTTTAGGGCCAGCCACAAAGCAAGCTTTTTATTCTTCACTATTGATCATTTGAAGTTTAATTTTAATTTCACCGCTTCACATCTGCTGAACATCACAGACCTGCAGCATGTGAGGACTTTTTGCAGCTCACTTCAGCAGTAAAACTGAGCACTAGGACTGTGCTTAACCAACACCAAAGCTGAAACTTTATAGCGCACCCTAAAATTTTAATCCCTAATGAGGAAACACTGGAGTAGTTTGTCCTGGTTGATGCTGAAAATGTTTGACAAGGTTGTCTCCCCAGGCTAAGACCTGCAACGCAGGTCTTTTAGATCCCATCCCCACATCCTTTTTAAACAAATTTATACATCTTTTAAACCAGATCTTCTTAATACTTTTAATTATTCTCTCTTCAGATGGGAGTTTTTCCATCAAGCTTTTTAAAAACAGCAGTGGTCAAACCATCTGAAGAGGAATACATGACCCATCGACATTTTAAGTAACTACAGGCCAGTTTCAATCTGCCATTTTAAGCAAAAATTTTAGAAAAAACTTGTTTTTAAACTAACTAAATGATTTTTATGAAAATGTTAAACATTGCGAAATGTATCGTCTGGCTTTAGGCCAGCCACAGCACAGAGACAGTTCCTGATTAGTAAAAAATAGTGAATGATCTCAGATCAAACACGGATCAGAAAAAATGCTCTCTGTGCTTGTGCTGCTCAGACCTTAGCGCAGCATTTGATACAGTAGATACCGCGATTCTTTAAATAGACTCCAATGGTTTTATTGGAATCTCTGGATAGCATTGTTTTTTAATTGGCTTTTAAATCTTATCTTACTGACAGAAAGTTTGGTGTGAACATCGGGGGAATGCCAGTCAGGACTCTACTAGAGTAAACTGTATATCTCCCCAGGGTTCAATTCAAAGGTCCTGTTCTTTTTAATATTTATCCCGTGTTGCCATTAGCAGACGCCATCAGGAGACACGGATCAACTCGGTCAGCAGTTATGCTGATGACACACAGCTTTACATACTTGCCGCAGTCTCCTGATGACACAGGGCCCAAAAAATGCCTCTTTATCATTTGAAAAACTGTATTTTTAGGATGTCGCCAAGTTTCTCCTTGGCCAATGGCAGACAACTCTTATTCGTAGCACACAACCAGGACATAGAACTCAGGTTTTAGTTATCTCCTCTCTGGTCCAGAGAGAGAGAAACTGAGAGCAAACTCAAATCACTGTCTTTTAACTATGTCAGCAGCAGGCTAAAAATCTTGGTGTTTCTATTTTGACTCATCTCAGCTTTTGACTCTTGCACACTGAGCCCACATCACCAGTGCAAATCATTTTTATCATTTGGAAAAATATTTCCAGAGTGCACCAGTTTCTTCTCTCAGGGCCAATGCAGAGACTCTTATTCATGCTTTTATCACTTGTAGGATTGACTACTGTACGTTTCTCCTCTCTGGTTCATACTCAACAAAGAACATTTCACAGCTTCAGTTTACCTCCAAAACCAGCTGCTCGTGATGCTGACAAAAGACCAGAAGGAGAGCCTACATTACAATCGATTTTAAAGTTTCTTGCATTACGCCTGTATCTTTTAGAATAGATTTTAAGTGTTCTTTATTAGCTTTTAAATCTCTTAACGGTCTTGGTTCCTGCATATTTATCCAACTTGCTTTTTACTATATGCGAACCATGTAGAGCAGCACCTCAGGTCTTCAGGTAGGGTCTTTAACTGTTCCCAGGAGTTAAAACTGTTAAGACACTACCGGGAAGCTTTTTTTGTTATTACGTTCTCTGGCTCAGGAACAGCGTCTACCTGAGGACCTGAGAGGAGCACTCATCGTTCATATTTTTAAAGGCAAACTCAAGACCTACTCTTTAATCTCGCTTTTTAGCTGATTGTATTTAATATTATTTTGTTATATGTAACTTACTTTTTAACCCTTTTATTTTAGTTTTATTATTACATTTCAGATCAGATTTTTATTTCATTTGATGTATTTTTATTTTTTTAATGTATTTTTATTTTTACTTGGAATTTTATTTTTATTTATTTTTTTTTTTGTTAAATGTTTCTCTCAATTTTAGCTGATTTTATTACACACCTGATGTTACACAATCTCATTTTACAATATTATTTATCTAACTTCTTTTTATTCTATACTGTTATATTGTTTTTATTTATTTATGTATTTACTCATTTATTTATCTTACCTCTAGTATTTTCTGAGTATTTTAAGTATTATTTTAGTTTTAGCTCCCTGTGTTTCCTCATTTTTAATACAAGATGGTGTTTCTCAGTCCTCTTATTCTGCTCTCTGTCAGAATTTCCTTTTAATGTCTCTTCATGTGTTTGAGTAAGTGAAGATTGTGTATATTGAATATGGTTTGGGGGAGGGGGAACAGATTGGCAGGGGTCTTATGTTTTCATTTTATGCAATTTCTGCTTTTTATTCCACTTGTTATTTTATTTTATCTTTTTTTCCTCATGTAAAGCACTTTGTATTACAGAGTCCTGTATGAAAAGTGCTATACAAATAAAGTTTGATTGATTGATTGATTGACTTAATGACTTAAATTGTCACGTTTGTGTGTGTTTGCTATGAACCTGGCTTTGGCCCATATTCAAAAAAGCTTAAAATTTCTAAATCCCTATTTTCTTTTGGGGGGCTTGATAAACCAGGTAAGTAATGAACTCACTTTTAAAGTTTTGGACTCAGTCCTGCAACACTGTGGTACACATGTGTTAGATTTTTGTTGGTGGTTCCAAAGCTGGATGTCTATCCAGGATCTGTTTTAAATAATTTGTTGACATTGAAGGCAAGATAGGGACTATTTCACAAAGCTTGTCAGGTTTACCATAACTCAATAAGCCAATTAGCAGATTTTGATGACATTTATTTTTAGGGAAAACATACAAAGTGGAAGGTGATGTGTGATGTGAATTCTGGGTAGATGATCCAGGAATTTATTCCAGGATTGCTGCACCTGCTGCACCCATGGGGCAGTTTCTCTATTTTTAAAAAATTCACTAAACTCTTGGAGATTTATGGAAATTTTTAAACTCCATTAGTCTTCTCTAGAAAGAAGCAAGATATATAATTTTAATTCCTATATGTAATTTCAAATTAGTATATATGTCATGCAATTAAAGAATTGACAAAAAATAAACTTGATCTCCAAAACCATGGTAAAAATGGGGAGAGCTGTGCTCTTGAGCAACCCCATGCATTTGCTTCATGGAGCCAGCAGACATATCGCCACGGGCTAAGTGTGAGAAGTGCATGTATGAGAAAGCATTTTTCTGTGTAAAAAATATTGAGCAAGAGGGTTAGTGGAAAAATAGAGCAATAAGTCGACAACGACAGGAGTAACAAAACGTCATATTGCCCACTTCTGTGCAATGATCTTACGTAAACGGAAGAAGAGCGTCTGGCTCTACGTCAAGAATACCATTTCCGTTGTGTTCCTACGTGGTTCGCCACGCAACCACGCAAGCATAACCCCGGAGCAATTTCCGGGCAGACAATGAGCAGCAGAAGCTTTCAACAGTTGTTTTTACTCCATTTATGCTGAAGTTATAGGTACCCATGATAAAAAATTCCCTGGGACAAAACGGTATTTTGACGGAATGAGTCTTTCGAATATTTTTGTTTACATGCTAGCGTCCAACCAGATAGCCTGAATGATAATTTTCGATTCATATAGGTTGCTGATCTGACAATGTTAGCTCGCTAGTTAGCTCGTGCCTCCATCATCTCATTCAGCTTCCAGGAGCTGGAAAGCTATGCCAAACACAATGACACCTTTGAAAATAGCTTTTTAATTTAATTCGCCTGTGGCTTACAAAAACAGTCTTACCTGATGAATAGTGCGACCTGAGCTTGGTTTAAAGCATGTTAATTTTATAAGGTAAGCGTTCTATCGGCGCTTGTCACATGAAGCCTAACTAGTTTAGGCATCCTGATAGAAAAGCCTGTTAATAACAGTCTCTCGGCTTCTGGGTCGAGACTTCTTCGGTGACTCTGTTTTTGATCATGTTTGGCTTAGCTTACGCTTTGCTCTCTTGCGAGTCACTGATTCAGTCAAAGTTTGTCTTCTGCCATGTTTGGTAGAATACAGGCAGGTCTTCCGCAAACTGGGATTATTAAATGACTTATTTCAACACTATTTGGTTTGCGCAGGCAGCCTGATATTAATAAGACGTGAGTTACTGTAGTATTTGGGGCAAACTTGGAGGGGGCGATATGACTTTGAAGTTGCTCACATCAACCCTGCACTGGAGTGATGGAAATTAACCAATCATCAGTTACTTGATGACACATAATTAATGAATACATATATATTTGCACATTTTTAATTCCATTTCATTTGCCACTTGGTTGCCAGTTTCCGGATAAGTCTGGTTTTACTATAGGTTGGTTTTTGTCTTCTTTTGGTCATTTCTCCAAATTTTTTCTCGAGATGCACAATATTTCCAGAATATTTTGCGAGTGATTTAGAACCTTCTCTTTTCCAATCTGGGTCATACAGGGTGGGGTGTGTGGAGCTAGCTGTAAGCTTTAAAGTCAAAATCATAATTCCTTTTTACAGCAATTCTGATAAAACAGATCTAAAGGGATAGTTTCACCTCACCACTCCATAGGACATTGCCTGCACAAGGTTCTGTGTCTGTGTACTTCCGATGGGAGCCTTGATTATAGGCCCTCTGTCAAGGAGGTTGTTTTGCTAGTGTATCAAATTTGTCTGTCTTATAGCAAGATTGTGCAAAAACTACAGGATGATTTTTTCAGGAGACGTTGGTAATGACTCAACTTCAGAATGATTAGATTTCGGCAGGTAGTGATCCAGATAACTCCCATTAGTAAAACTCATTTGTTTTTGTTCAACAAATTAGTCAAACTAATTTAGTGATTCCAGAAAATTTGATTCTTGAAAAGCAGGAAGAAATGTGTGTTTTAGGATCAATGGAGTCATATTATGGCGGTAGATTTGTCATGGAACTGTTTCTAATTAGGATTGAGCAGGAAATGTGAGATACCTTTGGTGGGGATTGTGCCTTTCAGTGCTTTCTTTAGTTTTATTTATGAAAGAAATTGGGAAAATTAGTATTTAATTTTGACAGCGCTGTGTAGTTTGGGGAACTTTTCTTGTCAAATAAAGAAATGGCCTCACGTTTTATCGGGAGCCACTGCACTATTAATCAAGTGAATAACACTGAGCATCTCTTCATCATAGCAACCTAGTTGGTGGATGTAGTAAATTATGCAGCAGGTGAAGAAGTTGAGCAAGTTCTTGTTGTCTGATACAGCTGCAGATCCACTCCTCCTCTGTTCCCAGTCTATTTTTTCTCTCACTGTGGTAGTTCCCGTGTGAGGTTCATCGTATTTTTCTCTGGTGAATAAACACATTAAATTACTGCTAGTAAGCCAGAAAAACACAGCAGTAGCCAGTTAGCATTAGTGCTAAGTGCAATTCTTTCTCCTCTGTGATGTCACATTTACATGCTACAGCTCCATGAGAGAAGTGGAAAGTATTCCTGTATCCCCTTTACAGGAAGTCAGGTCAAACAGAGGGGTCAGAGGTCATGAGGTTGGTCCTGCTGAGGCAACAGGACCAAGAGAAGATGACCAAGGAGAGCAGCCGATTATTTTCTGTGCCATACATACAATGAGCTTTGAAAACACATTAACGACATTCTGTCTGTGGAGATCTTTTCACAAGAATTAGGGATGCACAGTTTTTGATTTTGCTGATATCTCATTTTTTGATATTTTGATATTTTTTTTTTTGTTTAGAGTCCAGTGACCAGCTTGACCTGCGTGATTAACATGTCAACTCAGACGGACCCATCTTCTTATCCAAGCTTCAGTCTGCAACAAAAAAATGACATAAAAGATATATTCAACAATGCTGTTACAGTGAATATGATTCATACAGAAACAAATCACCATGGCTTTTCTTATTCTGTTCCATTTATCTTTCTGACTTTATAAATGATCATGAAACTATTAAGAAATGATTTTTCATATTGTGTGAAGGGAACCATACAACCATCTTCTTGAGTTCTTTCCTGTTTCTAATAAGTAAGCATGCACTTGTAACTGTGTAAAGCTGCATATCTTTAAAGGGCCCATATTATGCAAAATCCACTTTATTAAGTCTTTTAGTAAAGTTTTTGGGTCTCTGACTTTCCTCCCAGCCCACAAAATGTGTTATTTAATGACAAAACCTGTATGTAGTAGTGCCTGTATATGTAAAATCCTGACCCTCAGCGAGCCGTTTTGAATTTGGGCGGTATGCTGACGTCAGCATGCACCCTTTTTGACCAATCAGGAGCAAGTTCGACCTGATTGGTGAACCAGAGCAGACAACCCCTCCTCGCTCCCCGCCTACCGCCCCTCCCCGCTGCCAGAGAGATTTCTATGTGAAGAAAGTGCTGCTTTCACATGCAGTGAGAGGTCGGACTACAAAATGCTTAAGGTGAAGAGTTACAACTGCAGCGTTGTTTGCTGTAAACAGCCGCACACTTCCATGCACAGGCTTCCCATCTCAGAAGAACAAAGGAGTAAATGGCTGGACTTCATTTATGAGGGAAATGTGCCAGCTTCTCTCAGCAAAAATGCGCATGTGTGTGCTGGTCACTTCACGGCTGACAGCTTCACAAACTTTAGACAGTACAACAGAGGCTGGCGAATAGACTAGTCCTGAATCCAGGCGCGGTTCCAACCATCCGCCAACAAACCTCAGACCCTGGAAATGTGAATAATTTAAAGGGCCCATATTATGCAAAAATCACTTTATCAAGTCTTTTGGTGAAATTTTGAGGTCTGTGGCTTTCCCCCCAGCCCAAAAAATGTGATATTTAGTGACAAATCCTGT
This sequence comes from Scarus forsteni, assembly GCA_036419115.1. Taxonomy (NCBI): domain Eukaryota; kingdom Metazoa; phylum Chordata; class Actinopteri; order Labriformes; family Labridae; genus Scarus; species Scarus forsteni. The sequence goes on along the minus strand of JAZDUH010000095.1, from coordinate 242,353 downwards.
GCTGCGTGGTGCTGGTGAATGTAAAATCCCGCCCCCTAATGAGGCATTCTTTCATTTGAGTTGTACCGACGTCAGAGTGGAATTTTTTGATTGGTCCACCGGAGAAGACGCCACCCCGTCCTCGCCCACTCCTCTCTACGCTGCTGGTGAGATTGCTATGTGTAGAGCAGCCATGATGGATTTACCGGCAGTGAGACATCGGACTTCAGCTTGAGTTACTGCTGCAGTGTTGTGGGCTGTAACAAGCCACAAACTTCCTTACACAAGCTGCCTGACTCTGAAGATTTAAAAACTAAGTGGCTGGAGTTCATATATGATGGAAAAGTGCCAGAAAAACAAAGAAAAAATGTGCATGTTTGTGCCAGTCACTTAACAGCTGACAGTTTCGCAAACTTTGGACAGTACACAAAGGGGCTCACAAATAGACTGGTCCTTAACCCAGGATCGTTGGTGTAAAGGAACAAAGTAATAGTACTTAGTTACTGTACTGAAGTATGTTTTGGGAGTATCTATACTTTACTTGAGTTTATACGTTTGTTGCAACTTTCACTTTTACTTCACTACATTAAAAATCAAAAAATGATACTTTTACTCCGTTACATTTAAATTGTCAACTTAGTTACTTGCTACATAATAAAATGTGAATATGAATTACACTTATTTTCACATTTTATTTTGAAGAAGAACCGTCTGGACTGTTTCGTGCTCTTGAGCGAAGCTGAACACACCTCTGACTGCCTCTGCAGCCTGTGAACGACTGTTTAGCAGTGCAGGACTTGTATTCAGCCCGCGAAGAGCACGACTGAACTCATGCAATTTTGAAAATCAACTTCTGCTATAGATGAACCGCATGTTTGTGGACTTTACGTAAGGGAGGAATGGAGAGAGGGAGTAAGAGGTGAAGGGAGCTGAGGGAGGGAGGAAGAGTTAAACTTAATAAAGCTTGGGACAGCAACAATTATTTGTACCTGTTCTCTTTGTTTGTACTTTTACTTTTAATACTTAAGTATATTTAATAGTAGCTACTTTAAGACTTTTACTTAAGTGATTTTTTAATGAGTGACTTTCACTTTTAGTTGAGTATATTTTATATAAGATATCTTTACTTTTACTCAAGTATGAGTTTCAAGGACTTTTTACACAACTGCCCAGGATCAGTGCCAACCATCCACCAGCAAACCTCGGACCCTGGAAATGTGAGTATTCCAAATGCTGTGTGCTGTTATTTTGCTAATTGCTACGAGCTGCTAACAGTAGAGGGAAGAGGAGCAGATGTAAGAGCTATTCCTGTGTTAGCTTCAGGAGGCTAAGCTTAGCTGCGGTTAGCCTGTTGTTTTAGCATGTAATGTTACAATAAACGAGCTTTGCTGTTTTCTAACCATATTGTGTCTTTTCTAGGCCATAATATTAGTCTGTTGTCTATTACTTTGCTGCTGTGAGATGTACCGCTGTGTGAGTAGAGGCCTGCTACTCTCTCTGAGGCATTGTAATTAATAAATTATCTCATAAAGTATCAAAACTCATTCCGTGTCTAAACTGAGGACATGGGAAACGACCAGTGAAGGCTGTGTCTCTCTGTGTTTTGCAGCACAGCATGTAAATATTGATAACAGGTGAAAGTATATTTATACGCTAACGTCGGCTCAAAACAGTGTATCTGTAGATGTGATAACTGACTTTATTGGCCACAGCATCGTCATCACCAACAGGTTTAATCAGATTTAGATGTTTGAATATTCTCACAGTAGTAGAGGAGTATAACAGCTGGAGGATAATTATTATTATTCCTTGTACAGCCCTCCTCTCCCCGATGCATCTGTGTTAGCTCTCGGGGGCTAAGCTTAGCTGCGGTTAGCCTGTTGTGTTAGCCTGTAATGCTACGAGAAACGAGCTTCGCTGTTTTGTAATACAGGCAATGTAATCGATAAATTATCTCAGAAGGTATCCAAACTCATTTCGTGTCTAAGCTGTGGATGAGGGAAACGATCAGGCTTTGTTCCTCTGTGTTACAGCAGATCATGTAAATATTGATAACAACAGGGAGTGTATATGACGTGTGACGCTAACGCTGCAGATGTCGTTATCACCAAACTAATTTAATCAGATTTCTGTGAGTTTAAACACTCAGGAATGCCCACAGAATGCTGTCATACGAGCTGTGTGACTGGGGATAAGTTACAATGACTAACAGGTCAGTGATTTATGAAAAACGGAGGGAGGCAATTAAGATGTCTGATTTAATTATCCTCCGGTTTTATTTACTAACGATATATGGGCATAGACATTTTATAATGCATCACATGATGTGACATTTGTAAGTAAAAACTCATTAACCCTTGAAAAGCTTGTATCTTATTTGAGACATACTTTTGGTATGTGTCTGATCAAAATTATCAAAGAATATCACAAAAACCCCCAAATGAATACAGTCAGATAAATGATAAATATAAAAGTCCTCAGCTGAATTATCACTTGCCAGAAATACCTAATGTATCTATTGAGGAACAGTAACTATTTGTAACATCTCATGTAATTTATTTAGATTTTAGTACAGCATGAAATAAACATTTTATCAACAAAAAAGGTAAAAATGCATGGCTATAATTTGTGTTTTCATGCACTAACAGGTTAAATATTTTTCTTTCTTGTGTCTATACTGGTCGACCTCAGGCAGCATCTTCTGATGGTGAACCGCTGGTTACAGTCAGCTTCTCAAAATCCAAGGAGGAAGGATGTACAGCAAAGCCAGTGAGAGCAGAGCCAGCTTTCAGTAAGTTCAACAATTCTTTATTAAAATCAACACATTTAAAAACATTGGCAAATAGGCATAGCATGGAAAGGAAAAGATAAAGGAAACTGGAATAAAAATGTTATCAAAATGGAATTGAGAATATATAATCAATAAGGATATTGTGACAATAAAAGACTATGTAAAAAAATTACAACACTGCAGTGAGGTGTTTTGGTTTTGGTGCCATTTCTTGTAAACATATATTTTTGTGTCTTGTATTTCAGATCATGCAGATGCACTGTTGGACCTTGTCTTTGAGAATGTTTTCCAGGACCCTACTCCACACCTGAAGGAGCTGCAGAAAATACCAGACCATATGCTCCTTTTCCAAATACCAGGAAGCGCTGACCCTCTCATACTGGTCTTCTGCATCAGGAAACTCTGCAGTACAACACAGGCAGCATCAGCTCACAAAGGCTCTGTAGGCCAGGCATCTGTAAGGGCTGGACATGATAAGATTATGTCAGAAATGAAAATTACTGTCATAGGTGTTTTTATCTATATGTTCATATTTTTATCAATATGGTTCTATGGCTTGTGTTTAAAAATTCCTTTTCTTTCTTCATGCCTTTTTTACCTCCTTTATGTAAAAATGTCTAGAGTACCAGCAGGTACATTTGGTGTTTTTATATGTCAAAATATCTTTCACAATAAAAAGTCTAAATGAACTGTTTTGTGTGTTTTCAGTTTTCCATATGTTACATGTAATGTTAATAATTAAATAGCAAGAAAGACAAAAAATGAGATGGAGGAAACAGTTCTTTTAATCTTTACTATTTTTGTTCAACAGTCATGGAAGTGCTTATATCAAAATACTTATGCATCACTCCTCTTAGATGTAAAGGCTCATAGTCTGCTCTATAAATATAGAATGCATGTTGTAGTGAAAAACACACTCAGAGTCAGAGTCCAGGATGGTTGGACTGGGAGTTCCTGCAGTTTTCCTCTAACCTAGTTAATTAAAACAGGTAAGTCAGTGACACAGTACAGGAAAGGTAATGTACTAAATTGTTATTTAGCACTAGTTTTTCACAATACCTTTGGTATCTCCATTCAACAAACATTTTCAGGCTGTAGGAATTTTCACACAATTGCCACAGGAGCACCTATGTAGGAGAAGAGTGAAAACAGGATGTTCAGGAGAATTTTTATATAAAGGAAATGTTCTGTTATTGTATAAGAACATACACAGAGCTGTCATAACATACAAAAATGCAAGTGAAGAGGTTTTTAAGACAGCTACTGTGTGGCATATAGAAAAGAAAATAACCTTTTAAAATAAGGTTCACAGAAAATTGTTCGCTGCTCACAGTTACAGGTAAAACGTTCTCAGTTACTGTTACTGTCACTAAAGGCTATGACTCTATTAAATGCTGTATTCTGATGGGTCAGTCACATTACTAATGTTATTTCTGTAAAACAGCCCGAAGAGCCCAGACATTATTTACACATCACAACAACAGAGAAGACCCCCTCTCTCTGTCTTATTTCACTATCAGTAGCAACGGCCCCTTCAGTGTTACCTAGAAGTGAAAGTTAATTCACATCGGGTTTTTAGTTAATTCACGTCTCTGCAGTAACCCGCTCACTCTACTTTAGCTCTTACTAGACTCTATTTAACGCCAGTCTAAGCACAGCACGTCTGCTAACAGACATGCTAACATCGACAACAACAGGGGGAGAGGGAGAGGAACGGCAGAACAACTTTGATTCGTCAACATAATAGCATTGAAGAAACAAACTTTATATACAGACCACTGAGAAACATCCCAGTTTATCCTTGGTCCTCGACTCTCTCCTGGTTCCTCTTATTTTCGGGTTCTGACTCGGTTAAAGCGTTCAGTGCTGCGGTCCTCATGTAGCAACACAGACGCTAACCGGAGCTCTGTTGACATAGTCACGCGCATGCGCCGACTGCGCCGTCACGGAAGTGGAAAAGCGGTTTCAGCGGGGGCTCATTAACATATAGTTACGCCCACAAAAATGGAGTGTTTTACAGAGAGGCTCAAAGAGGGCATAGGGATGAAACGGCTGTAACTGTTTTATTGAGTTTTTTGACCAA